>CAXAMN010022361.1:0-55521 GCA_963970005.1 Durusdinium trenchii | reverse complement strand
TGTGTGTGTCCCACCCTGGACAAAGGGTCTTACACCACCACTCTTCCCATTCTACACAGGCAGGGGGGCGCAGCAGATGCAAGGGACTGCGCCTAACAAAGCTACCTTGCATCTGGGAAGCCAGGTCTGATCAACCTGGTGTACCTGCTTCAACTTTTGAACACGCTGTCCAATTTTTTGGTTTGATTCATGGTGGTTCCACATGATACTTTCCCCACAAACAGGTTTCCCACTGCACTGCAGCTGCTGACCGCCGCTTCCATTTGCGCTTGTCGTGAAACCTGTGTTAAACAATACAGTTTCAGCTGACCTTTCCACCTTGCCGTTCCATCGCCTTCCTTCCCATTGAGCCAATTGCGTTAACTGAAAAACCCAAGTTCGAAGTGTGTGTCTGACAAATGCGTAAGGGATTGCACATGTTGATCTCTCACACGGCAACTTGAAGATCCCTAGGGCTCCAACCATATCCTCAGGTTCGGTGGTCAGACTCTTAGACCCCCCTGGCACCCACCCCAACCATCTTCTCAACGGAGGTGGTTGGAGCCTTAGGTTTCTGTGTTGGTTCATTTTCGGGAGGGCATATGTTACTTGAGAATGCTTTGACATAAAGAAGCTATTGTTTTACTGTATCCGTTTTCCATGTCCATGTCGTTGACCTCTGCATGAGTGCTGGGCCAGAAGAATCATGTTGAAGTTCCCGCCTCCAAAGGCCTATGTTGCAGTCTACACGTACGAAAAGCCTCGGAAAACCATGGGTATGAGATGAGTATGAGTTCTGATGGAAGACCTGCTGACCTGCACCGGCCATTCACCACGGATGGTACTCTTCCTAGCCATCTGAAGTGCGAAGAGTCCAGAACTCTTCCTTCAACCCTGGGCGCCAGGGGCACCGAAGCATAGAAGACCAGGCCAGGGCACATGAAAGTACCCCAACTTAGCGCAAGAGGCCTGGCTTTGGATGTTGGCACTAGGCTGCATCCTAAATTCACCAACAAAATAGCATAGTGCAAAACATCAAATCATATGAAATCCACAGTTGTTGATCCTGCCTCTGAAGGCCTGCAGCAAACATGTTGTTGAGCTGTGGCTCTCCCTTAGCGGCCTTTGTTTACATGGCCATCTACACTCCCTGGAACCAACATGGAAGTGGAGAATGGCCCCGAAAGGAAGACCATGAAATCCACTACCAACAGATGGTGAACTCCACTTCCATGTGAGTTCCAGGGAGAGTATATAAATGGCCCCTTAGTCTTTGGTGGATCTTCAAGTCCGCACCCCAACGCCTTGGCCATCGCCGCATCCAAATGGGTGCATTGCACCGTTTCCTCCGGTGGACGGCGGAAGGCCTCCACCGGTGGCACCGAAGAGCCATACCCCGCCATGGCGGGAGGTGTGGCCAACGCGCAGCGTTGGCTTGGCGGATGGGGCTTTGTGGTAAAACCACTGCCAATCTTGCTTGGTGGTTTGAAGACTTGACTTTGCTTTTGCTGGGAAGAACCATGTGAAGATACTTGCAGAGCTGCAGAGCTGTTCCAACTGTTCCAGGCATGCTGGCATGACGCATGTGGCCTATGTGAAACGCAGCAGGCCTTGCTCAGCTACAGTACTGAGCCTCACATAGGCCATCGCTAATGTGAGTTGACTCTGTCTCTGAGCCCAAAGCCAGCCAATGCGGGAATCATCCTGAAGAACACACCAACACGTCAACTCAATAGACCAGTGCGTAAACCGTGTGATACGACCATGTCCGTCCTCCCAAGATGGAGCGAGCCAACAGAACACGCGAGAAACACGAAGCACCTCACACCTCGAAAAAACGCACACTCTCAAACCAATCCCACATAACAAGAGGAGGCCCCTGTTGGGTGTTTGGTACGCCCCTTTCACCGAAGTGTCGCCATAAGAAGATACCCATAAACACCTAGAGTATGCGGCCGGCCCTGGTCTTCTCCATCTGCCAAGGAACGCCCTGCATTTGCTGCCGTTCTTGCGCCCGGCGAAGCCGCTCCTTCCGAGCCTCGAGCAGCTCTTGACGTCGCATGTCTTTGGGCCGCTGGAGGAAGCCTGGGGCGGACATTGGATAGCCAAAACATCTGAGATCTAGTCAATGGCAATTCAATTTTCCCGGTCATGAACCGCTGCTCGGGAGGTGTGAGGAGTCTTGATTTCTATCTGAAACCGGGTTTCTTCGTTCAACGAATGCCTTGCAAGCTCCTTGATCACCACTGGAATCCATTAATTAGGGCCTAGGGTGATGGTGCCTCGGAGCCTCAAGAGGCAGCAAATTTGTTCCCAAGTTTCCCATGTTGGGTGAACATGCGTGAACCAACTTAACATCTCATCCTGCAGCCATGAAACCACCCCAGGCTGCTTTCTGCTGCTGGTGCTTCACGGCCAGCTGACTCTTCACCAAAGCCATCTCCTTCAACACCTGCGTGAGGATTCGTTCAGAAAACCTTCTCCATAGATGGATCCACGGTGCCCTCTTTGAGGGTGGAAGCAGGAGAACACTTGCTCTTGGATTTGCTCAATCAAGGAACCTGGAAGAAAAAAAAACATGTTCCTCAGGCCAGGGGATCTAACAATAGGCAATCTACCAGAACCCTCTAAGGGGTGCCCAATGGAAGCCTATAGGTAGTGTGGGGTAGTCCATTGGACACCCCTTGGAAGGTCCTGGTAGAAGCAAACACCATCTAAGACCTTCACCAAGGTTCCCAAGACCTTCGCCAAGGTTCGATCTCGCCGGGCGACGAGAAACCGACGGTCCGTGGACCTCGACTCGTACGGCCCGCGGGTATATTATATGCCCCCAGCGGCTCAGCGTGATGGCAAGATGAGATCAAATCAAAACACAACCGCGAAGGCGTCAGTGGCCTTTTTTTGAGATCAAAACGAATCGAACCCACAACCCCCGCAGGCCATAGCATCAAGGCAGTGGCATAAGCAACCAATCTGAGTGATAATCAACACACACAAAACAAGAACAATACAAATGAAGCCCCCAAATGCCCCATGCAGGTATATATATATATATAATGAACATAAATATCTTGATTCGTTGATTGATCCCCCCGTCTGGAAGAGGTTTTACAATCCAAACCGGTGGGTGTTCAATCTTAAGAGCCAATTCTCTACTTTGTATTCCTTGGATTTACCAGTAATTATCCCTCTTAGCCTTTTTGGGAGGGCATACGACATGTCCATCTCACTCACCTCGCATTCTCATGTCTTCACTCACCGCGACCGGCGAAGAATCACCCACCGAGGCGCCTCTGCGTGCTCCGGCTGAAGCCGCAAGACCTACGGCGTCGACACGCCGGGCGTCACGGCGGGACATTGTTCGACGGGTTCGGTCGAAACATGGTCCGAAGCAGCTGAAGGAGAGACAGGGGTCTTCCGGGATGGCAGTGGAAGAGCACGTGAGGAACGATAGACGATGTCTCAACATCTCCGGGATGGCAGTTGAAGATAGTCAGTCCCCGAGGATGAGCTGTTTTGGGATCCCTGCAGCTGCTGTGGGTCATGGCCCCAAAGAAAAAACCGACGGCTTGACCTGGTTGCGGCCGAACTCGCTACATGGACCAGGACTCCAAGTGAAAAGACCCATCCCCAAATGAAACCATTGGCAGTTTTTTCAGGCATGAACACCTGAAGTCGCGACTTCAGGTTACAAGAACCCCTGTCGCGGAAGCTGCGATATGGCATCCGATATGACCACCGCTCACCGTCGTTGGCCGATCTTCGCGTTTCACCGGTCCACGATACGGCGCGGCGCATGGGTTCGAGCCCGCTGAACCAGGAAGAATCGATTAGGCCCTATAGGACAAATGGCCGGAATTCTTCGGCTTAAACGTGCGATTTTGGGAGGACTTCGTGGGTATCTACAGCCAGGGAGCACATACTTAAGCATGGGACATGAGCTTCATGTGGCTACTGGTTGGTGAAAGTTGGACCTTCATCCGCAATGGCTGCTGATCTATGCTGAGAGTTTTGCAACCCAACCTGCCCTGATCTGAATTCTACATGGGAAGTGCAACTTGGGCAACCTGTTGAGTTGGCTGTTGGTTACCTCCTTACTCTCAGCCAAAACCATGATAGCCACCACCTGCAAAAAGAAAAGGAAGCATCCTCGTCCAATCTTGCAAACTGTCTTGAGATAGAGCGGGCTTCAAGGACTTTGATGGATTCCAACCACACGTCCATGCCCGGCCCACCTGGTGTGTGGATGATTGCGCGCACTGAATGCCTTGACCTCTCTGGGCAATCTGGTCCAGCCGTGAAAGAAAAATGAACGTGTACCAGGTGCCGAGCACTCAAAACCATGGGCTTTTTGGCTCAAGAATATCGAAGACAACAGTTTACCATCCCCAAATCCCTACCACGCTCCTCCTTTCTAGCTTCTTCTCAGATTTCGGACACCCCACTCGTGCGAAGGTGTTTCGCCACCCCGGCACCGGCGGCGCCACACCGAGCTGCCGCTTGGAGGTCTTCCTTGGCTTCGTCGCCCTTTCCCAGGCTTCGCCGGGCCACGCCGCGCCGGAAGTGTGCCTGGACGGGTTTGTCGAGCTCGGGCGTACCGCGTGGTCCAAGCGAGCTCGGCTGGGGTGTTGGGTTCATGGTGAAAAAACACACAATTGATCATAACAACGCGACAACATTAGTAATGATTCATGTTGTGTGAACATGATTTCCGGATGTGTCATTCATCAGTAGCTCCAAAACGAAACACACACAAATAACACACTATATAATATAATATACCAGCACCTTGGAAGGGGTCACCAATACACTACTCAGGGCCCTCTATGGGACACCCCTTGAAGGCACAGGCGGTGCCTTGGCCTTGAGCGCGCCGGGCACGGCGTTCTTCGGCAGCTCGGCGATGACCAGCGCCTTGGTGCCTGGGATGATCAGGTCGGGTGCCGAAGACACTTCAGGAAAGTCTTGTAGTTGTGATCCTTTTCTTTCTGCTGTCTGTTTAGGTCTGTTCTTTTCATGTTCTTTGTTTTATTTTTCTTTTCCTGTCTTTTCATGTCGTTCCGGCAACTGGAGTTACAGTAGATAATTGGCCAAACGCGTGCATCTTGCACTCCAATGACGGCGTGCAACTGTGGAACTGCGCACGCCGCCTTTTCTGCCATGGGCCATGGCGTATGTTTAAAGTCCTCTGTTGGGAGCGCTGCAGACCCCGGCAAATTCTGAATTTTGGCTTTGTCTCAAAACCATGTAAATTGAAAACTATTCCTTCACTATGCACTCTCTAACTTTTTGAAGACAAATGAGCCCATCCTGGAAATTCTCAGGGCCCGACTTGCTAGCTGACCGTCTGACTATCTGAGCCTTTGCTCAGCTCCTCCCTCGTCTTCCTCTGGCTCACCAGAAGTGTCGGTAAAGATGCTGCTGATGAGGCCGAGCTTAACTCGTTGACCAAGCCTAGGAAGGTCTGTTCGTAGTGCTGGTGAGACGCCTCCAAGGCACGGCAAATAGTCTCGCGGACAAAGGTGTTCATCGTTTCAAAGCCGCCTCACAGGGTGTGGCGCTGTTTGGAGGCGTTGTTGGCAGAGGCTGGGACAATGGTACAACAGCCAAGGCTTTGATGGCCTTATATAGACACTAACAAGCTACGTTAGGTCTCTACGGACTGGAGTGATCGCCAACATACGCATTGCAGCCTCCTCCCAACAATGATGCCAACCCATCTACAATCACAAGATAAAACACTTGATCAAACCGTTCTGAGACAAGTTCAATCATCCAATCAAAACCAATTCCGTCATCAATTACAAGCATGTGCACCCTTTGAAGGAACAACAACAACAACAACGCGCCATTGAAGATCAAACACCTATTCAGGATTGGTTTAACAAATGCACACACACATATACACAGCACAACTTTGATCCCATCAAAAAAACAACACCAAACACTAAACTGTTCGGGTCACCTGGCATCTGCTCGATGAGTCGATGAATCATCTGCCGATCCTCCTCCGCCGTTGCGGACGCGGAGCGCGTGTCCAGCTCCGCGGCCCGCTGGGCCACTGCGACGGCCACGTCGGTTCCTGCCTCGCCGCGCGCCGGCGCGCCGGTTGCGGGGCCGAGCGGAGCTGTGGAGAGCTGTGGGAGCATCAGTTAACCACATGCGTTTGAAGGGCACCAATAGATGTTCACGGGTTATACCAATCTTTTTGCTTGAAAAACAATTAAAGAAAAAAACACTTTTTTTTAAACGTATTCAAGGCACCAGCAATCCTCTTACTAGTGATTTAGGTCTTTTGTTGCTGACCTGCAACTGGATCCTCCAGGTGTGGTTTTTGGGGCCAGGAACTCGGGATTCTGCAGGTATCCATCCGAAATCGGAAGCAGCTAGCTCCTGGACCCTGAAAAAGGATGGAAGCCACCACCAGCAACCGGAAAGGTCCCATGCTACCCACGCACCGACCCGACCCTGAGTGACCTTGGACCACCACCCCCCCAGAGCAAACTACCCTAAATATGGTCTGTTCCATTCTGGTCGTATCAAAACAGGGATCACATGAATTCTAGGTACGTACATGTATACAGTTCAAGTTTTTTTTCCGTGTCAATCACACCTGCCTTCCCCTCTTGCAAGACACCCGTGGAGGTACACAGCAACAAGCCCTGGAAGCTGCCGCTGCCAGAGAGGCGTATGGTGTGGTAGACTTCAAAGAGGCACCTTTAACGTGCTAAAGAACCTGGCAAAAGTACAACATACTCTTCTTTAGAAGATTCATCAAAGGGGATGACAAGTAAACACAACAACCTACTGTAACTATAACCTACTGAGCAAAACCAGGGCACCAAATGCGTTGGAGAGGCAGCACAAGCTCATCGATGATCATGGCTGTACCCTTGCACTCCGGACTTCTCAAAGCAAGATAAAATGAAGAAGATTGCCAGTGTCCATCACCCAGCTCTTCTTCTACATGCCATTGGTTGTTGCTGAAGGTACCTGGTGATTGTTTTCACTACGAAATGAAATGCCATCGACATGCAAATCATTTGCACTATTCAACTCAAGTAACGTTCCCAGTCCCACGGATGAAAAACGCATCATCCCAAACCCAGGTGCAAATCCAATATCCAACTTCTCGCCAATCAAAATCAGAAGAGCTTGATATGGCATGTTTGCGGATGGCCTCACCGAAATGCCGCACGGACATCCCCCAGTAGTGGCTCACGAACCACTCCATCTGCCTAGGGCCAACCAGTTCAACCAAAGACATCTTGTGCAGCTCCGTGAGCGGCTTGACGATGTTGGAACATACATAGTACATGGAACGCTCCTTGATGAAGGTCTCAAAGAACCTGGCGATTTAATAGAAACGTGCTAATCACTAATTGCAATATCTGACAATCCTCCAGGCTTGAGCCAAGCACCACTTCACTGCCTATAAACAATGGTGCGATCGGATGCACTTCATGAATACATCGCATTGCTTGCGCTGGCCTCTGAAAACACCCTATTTCCTCACCGCAGATCTTGACCTCTCTACCTCTTTGCCGGGTGACTGCAAGAAGTCTTGAAGCTGCCCGGCTGACATGGACCGTTCAGGCCCTCGACCGCAGCGTTGCAACGCCAAAGGCCACTCCTTCAGGAACTGGCGACGCCGCTGGGCCAACGCAGTGCGGGACCTTGGACCCAGCGGCCGTGTGGACCAAACATGACCCGTGGCCTCCGCACCGGGTACAGATCAGCGAAACATTGGGGCAATCTCTTGTTTGCAGTTGGACTATGGTCAGGTAGACTCCGAATCAATAAAAACCCGTCATATGAGCAGGTCTTGCAGTAATAATTGTACAATCATGTACAATGCATGTCCGGGGGCATGATCAATCAAAACTCTTCCATGCTTGGCCCGTGCCCCCCATGCCTGCGCCGTAAGGCGAATGCCACCGCACCAGTGCAGAGGCCCAAACTACACACTAGCAGGGTCAGGAGCCACTTCAGCTGGATGGCAGCTGCACAGGCCGCAGCCAACTGAAGCATGCACCAGCAAATGAGAGGACACCGCACAAGACCAGCCAGCACAACACCTGTCACCTAGCCAGGGGTGATGACGGACCATGTGGTCAGTTCGGGGAAAAACGATCTGCACCAGAAAATGGTGACCAAAACTAGCCACTATCGCTGCAAAGTTGCAAAGAAGCCCTGTAGTGGCTTTAGTTGCATAAATCCCATCGAAGTATCTAATGACATGGTCGTCTCCTGGCCATCGAGCGTCAACTGCAGGGAATTCAAAGCCTTCACCCGAAAGCAGCTTCTCTCCAGGTCAGGCACTCCAGTTCCACCAAAGGTCACCTGATTGATGGGCAAAATGGCTGGCACAACACGCCAAACATAGCCAAACCTCATCAAACTATCAACCTTTTTCAAGTTTTTCTTCTTCCCATGGGGTGGAATTATGTCTTTCAATGAGTGGATCATGGGCACCCCTTCAATCACCATGCCAACCTTGGAACTCCAAGGCTCCGAACTGCCCCCGGTCCTTCAGAACCCGGTTTGAGACCTCAAATCCCTCCATAGGTTCGGGTCCGGCCCCTACTTAGGATCCAAAAGTATCTTCAGTTACGCGGCGTAGACCTAGATGAACCGAATTGATCTTCGAACTGTGCGCCTCTGGGCATGACCTCTCCAAAACCCAATGCGCAACCGCTGTGGTGAGCACCAGCTTGGGGCCCTGTGCTGACACGTCTGAAATTGGAATGGAACTGTAGCAGCCCATCAAGAAGAGGAAGCAAAAGCACGCGGAAGTACTCCAAGAGATGAATGCCAACACCACATCCTTGGATTTGCTAAAGTCACAGGATGCGGGATACGGTATATAAAATTTGTACAGATTCTCCAAGAGATCCCAAAAGGAGATGAATGCCACATGCAAAACTCACAAATTAACTTGAGCAAAACAAGGCATCCATGCCTGCAACGTGGCAGAATTGTTTCGTGGCGTCTGGAGAGGCTCGTAGCATCAAGCCGTTGCAGCGTCTGCAGGCAGCGCTCTTTGGATTGGATACGTGACCCTCAGCGCAGCTCAGGCATGTGTTGCTAGCATTTCCCGAATATGTTCCACCCGGGCACGGCTCACAAGTGATGGAATCTTTGGCAAAAAAACCAGCATCGCATTCCTTGCAAACCTCACTGGTTGCACCAGAAACACTGCCGGCAGCACAGGGAATGCATTTTGCACTGGCTTCCTCGGAAAAGCCGCCTCCTGGACATGGGATGCAGGTGCTACTTCCAGGATTTGGTGCAATAAAGCCAGCCGGGCACTTCGTACAGGAGCCATAATTTCCTATAGACGAAAAGAAGCCAGCCGGGCACTCATTGCAGAACTGCTGCTGGAATTCATATCTTCCAACAGGGCAATCCTCACATGCTGAAGCCCCAAGTGTGCCTGCAACTCTCCCCGGAGAACATCTCGTGCAGTTCCCACTGCCCGCAAGAGAGAAGCTTCCGGCTTGGCACTTCTTACAGGTGCCCCCTTCCAAAGAAGCAGAACCAGCCTCACATGACTCACATGTTCCATCCTTTTCTTCGCTGCCTGCCGGGCAATGGCCATCCATACAGGTACCGCGGCCTTCATCATCCTCGTGGATTTGTAGGTTTGAGAAGCGTTGATTAAAAACTATAATATAATATATATAATATATTATTATAAAGCATATTCCCCTGGTTAGAGATTTTTTCATAGGGAAAATAAAAAATCGCCTGATCCATCCTGATCTGCAAAACCAGCTCCTTGCCCAAGAAGTAGATCTCATAGCAACCACATGAGCCATTGCCTGATGCCGTCAAAGCAGCTGTGGACGATTCTTGCCGTGGTGCATGTCTTGCCGCAGTATCATCGAAGCAGGAGCCCCGGCCGTGGCAAACCTTTCCTTCTGCACCGGGACAGGCTGCACAGGCATGCATCTGCCCCACATTCCGCTGCACACTGTAAAAGTTCGGTTCACAACCAGAACAATCGACCAGTTCATGACCCGCGATGCAGCTGCAGTTCACATGTTTGGGCAAGCAAAGGCCCATTTGGTAGCAAGCATCTTCAGGAGTACAAAAGCCCGACGTCCAAAGCACTGCCCCCTTGGTCGACTCGTGTCTGGCAATGAGCTGAAGACCATCACTGAGATCCCCTAGATCAAAGGACGTCACAGGACCAAATCCCAGCGGATCAAAAGTACTCAGGTTTGTCCCCAAGCACCAAAAATCATCATCACATCGCAGCTTTGAGGCTCCCAAACGTTCGCACGCCTGCAGTTTCTGTTGCCAATGTCCTTCTTTGACATAGCCCAGGCGAATCAGGTCCAGGTCGCCGTCAAGGTCACAATCCAAGAACCTCCATTCAACTTTCTTATAAGCCTCCTCGCGCCTTACATATCCACCATTTACGTATTCGTCGTGTTGAAATTCACCATTAGCCTGATAATGATCCAGTTCAGCTAGGAGATTTCTGACTGGACTCTGCTCCAGTGGCCACTCGTGCAGCGTGCCATTCTTCTGCTCAAAAAAACCGTCCATCTGGGGGACCCAAAATCAAATCCATGTCACCGTCCTGGTCAAAATCCACCATAAAAGGCTGCACCGCGTAGTAGGAGAAGTGATTCCAAGGATCCTTGTGTCGTTTGACTGTGATGCCGCTGAATGGATGGGACTTCTCTTCTCCAAGAAGACTACCCAAGACCTTCCGATGATAGTGCACTTTTCCATCGGTTTGGGACACAATGAGGAGATCTGGCTCACCATTCCCGTCGAAGTCTTCAACTGCAAACCTGTAGTCAACTCCAAAACTTTGATGATTCATGAAGGTGGCCGTGACATTTTCGAAGACTAACTCCACTTCTGTAGCCCCTGAAAAAGGATGATTCTCGTATAACTTCGGCCATGAAGAAGCAAGCGAAGTTTGAAGACCTGGGCTCACCACCAGATCCAACAAGCTATCACCGTTCCAGTCGATCACACTCAAGCGTTGTTCCTTTAACCAACTGCCCAAGTTGAGATGTGCATAGGAACCCATGTGGGTATTGTGCATTAGATCTGGCACCATCACGTGCCGATAATGGCCATATCCAAAGCTACAGGCACTAAATCTGTCACCTAAATATGAATATGTCACGACCATCAGGTCTTGCCAGCCATCTGAATTCCAGTCAATCACATAGGGTTTTTCGATCCCACCCTCTGCAGTGATGAGCCCGGCATGTGCTAAGGGATTCTCCTTCTGCTCAACAAAGCTGCCATCAGCTGTCCGATGGAAGTAGCGGAGTTTCCTTGTTAGAGAGGGGCCTTCATTGTGCTTGCTCCAGTCCGTCACCAGGAGCTCCACACGTCCATCACCATCAAGGTCATCAATTAACTCCACCTGGGTTTGTCAGCAGCAATGAGGATTAAGCATGTATATTTATAGCAATAGTATATATATAATCTATAATGCTACTGTTGGCATATATAATATATTTTGGGTACTATTTTGGGTCTATCCTATTGCCGGGAATAACTGTGGATGATGGTGGTTAGTAAAGGCTAGTGAGAATAGTGATTGGACCGACTCAATGTATATACTGCAATACATATATATATATATATGCAGATAGGGACGTCTAACTTGAACCGGGTGTCTTCCAAATAGCAAGTGGGTGTTTGATTTGGACTGGTACCTTCTAGTCACGTTTGTTTGTTGCCGGCTCCGTGGCTCAGTTAGTTTTTTCAGTGGCATCAGATTTGAGGCAAACAACCACATAACGTTGGCATGCCTTACAATAAACACATTTTAGCGTCATTGAACTTTATTCAGATTTTCTCTTGGCAGCAATGCCAATTTGGCGGTAGGATGACGATGGCGACGTGGTGTTAGTAGAATCTGTCTCCACGGATTCTGACGCACCATCCATGGCGTCTGATGCCACAGCGAGGCACCATTGTCAAAACGTCAATTGAATGGTTCGCTTCAAGTTAGTTCAGGATTCACAAAATACATTCAGGTGGGTGAGCATTGCAGAGTTGACCCAGCGGGTGAAGGACAAGCTTGACTTCGGCAGGACCTTCGCCGATGCCATCCGTCCAAGCCCCATTTTGCCAGGAAATTCTCGAAGCTGTTGATTTCATTTTTTAAGGCCTGGAGGAAAGCTTAGAGCTTCTGCAAGCCCCGCTCACGGTGCTGACCGACTGTGCAATGCCCAGCTTGGATACGTTAAGCGCGTAAACTTGCTAATGCTGATTACTTTGAGGTTCAGGAGTCGAAGCTCCCATTGTGGCCTTGCAGATGTTGTTCGGTGCAGTGGGGTCCAAGCACATGATCGATCATGTGTCACATTCTTATCCTCGTGGATTGAAACAATCACGGACGATGCTTTGTGTGGGGGGTCTGGCGGTTTTTGTATTTAACGATCGAGGTCAAGCTGTGACATAGCACCAGCTCCTCAAGCATTCATCAAAGAGAACTTTCCGGAATCAGAGCCTGAGACTCGATCACAAAAGTTATGACAAAGTGCAGAGTGAAACTTGACTTTTGGTTTGCTTTTGATATTGTGGCCCAACGAGGCTGCATCATGACCTTTTCTGCCGAGAGCCCACGAAGTACGCGCAACAGGCAATCAGATTTTCCAAATGTGCACAGTGCAGTGTGTGACTTAGACGCTGAGTTTTTTGTTGCCAGGTGGCATTGTATGTCGCAGGTTTTCCCTGCAAGGCTTTCAGCCGCTTGCGGCATGAAACTGCCTGGCTTGAGGACGCTGAGGCCAAACAGTTTTTTGGATGCATCGCCAACATCAAAGTTCTCCGTCTGGTGGGAATCCTGACTCAAATGAAAATGAGTGGGCTTTGATTGACTTGTCGTGTTGTCGTGTGTAACCATTTTTGTGGCGTCGCTCATGTCTCTCAGGCCGCTTGTCTGGAGAACGTCCTGGGCATCAAACCAGTCTTACCAGATGTTGTGGCCCACATTGAGAAAGAGCTGCCAGACTACAAGGTTTCATGGACAATTTTGTCACCGAACCTCAGCGGACATTTTGACCGCCGCTCATGCAAACATTGCAACAAATTTCCGAGGAACCAGTTTGGGATGAATGTGGCAAGACAGCGGTACTACTTCTTCCTGATCCACAAAGACTATTTGAGCGCAGACTTGGACTCTTCGATTTCAAGAACTGTGGAAGATTTGATCCAGCCCAACAAATGAGCCATGGTCAGAATCCCAGTCTCCTTCAATTTGTTGATAACCCATTTGCCGAAGTTGAACTTTGCCTTATCTTGCAGGCAAACGTTTCTATTGCCAGACGATCATCAGTTGATCAAAGAGCAGAAGACAAAGGTCAGCCAGAACATGTTTCAAGAATGTTACTAGAATGCCATCAGCTCGCCCAGGAGCAGGACGCAAAGAGCCAGGGGAAGAAGGAGAGTCTGAACGACCACAATGGTCCTAGACAGTTAAAATGCTCAATTGGCATTGTGACTGGATAGTAAGTTCCTTCCTTCTCATATTGCAGAGGCCAAACGAGGGGGAACCAAAGTGGAGGCACATCCACTCCAAGTTCATGCAGAAGAATAAGGCGCATCTATTATGCAAAACTGGTTGAATGGGTGTCAAGTCTTGTTCGGGTGTGCCAGGTGAACAAAAAAGCCGTTTCCAACAAGATCTCTGAGTGGAAGAAACGCCTCAACACACCTCGTTCTTGGCAGGCTTGTGGGGTACTCTTGGTGCATTGCTTGTTGCTGCAACCTTGTTTCTGGCAGGCGGCTAGCATCCTGTCAGTGCACAAGCCTACCTGGGTTGTATGTGATTTATCACAGAACCTGAGTCGTATCCCCGTGCTGACCGCCCAATCAGATCCATTTATGTGCATCACGTCAGGTCCCCAGAAAAGTATAGTCAGACATTACCTTGCAAAGCCTACTTTGCTTCAGGCCCGGTGGCCAATATTGGATTCGGGACAAAGATCGTGTTTTGCTAGGCAAGGTGGGCGGTTGACTTTTTTCAGCCCTCTTGAGCCGGATGGTGGGTCGGCAGGCGTGGAAAAGTTTATATTGATGGGTTTCCCGCTGACGAGTTCAACTTGTCGCCAGTGTCTGATCGGGAATCCCTGGCTTGCTTCAAGTACTCGCTAGTTTCTTCTGAGGACATGTTTTTCGCCGCGATGCTTTTCAGGCTCTTGGTGCGATGGCGGGCAACGCCATGCACACCAGAGCCATAGGCGCTGCCTTAGCTTGCATCTTCAAGGCTCGAACTTGATTTGTGTCGGTAAGGCGCACCTCAGACATGTTGCTTTTAGCAAGCTTGCTGGCAGCCAGCTTGCTGGTAGCCAGCTTGTTTGCAGAAAGCGTGCTCCTAAAATGTGCTTGCAGCAAGCTTGCTGGCAGCCACGTTGCTTGCAGCAAAGTTTTGAACAGATTGTTTGCTGGCAGTGTTTCCATACATGTTCTGTGGCACAGGCGGTGAACATGCGCAAGTTATCCAACTTCTGCCAAGCAGCTGCCAAGGCAAGCGCCGACACCAAAAAAATAACAATACAATACAGTTGCCTTGCAATGAAGGCGAGGAAGGCAAAGAAGTAAACATGTCCAGGTCTCAGTTCAATGTGTCGCTTTACATCTCAAGGTCGCTCAAAGGTTGCTGCAATGTCAGGCTCCTTCAGGCTCCCGGCTTGACTGCCTGACTGATTAATTCGCCGTTTCGTGCGCCTCCCATGTTTGAGTTATTTTGAGTCCAGACCTGTACTCAATCTTCAATGCAATCACACTTGTTAGTCTTTTCAAGGCCACTCAAAATACACTTGAATACTATGATGTGATTGCAGAGGGCAACGAATGTGAGGCTTGGGGCAAGAGACAGCTGAGAAGCAAGCGCCATCGGCCTTGGACTTTGTAGGCATCTTCAACCAAGCAATACAAGCAACCATGAAAGAGAACCCCAGAGTCTCCCAACTGATTGCATTGAACACTTGCATCGCCGACTACAACAAAGACGTGAAGATCAAGAGGTGGAGGGTTGACACCCTCAAGAGAAAAATCATTGGCAACATGTTGAAAGTTCCCGAGGAAACTATCAGGATTCTGGCAGAGCACTACGACTTGCATCGTCACAGCTCATCGGGTCCAGTACCCGCAAAGAACTGCCATTCTACAGTCTGTGTAGTGTTGCGCCCACATACTTGTGTAATCATTGTGTGACAGCCAGCTAGCTGGCTGCCACACGTCTGGTTACAATGAAGTGTGGTTTGCTTGTTTTTGCTTCTACCTGCGACTCAGGCTCAATTGGTGAGTCTTTTACATGCTATATAATGGCTATATTACAGTACACTGTTCATAAAAACCACCTTTAAGTTAATGATTTGCATACTAAACCGGTTTCCTTATTATTCAACATACTTTACTTAGCATTCAACCAACATCATGGGCACATGGCGCGCCTTGTCGAGATCCCGCAGCCCACCTGACAAGCGCACATGTTTGCGACGATGGAGCCCATCTGAATCAGAATCGTCTGACGAGGGTGAGTCAAGCCAAGATTCGGACTCATCCCTTCCAGAGGCATCTTCTTCAAAGATCCTCGCTCGCAACAGCACTATTCACTCGATTTCGCTGAGTCTTGTTGAGTGTTTTGTTTGTTTTCCTTGCGGGCGTGCCATAGGACCAAGACTGCCAATCTTACTTTTGCGAACCTGTCTGCTTTGAAAGCCTCTTCGGGTGATATCGATGGCAAGCAAGAGAGCAATTATGCAGAGAATGGGAAGTCCTCAAGGAGGATCAAGAAAGTTCTAAGTTCTCAGAAAGACTGTGGATGCCATTGCTCAAGGCAGTCCGGCGCTTACTTGAACACATGCTTTGACTAGTCGGCTTCGTTCATGGTCCAAGTCAAAAAGCAAGTTGACTGATGTCTCGCTGAAGGTGTTGGAAGAATGTGGCGTTCAAGACATTGTTACAGATCTGCCTGCTGTTTTGGAGCCTTTCCAAGCCTGGTCAGGATGCCTTACTCTGGTCGCTCCAAAGCAATGCGCTTGAGGGGCTTGGTGAAGAGGAATCTGAGGATGACAGTGGCAGCGCCAGCAGCAGCAAGAGTGATTTGCAACGTCGCGTCCAATGGTATATAGGGGAAACCCGTGTTTGCCGCCGCGTGTTTCATTCATGGGCATCGGGCGCGGCCGCCTCAAGCGAACCCGGGATACATTCAAGGGTCTAGACGAAAGGACTCTTCCAGGCAGGGCTTGTTCCGTCTTGGTTGACTCCCATCATTGAGCTTGCTTTGAATTTGCATGGGAAGGCCACCGACCACGCGCAGCTTTGGCAAAAAAATACGTCAGTCCAACTCTTTATGCAGCAAAAGATGTACTATTCCATTTCGGAATCAATGCCCACTGGGCGCCTTGCTTTGAGATAATCAAATCTCTTGCCTCTTGCTGCCAGCTAGCTGGCAAGCCTGTCCTGTGCGCCAGCTAGCTGGTGCACAGGAAGTGTTTGACTGTTACTGTCTCTCTTTTTTGATTTTGCGAGGCTACTCAATCGAGAGATGAATATGGTTGGTTTCCAAAATGTCTTTTCCCAAAATGGTGCACTCGTCACAATTCCATGGGGGCCCGCTTCTAAATCTCCTTTAAACTTCAACCACACTCAAACCACAGTGATGTTAAACATGAAGGCGTGTGAACTGCAAAACCTGTGAGAGGTGTCTAGCGCGGACTGCTGAGATGCTGTTGCTGCTGCTGGACTCCTGCAGTTGTTTCCACTTTTTGTTCTCAGAAATCTTCAGAACGACATAATTAGGAAGGACGTAAGAGCTGACTCAAAAGATTTGGATGTTGGATGGGCAAATGGTCAAGAAATGGACCGTCGTCTAGCGCGGTGCTAGCGCGGATCTAGCGCCAGCCTAGCGCAAAAATCTCCGTCGATTTCTTTATCCTGTCAGATTATAATTTTTCCTGCTTGCTTGTCTTCTTCTTGTTGTGCATTCTTCTTCTTCTTGGCTTTTCTTCTTTCTTGTCTTGCTTCTTCTGTTTCCTGCTCTCTGCTGGTGTCTTATTTTTCCTGCTTGCTATCCTGTTATTAAGAAACCTAGCGCCAACCTAGCGCCAATCTAGCGCTGCCTTGCTGTATCACCATATTCTGCTGGGGGCCCGCTTCTAAACGAAAACTTAAAAAACACATCTACAGCCTTAAAAGTTTACGTCTATCTATATTTTTTGAGTAGGGCTTTTTGAGCGCAGTCCATATGAATATGGATGATGAAGCCACTAGGGCAAAGCTTCTTGCAGACCTTCTTCTGGATGCATTGGAAGGCCCTACTTCGAGGATCACAAAGCTGAATCCAAAGCTGTTAGCAGCGCGGGAACTTCCGCCTGGAAACTGGCACCAATTATATTTGCTCTACACAGCTAGCCGCAACGCCAACGGAACAGAGGCCTCGAGCCGCGCGACCTTTTACGCAGCTACTGCAGAGTGGAGAAAGGCCCTGCGATTTCGTCACCGTTCTCAGCATTCAACGTGTGGTACGTGCGACCGTATCAAAGCAAAGATGAGGTCCTCAAGGGATTTTAGAGCCCATGCTGCTGCTGCCGATGAATTGCTCGGACATTTAACGTTGACGTGGCGCTGCCGGCAGGCATACTGGTGTGCCAGGGATGCATCGCGTGCCAAGCAAGATGTATTGACCGTCATATTTGACGGATTCGACAAAAGCAAACCGATGTTGCCGCGCTGGACGCAGAACCGCCTCCCGAAGATTCCTGTATTTGAGCGGATTACAAGAACACACCTGTCCGTGTCCGCAACGTTGGCGCACGGATGGGGTTGTGTGGTTTTCCTCGCAGAGGAGGGGGTTTCGACTGGTAGCAGCTACTCCTGGGAGGCTGTTCTGATTACGATATCTTTGTGCTGGGAGGCAGCAAGACAGCGCGGCTTGAGCTTCCCTTCATCGTTTCTGGGTTAAGCAAACAATCAAATGTCACAAGATGGTTTTACACGCGCGCTAATCTATAATCCTGATTGGGCTGAGGTTGTGGTTACAGAGTGATAATATGGTCAAGGAATTGAAAAACGAACTCACAGGCACTTTATTGGCATTTCTGACAAGTGCGAATTATTTCTGGGAAGCCAGTCATCAATGTTTACCCGTGGGACATACCCAGAAGACATTGGTCGCTTGTCCTTTTAGTTTTTGACAATGCCTGGTTGGCAGTTTGTTGTAGAGTTACTGTTGCTTTGCAAGCCAAGACGGTGTCTTCGGCACGCTGACCACCCACTTGCTAGCAGCTGGATCAGAATTACAGACCCCAGCAGATTTTAGAAGGCGCTTTCCACTGTGCGATGAATTCTAGTTGACGAGCTCGTAAAACACGCAGGCTTCTTGAAGCTCGTGTCCGACCTGTTTTCGAGAAAAGGGGTGAGTTCTTTCATGTTGTGATGATGCACCGTGTGGCCGCCTTAAATTGTGAATTGTCATCATTGAACCTTGCAAGAATTGAATGACATCAATCAGCTGTTAACTATTCAGCTCAGTTCATGCTGATCGTGGGTCAAGGTTCGGCAGTGGAAGGAGTTGGCTCCGCACATCATGTCACTTGACAACGCCTTCCGACCCCGGAAGGGGGAGGAGGACCGCGTGCCAGACTCCTTTACTTTTCGCAAGAGAGAGAGAGCCGCTTGATGACAATGTTACAGATTGCAGATTGTGCTGTTTGATCTTAAATTGCAGGTCCGTCTAATTCACAATCCGAGGTTTACCTGCACGCATGCCTTTGTCCGAACGGCTGCCAAGAAGATATGAGACGAATGCAAATGACATATTTGCCATTGTGAAACATCACATGGCAGACAGTGAGCCTTGCCAGCCAGCCCTGCTGGTAATGCCAGGTGATGAGTCTCTCACTGTGAAGTCCTTTTGGTCCAAAAGTGTCTCGAACTCAGGCCATGAGCCTTCACTAGACCCAGACCGCAAAAAGGACCTGCTTGAGTTGGCTGATGCCTTTGCCAAGTATCCCAACTTTGGCCGAGCAGTGTCCTACTTGAAGGCTCTGGCTGGTCAAGGGGTCCGCACAAGGTACAAGGTCAATGACCTACCGTTCTTGAGTTCTGGTGGTGTGCATTCGCCTGGCTTGATTTGCGCAAATGTGCCTGAGCGGCCAGAGAGGCCCCAGCCACACCATTTGCAAGTCAGGTTTCATCGGCCCAGAGCCGGAGCATCGTGATTTGAGAGAAAAACAGCTTAAAACGTGATGATGGAGATTATACTACTTCTTCACAAAACGCAATGCCAAGTATTTGTTAATCACAACGTCTGTCCAGCGCAGGCTTTCATTACGACATTTTGGCAAATGGCAATTTCATCCCCGGTGCTGACAGATATGAGCTGCCAAGATATCGCAACAAGCCTGTTTGGAAGGATATTCTTGACGTTTTTGAGTGTGTGTGCAACTGGTACTTTCGAAGGGTGCATGATGCTTTCAACAGGAGTGTGACGGCTGACTTCAGCAACAAAACGAAGGCTCGAGTTCTGTCAGTGGTGCTGTTTCTGTTGTTTTGTCACTGTGCGCACACAAACACACTGTGGTTCTTCGAGACTTCGCAACGCGCCAGAAGCAGCAGCAGTGGCCGATGGACGTGCATGAGCAGCTTGTCGACGCTATCTGATTATCTGCCTCTGGCAGTGGATCCACCCGAAACTGGCCTGCCTAATCTCGGCAGACTACATGACAAAGCTGGACGACATGTTCGCCGCTGGGAGTCTTGGCAAGAAATGAGAACGGGAAAACCCGTCACAATTTTGCCAGCCAAATTGATTTGGCCGGGAAAACCCGTCACAATTTTGCCACCCAAATTGATTTGGCCGGGAAAACCCGTCACGTTTCAGACCGGGGCCCCAGCCCCAAAATGTGATGGGCTTTTAAAAAAAACATCGCAATTTAATTAATAAGGAAAACGAAAGCCCGTCAAACTTTCCAGCTCATCCCCAACTTCAAAAAGTGATTGGTTTTTCCAAAACCTATGGAATTGTGATTGGTTTTTAAAAAAACATTCGCTTTTCTGGGGCCAGCCGAGCTTCCAGATTGTGATGGTTTTCTGAGCAAAACCACTCAGCCAAATGGATTTGGCCACCAAAAATGTGATGGGTTTTTTTAAAAACCCATCGCAATTTGACCAGCCAAATCCATTTGGCCAGGAAAACCCGTCGCAATTTGACCAGCCAAATCCATTTGGCCAGGAAATTTAAACCCGTCACAATTTGACCAGCCGAGCCGAATCCATTTGGCTAGGAAAACAAATCCATTTGGCCAGGAACAATCTCGATCGCCTAGACCTATACCTAGAAACCACTAATAAGTCATTGTCTTTTGAAATCTGTTCGGCTGGGGCACAAAAAGTTCCAGGTATTTTTCCATCGATTTTTTTGGTTTAGTATGGACACCTAGGTTTCCGACAAAAGATTGTTAGTTGAGAGTGTGGCATGGCTGCCAGCTAGCTGGCAGCCAGTATGCCAGTTTACTGGCAGCCACCATTTCAGACAGTTGTTTTTCTTGCTTTATGGATGTCGACTTCTTAAAGTAGAGGTTTTAGTGGATGGTCTGGAACTGGAACAGTCTGGAATGAGGGAATTGTCCTCTCCCCTTCCCAGTAGCAACTGAGCACTTGTTTTAGTCTTGGAGTTGTTGCCGCTTGATTACTTTGCGCCGCTTTGGGTTCACGTGCTAATTACAGAAAGTGTAAGCGAGACTGTTAATGACCAAGTGCTGGTTCCCAAACTGATTGTCATTTAGCACAGCGCCACAGAAACCCACAGCTGAATGTCTTGACCAGTATTTGGAGGCCAGCAACTCAAAGACGTGTCTCAAAGCAGCTTAGCAAATCATTTAGTAGACTTCCATGAGCAAACCAAGTGCTACTTTGAAACAGTTTTCAACTGACTGTAAGCCTCCTCCGTTACCATCTATCGGGCAATGGACACATCGCCCACAGAGATTTGCTCTGAGCCAACGCTGGTGCCGCCTTCTCCGCCGCCGAGTCCAACTTCTCCAGCGTTCTTAGTGGAGCCAGAGGAGCAGTACCCTCCATCACTTCCAGTTTCAAAACCTCGAGAGGTAGCAACTGGTGAATCGGCCACGCAGACAAGTCCGACGGCCAAGGATACAGAGTCCAACGGATGCCATCTGGGAGCTGATTCGGGGCCACCCAAGATGGCATCAGATGTCAGTGCACCACCTCCAGACGCAGGCATGGATCCACCTGTCCTGCAGAACGCAGCTCTTCAGGCAGACTTGGACACAGAACTGGATGCGCCTGAGATTCCGCCAGTGACAAAGAAGCCAAAGACAAAGACTGGGATGACTTTCCAGGAGCACCGGGCGATGTCAAGGTTTGTTCCAGACCCAAACAACCCCGCAGAGCTGCGACTGCGACGGGAAATGGATTAACAAAAATGAACGAGAGAAAGAGAGAAAGAAGCGTCGCCATGCGGAGGCAATGGCTCTGGCAAAGGCTGCGAAGGCCACTGCGAAGGCCGCTGTGAAGGCCAAGACGGCCAAGTGACTCCGAAATACTGTGAAGAAAAAAGTGCGCGATAGATGGAAAGATATGGACAGGTTTTCATTGCGCCACAATTTGTGTGGGTTGGGGGTGGTGGAGGTTCAAAACATGGGGCGGTTTATTCATCGGGTTACTGCGTTCTGTGCTCTTGTGGTCGTGGCTTCTGTCCTGAACGTGCGCGGCGCCAAGGACCCTCGACAGCGACCTCGTGAGCTAATGCAAAGCTGCCTCGGAAGACTTCGATTGGCAGCGAATCCCATTCGTTTTGGAGGCGAGCTCATCTTCTTTGAAGTGGTCTTCCCAAAAAGTGTGTGTAGCTTCAAGCAATTCGTATTTAGCAAGTAGTCTATGATATGTTAATGATTGCGGCAAACAGTAACAGCGGTGATCAGGGTTCAACTCAACAACTTTGATTTCACAGGCAATGGGTGAGAGCAAGGAGAAGTTCGTCATTGCAGCGCAGGCAAAGAGCAAGAACGCCTACGCTGCGAGCGAACAAGCGGCCTTCAACATGTTCAAGACCTCGTTGGTGGCGGACCAAGCGTTGTTTGAAGCCATGAAGCTGAGGCCTTGGTGGGAATGAGTGTGCATAGTTCAGATGCAGTTGCAACTTGATGCTGTCTTGCCAACTTGCAGACAGCTTTGCTGTTTTGCCAGCTTGCTGGCAGACAGCTTTTGCCTTGAGACTGTGTTGCCAGCTTGCTGGCAGCCAGTCTGATGCTTTGAAATGTTGCACCACTGGGACCACAGCGCCACAACAATGTCGTGGTGCCCTTCCTGCCAGGAGCTCCAAAGAGCAAGCGATGAAACGCAAGGAAATTCTGACCAAGCTTGAGGATATGCACCAAGACTGAATGCTACACACGTGCTCTGAAAAGGTTTCTACTGATATCTACTAGGAGTTTCACACTCTTTTAAGATCCTGAGTGCAATGTTGCATGGCCTCCACATGTGCTAGCTACAATGAGGCACAAATCATCGTGGGAGATCATCAACGCCCATGTCAACCGCAACCTCCGTGTCTGGCATGCCAAGCCAGAAAATAGCATTTTACCAACGCTCATGCCCTGGCTTTCTGAATGCATGGAGGAAATGACCTTTGTTCGGACACCGCAGGAGGAAGGGACCGTGCTGTGGGTGAACATGGAGTATAGTCCCCCCTCATGAAGAAGAATTTCTTGGTGTCGCTGGTGACGGGATTGCTCACTTCTTGCCCTACGAACGCTTGCTGCGTGCTGATACATACCAATCGTGCATCTGAATCGAAGTCCGGGTCAGAAACTCAGTTCATAATCGGTTTTACTAATTAGTGGAGTTTGTTGTATTTATATACGCCATGATTATGCCAAGAATTCACAGGAAGGCAAAAAAAGAAGACAGCGATGATGACGAAGACAACGAGGATGAGAACGACGGGGGTGAACAACATGCTGATGATGATGTTTCGGGCTCGGCGGCGCCCCACCAGTCCGCCTTGAGTGATTTCCTATACAACTTGGAAGCGGAACTCCGCCAGCCATCCCGCAACTTAGTGGTGAAAGACCTCGTGCTTCTCTTCGACCCATCGACCATATATGGGCAGCGAGCTGCATTCATGAAAGGGCTTGTGGTGACAACTGCGCCTTGTCCCAACAAACAAACATTGTGTTTGACAATCACCCACATACAGAGTCCACAACCCTCAGGCCTCACAATGTCACTCCTAGCATGCCCGCTCCTGTGCCGACATACATCGAGCCGCGCGTGCTAAACACAACCTGCTGGCAGCCAGCTTGCTGGCTAGCCAGTTGGATGACAGCCAGCTTGCTGGCTATCATCCGCACAACAACCGGACGCCAGCTTGCTGGCAGTCAAGTTGTTGGGAAGCTAAGGCAAACGCTGGTCCTGGTGGGAACAATTTCTGGAAGTCACCTGCTTGGAAGCGAGGTGTCGTTTCAGATATCCAAATGTTGCCACGGCAGGAGATGTACAAGCCACCATCCACAGATACGACAGAGTTGAAGATGAATGCAGCGTTGACTGATTGCCAAGAACAACGCCAGGTGTGTTTGCTCATCTTCAAGTCGTTCATTCAGTCATGTTCAAAAGCAAAAAATTGACATGAAACGGTTCTACGCTTTGTTCCACTTGGTCGTCGTTTTTTGAAACATGGTTTTGATGCAGGCCTGTGGCGGCACCGATGTCGTCAAAAAGGTGGTCAAAGCCCTCACGGCCAACACTTCCATTCAGCGGCTAGCTTTGGTGGACGCACATGGCTATGATGCATTCCCGGCGCTCGCAACAATGGAGGTATGATTTTGGGGTGAACTTCAGTTCAACAATTGCACTAGTTGCTTGCTTGAGGTTCAAGTTGAATTTGCTCCAAAAATAGAAATGAAAGCAGAGGTCATTTTCCACAAGCTGATAAGTACTTCATCTTTAGATCTTGCATCTCACCCCTGCGAGATTGAGTCACCCAAGACTGTGTGGGCGACCATTGTGACGGACTCTGGGACCACGAAGAAGCGTCGGGCAACGCCTGCTGACATGATCAGCGATCGGATTACTTCGAATCTCTACGAGAAATGCCGACTTAAGACTTGTCACATAGCTGGCTTTCCAGACTTTGCCCCCTTGGTGGGCGAGCTGAATGAGGCTACAGCATCGGGCCCCACCACCGACCAAGAGTTCAAAGTGACGGCAGTGCGTCCGTCCGGGTGCTTGGTGATTCAAGAGCAGTTCTACCAAAAGTGGGATGGAGAAGAGGTACCAGCTCCAGACTTTCGTCGGCTGGCTGCTGAACACGATGAAAAGTTCAATGCAGCAAATGTGCGATTGGCAACCCCGGTGGCAGCGGCCACGCCTGCGCCTCCAACAGAGAATGTCAAGGTGGAGCTGGTTGAGCCTGGTGATACCATAAACTCAAAACACCATTGCATCTTTGCCCAGCCCGCTCTGCCCTCAGCGCTTCAGTTGAGTGGTTGAGACATCTTGCTTGAATGACCGTGCAATCGTAAGAAGCTGCAGTAAGTGCCATTATGCTGGCAACTGGCCAGCAATGCTTGCAGCCAGCTTGCTGGCAGCCAGCTTGCTGTCAGCCAGTAAGGTGCAGCCAGCTTGCTGGCAGCCACCTTTCCTGGCAGCCAGTTAGAGTGGCAGCCATGGTATACTTATTAGCTCTGTTACTTGATGTGTCCCTGTATGAACATTGGTCCAGGTCAGAGCTGGTGATCAATAGCCAAGTCAGCCTTGTGGTCACACAAGATGGTTCAAACGCATACCTCAAAGCTGGGTCGGAACAAGCCATCCTTCCAAACAAAAAAGAGCTGTTCAGCTTTGGGAGTGGCATGTGGTGCGACGGCAGCGATGCGACCCAAGCGATGAATGCTGGGGGGTCGTGGTTGAAATGCCAAGTTGGACTGTCCTCAATGTGGATGGAAGAAGGCACGTGTCCAGTCCACTGATTCCAAGCTATGGAAGAAAGCTGGGTCAGACCGCCAAGCAGAGCTTCTCACTAAGCTCTGCGAAGCCGAGGTCAAGGTTGCCTTGAAGCTTCGCGATTCATCTTAAGAATCGCGGCGGTACTTGGGGATGAAAAAGCGTTGCTTTTTACAAGGTTCAACATGTGACTTGCTTGATTTGGCACATGGAGCCTATGGTTTGGAAAGTGATGCCAGGTGATGTGCTTTGCAAATTGATGGCTAACGCTGCTGTTGCAAGTGTGCTGAACAAAGTTGCCGGTTTGCGCGTTGCAAGGCTCAATGAACGGGTAGTACTTTGGACACCCACTTGCTATTTAGAAGACACCCAGTTCAAGATAGATGTCCCCAGATGTAAATACACAACAGTATAATTATATGGCTTCCTGCTAATAATAAGGAATTCTTGAGAGCAAAACCTCATTTTCAATCAAACCCGCCTTGCCACCAAAGCTGTGAATGGGGTTCTCATTGTGCAAACGCTCCACCAATCCTGTAGAGGTGCGCTCAAAATATCGTTGACCCACGAAGAGGTCCACGTCGCCGTCCTCATCGAAGTCCAGTGCCTGCAAACTATGCATCAAACATTCGGATCCATCGACATGTAAAATGTTGGTCTGCAAGTGCATGATGCTTCCCTGCTGGATCGGCGCGCCGGCGCGCTCCAGGATGCTTATATTGGCGGAGCCCTGAAATTCCGTACAGAGCAATATGTCTAAGCCCCCATCACCATCCCAATCAACGACGTCAATGTCAATGTGTAAGGCCGGACCTTCAAAAATGTCCAGAGTAGAGTTTGAAGCTGGCCAGGGCGCGCGGAACAAGTCTTCTGCCTGGAAGCTGCCATTTGCAAGATGCTCATATAACGTGACCACCAGCTCAGGCCCTGCCTGTGCCAGAAGCAGGTCTGCGTCACCATCAGCGTCCCAATCGGCAAATTGCAAACCCTTGAAGGCCTTTGATGCAACCCCCGAGGAACTCGGGCCAGGGTAGTCGCTGGGGCATTCCTCGGATTTGCGTAAGGAACCGGAAAAACATATTCCCATCTTAGAAGGGGATTCACAGTGATTCACCCTCACAAATCACCTTAAGCACAAAACCAGGATTCCCACCATGGCAAGGGCTGGTGCTCAAAACGACGAAGCTGTCCCACACAGCTGCCTTGAGACTGGCACCAGGCCTCCGCTGCGACCTTTGGGAGGAAGAGGAGCATGAGAAGCGAAGGAAGGCCGGTCGAGCTCATGGCGAGCCAGTCCAGCAAAGGGAGCTGCTTTTGGGGGAAGTGTGTGCCTGTCACACTGCATGTTCTTGGTCTATGATATTCTATGATTACATTCCTCAGCCACATCTGCTTATGGTCCATGTTATGTCAACACCTGTCCGTAGAATTCATGAGCCGGGAATATTCCTCTTCGAATCAACTTCATTCAACTGCAACATGCTCAATAGCATGTTTCTAGAAAGGCCAGGCTTTGGGCCAAAAGCCTGAAGTAGCTGAAGTTGCTGGGTGTCTCAAGAAACCTCGGCCTCAATGATCTGGCGAGCAAACTGTGAGGACAACGACTGAGCTTGGACCTTTCGAAAGGTCCAAACGACCCTGACGACCCGAAGCTCAGGGGTTGCTTCTCACGCGAACTCGAAGCTTTGACGCGAACAGCTTTTGCTTAATCACAGGCCACGGAGGTACATTGAGGATGTCTGGGCTTGATTGAAGCATTTTTTCACTTCCAGGAAGCTGGGAACAAGAATGGAACATCTCCCCCATGAATATGGGGATTTGTAGCCATAGGGAAAAACATCACCCGAAGCAAAACCATGTTGAAGCACTTAAGAAAGTGCTACAGTAATCCCCGCATGAGCGCAGGGCCGGGGGAAGAGCGTGTTCTGCAGTAGATTCCATTTGACATCTCTCATGTTTGATGCATGTCCACATCTGCTTTGCTTGATACCCCGGCAGTTGTTTGTTTATTGAACTGGTCCGCCTCAGCACTATCTACCAACAGAAAGTGCATGAAGCTTTGTTCCTAGTAGCTTCTTGTTCCTAGTAGTAATGCCAGGAGCTACTAGTAGCGTCCTTGCTCCGTTCGTAGCGATGCCCTTTGTTCCTAGCTGCAGGTTGCCAAGGATCAGAGTCCTTTCTGTAGCGTCCTTGTTCCCAGTTACGATGCCAGGAGCTACTAGTAACTTCTTGCTCCTAACAGCGATGCCCTTTGTTACTAGTTAACAAAATCTCCAAGATGCAAACGTCTTCCGCCAGCGCGGGCTCCTCTAAACGCAGGTACACCTCCGGAGAGAAGCTTGGTCGTTGGAGCAAGCTGATCATGTGCACTAATTCTATTCAAACACGTAGCTTGTAGGGTACAACACGTATTTCCCAAACGTATTTTCAGACTTCTCAGAGGATCGATTGGATGCAAAACATCCGTGAGAAGTGAGAAGTCACAAGTTCGGCAAGGAACCGTGGCGTCCGTGGGGAGCAAAGACCATGCAAGTCAACATGGCAACTGACTCTGGGGTCCTGTTTTCCCTTCGACTCCAACGCCAGTCGTTCATCAGTTCTGGAGAATTCCACGACCAAGTCGTGGACAAGGGAGTCGGAGATCCTCTTCAAGCCCATGAACGGGCATGGCATATTGTTGTATACAATTTCCATAAATTTACAGTCGCATTCTCAAATTCAATGCTCCAAAACTGAACACACCAGCCCATCTTTTTTGACGCCACACTGGTTTCACAAATCCAACAGAATTCAAAGGTTCCTGAATTTGGGACACTTGGGAACTGGAGCAACAAATTTAAACAAATACTATTTTCTGGACCTTTGAGATCTTGAGCGATTTTGATAAATCCAACCGAGAGCTGATCATGCAGTCGTGTCCAGACTTTGCACTAGCCTTGCAAGCGATTCGCATGGCACCAAACTGATGCTAGCTGCCATGATTTCACGCACATTCCAAACTACATACATCCAGCATGAGAAGAGACCCTTAAAATGGATGAAACATGATAACACACCAATGTGATACCACCATGCCTGGGAACAACCGATGACCCTCCCCCCCCAAAAATGAGCAAATCAAACAGAATGCCATACTACCCCTTTCAGAGTGGAGAGCTCTCCAAGCTTCCTTTTTCGCCCTCGTCTTCGCGGACGTTTCACAAGGATTCTGGCGCCTGTGCCAAGTTGGAGTACAAGGGCATCAGCAAGTCATTTCGCTCTTTCCGCCGTGCATCCACCAAATCTTCCACCTGCCGACGTGGGTCCTTCGTCCATGTGTTGGGGATGGGCATCGGGTGTGGTGGTTCGGTTTATGTTTATCTAGGAGGAGCAGAGCGAAGCTTTGTTCGGTCAAAACATGTGAACCGTTTTCCCGCCTAAACAGAAATCAACTTCAGTATAAGACAAAATCCTGAATCTACACAAAGATTAAATCTCTGAAGGTTGCCTGAACACCAAGTTCCTGCGTAGAGAAGTCTAAATAAACTTTGAAGTAAACTTGAATGGGCCGGGCAAAGAACTGACATCAGAACATTCCCGCTCCTCTGTCGGTTATATGGTGCTTTTTCTCTCCAAACCAACGAAGACCTCCAAACAGAACACCTCTCGCACAACCCCTCCGCCAGACCGAGCCGATTCCATTCCCCATTCCCCATGCGGAAGGGCCACGTAAACAATGGCTTCACGATAGTAGTCCCGTGCTTCCATGAGGTTTCCAGACTTGAACTTTTCCTTAGCCCCCAGCGGTGGGCGGTTCAACCGGGTTGGGGGAGAGGTGGACCTGGGTGTCCAAAGGTGGCCCTGGAAGCTGGGAAAGTACGGCTTGCATATGTGGACTTCCGGCCATGCCGTATTTTCAGCATCCTCAGCCACATCATCCAGTCCACTGGGTGCGGTTTTAGGCCCAAGTGCGTTCCAGGGCATTTCAGTGGTGATTTTCCATCTTGTAACTTGTATGTGTCTTTTCCCCTTCCGCTAGTGTATACAAACCTTGAAACAGCCCTTCCTTACGTCACGCCCTCTTCTTTCCAACCCAGCTCCACGTCAATCCCTCACTCCAATCCCAAGTCCAACATGCCCAAATTAAAATATATATAACTCAATGACTGATAGCCTGATAGCCGAAGGTGAAACTTCCCTAGGGCCGACTTCAAAAAGGCCAAACATCATCTAAATCTAAACGACCATAGGACTTAACTTGCATAGCCTTTGTAGGGCAAGATACCTTTGACCTGCCAAAGTTGTAGGAGCTAGCAAGTTTCAGCGTGTAGCTGGTGAGCAGCTATATAAGTCAATTAGCACCAGCCTAGCAACCTAGCCAAATCTTAGCCAAGTTCTGGACAAGTGCTAACAAAGCCCAAGCCCAAGTCCTTTAGCTCAATACTGTTGGACTTAGCTGACTAGGCCTCAGATTAACGCCGGTCTAGGTTCCAGCTAATCATTGTTACTGTTGCACATTTGTGTGTGGTGTTCTGCGTTGGCTCCAAGTTTGTTCCAACAGGTGCAAAGTCAAATTAACTAGCACAACATCGGAACATTTAGAATAGTCTTTCCTTTCTAGCAAAACATCTGAACATTCAGAATCTTTCATTCCTGTCCAGAGCAGCCTCAAGCTCTGAATTTGCTCTGCATGCTGAATACGTTGTGAGCGTTACACAAACAAAGATTAAGCCGGTGAATCAATGTGCTTGTTCTGTTTTGCTCTGAAACGGTAGTAGGCAAGCGGCCTTTGTGGTACTGTTTGACAGGCTCACTCGACTGCCTTACCCGAATCCTAGCTCAGTCAAGCTGAGTTCGGTCCTAGCTAAGTCCTTGCTAGCTTATATATTCATAATATATATATATATAGTTGAGAGACTCTTATATAATATCATAAGTCAATATTATAACTTGCCTGTGGCTTGCTGCCCCTCATGCGTCCCCCAGCATGCCAGGTTCGAACTGAAAACTTCTTAGCCAAAGTGGAAAAATGAATAAACATGATAATAAGGACCTCTGCATCTTAGCTTTCATCAGCTACCCTCCCTCTAACGTCCTCATGGTTACGTGGATAGCATGACCCCCGGAGAGACCATGAACTTCTCTACAAACAGGGGATGAACTCCACTTCCATGTTTGTTGGAGGGAGGGCACTTTGGCATGAATGGGCTGGCAGCATGGTCGCCATGGCCAAACCAGTCCTTGGGAACAAGATTCGTTGCCAATGGTCTTGAATTCGCCAGCTCTCTGCACACGCTCGGCATTGCCCATGGCCTCCTTGCGTGTTCGCACCTTCTCCTTCCATTCCTCAGCTGAATGTATCACTCAGCTTCTGCCGAACGGAACCCCAAAGTCAGCTGCCACTGTTTGCCAGCCACATCCTGGACGTGATTGGAAGGAAGTGCATGTTTCCTGGGAGATGTTGCGACATGCTGAGGCTGGACAGTGCAACAACGTGTCGACGTGTCCCTCTGCTGTCGACGTGTCACTCTTTTTGACAGTGAGATGATACCGAAAACCGTTACCTCACCGATGATTCTTCATCGCACCACTTCTAGTGATTCACACTTCCAACCCCAACAAAATCAGGCAACAAAAACAAAGCATAACAAAGCAATATTCCATCTAGAACATTCTACGATTCTAGAACTACTACTCACTACTCGAGAAAAAAAAAAAAACTTGGTTCATCTTGGTTCCATTCCCAGTGACCAGCGTGCCCAAAAAAATGTTTAAGAATTGGTTTGGTCAAGACTTCGGTCTGGCCAAACCGAACCCATGAAGTTCGGTCAACTCGCTGCGTTCCAGGTCTCCCGTTCGCGCTTCTCTCGTTGGTACTCCTGGCGTTCTGGCGCAGGCGGATGGAAGGGAACATGAATCCTGCCAAGGTGATTTCACTGCACTTCGATCGCCATAGTTGCAAATCAATGCAATCAACATCGGCCGAAGATCAATGAATTGCCAAAAATGCTCCAAGAAATGCATTTTGCCTGTGCGGAAGGTGATCATCTTATATGCGTGTGTGAAATACACATGCTGGTGAGTATGCTGGTGATGCTCTCTAAAAAGACTAGCCATCTAAACATCAGCAGCCCCACTTTACCATTGCACACATTGCACAACCACATTCTCGTGTCACGCAGCATCATCATCCGTCTTCCTTAAAGACTGCCACCACTGCTTCGGATTCGAAGGGTAACCTAAACCTGGCAAACCAGCTGCTCAAGAACTATATATATATATATATGTACCATTTGTCCTTAATTAAGAGTGGTGAATTCGGGTCGGCCTGGCTCTAAAGGTGAAGCGACCTTTCCACCAGTTCTACCTCTGCGAACGCCAAGCGAACGCAGGCACCGACCACTCTGGATCACCCTGGATGCTTCGTGCCAAAAGACACCAAGCAAAAAGGGGGAGGCCCCCGGGGACAAAGTGAGTAAACCTCTTCTTCGGTCACAAGTGTCCAGCCCCGACACTACAAATAGTGTACATCCTCACGAAACCAAAAAGACAGCGAGAGAACTAAAGCTCAGCGAGAGAACTATAGTCCCTACCTCCATACTTAAGCATCAAGCGAGCCATTTGCAAACGCTCCACAGAACTAAGCCACAATTCCGTCCTCTGAAGGGCACCGGGGGTAACACAACGTCCAAGAGGTTTTGATAGTTTTTGTATAAGCTGGATTGCTGGCCCCTGGATGGCATTGAAGCCTGTCATCCTTAGATGTCAACAAACACATTTTCTTGACCCAGCGTATCGTCAGATCAGGTCAGGTCACCTAGTCTCCACAAAGACAGGGCGGAGACCCAACCCGCAGAATCACATAGGCCAACTCAACATAGGACATACAATGAGTGGGGGTCCTTGGACCAGCTGGTGCCTCGAGGAAACGTAAGAAATGCTCCCACGAGTCCGCATCCACATGATTCGTCTGCCGTGGAAGACGCAAACAAGCGGGAATTTTTGGTTTCCATCCAAAAGAGGGAAACGGGAGCGCCCACGCCCATTTGGGAAACATGGCACGTATTTGGGCATCACTGAGTTGTTCAACAATTGTTTCCTCTTCGCCACTGGCATCCTCAGCCTGATCCCGTGTATCAATGTCCTGACCACCTGTTCATCTCTCTCCACGTGTTGACTATCATTAACCGCTCAGGTCGGCGTCGCTGCTATCACGCTCAGTGGGTGCAAACAAGCCGAATTACCGACCACAAACAACTCGAATTGTCCCCCCAAAAAGGATTGGACCACCAAACCTCGGTCATCGCTGCGAACCCATCCGCCCGTCCTCGAAGGTCCGCGTCATGACGCCGTGGGACGACTAAGTGGTTTTGTGGTGAGATTGAAGCATTGTGAAGCGAAGCATTGCGCACTTTTGTGCTCAAAAACGGAGAACTCCGTCTGCGCCATCCCCCTGGAGAACAAAAAACAACACGATCCGTATGACACATGAAGATAGTCATTACAACACAAACCTCAGGATATCAGCTGACGATTTCGCTAGTCAGCAAGCCTAGTCTAGTCCCCAAGTGAGATCAAACTTGCAAGCCTGTTTCATCATTGGAATAAACATTGAACACATGATGGATGACAGTTGTAGCACACGGTGCTAGAGAAGGCAGTGCGAGAGTGAGGGCAATGTTTTCCGCAGAAAAATATAGTAAAGTTACAACCGAGCGAATACTTGACACTTGTTGGAACTCCCGTCTTCCTGGTCATTTCTGCGTTATGCGCCTTGTCTGACTGGACCATTCTTGAGCCTGTGAGTCTTCCCAGGTCTCGCACAATGAAACCGGCACAGTGATGAGGCAGCTTGTGGAGGAAACCCACTGGCCGTGACCAGTCCTTGCCATTGGTCTGGGACCAATCGCCGCTTTACCGCAAGCCATTGAGCTTTGAGGTAACTTCGGCAACTCCCTCTCGTTCAAACAATCCAGGATTGGGCAGCTGGAATGGGCTATGCAAAAATCACGTGGGCCAGGGAGGATTGGTCAATCATCAGGACGTGGACGTGGAAGTGGCCCATTTCTTTGGTGTCAGACTGGCCGACTTCACCCTTTGAAGAGCTTCTGCCAAAGAATGTATATTGTACAGTTCTCAGTTGAGAGCTTATGCAAACAGGGAGACCGATCCTGTTCGACCCTGAGTCAACGCAGGAAAATCGACCATCTACCCAATTTTGCCAGGGTGTCGCCCTAGGACAAAGAACACCCAAATGACTACAATCCAGCCTGTACCCTCGTAGCAAAACTATGAACCAGCCAAGCAGTCCCGTCCTGCATGTGGGGGGGGTTCCCACCCACGCGTCGGAGGTTTGGTCGGACACGGTCGAGACCGTCGCAGCATCGACGGTCTCCGGACAGAGCGAGGCCGCTAGAATTCGATCTCCAGTGGTTGGCACTGGCAACCCATGATGTCCTGTCAACAACATGGGGCTTCATTTATAAACCACCGACACTGCAGTCATCTGCAGTCTGTGCCAATGGTCCTCTCAATCCATGGTACGCCGTTTTCAAGGGAGGCTGCCGTGGTGCCGGCCGTGTCGGTGCTGACAACGCTCACCGGACTGGACTGGACAGTTAGTGGGTCGGTCCGATGGACCGTGGGCGTACCGGACGATCGGACGATCGGGTGAGATGATGCCTATAATATAGGGCTCCTGGCCCATGTCCTCAGGAGAAGGTGGTTAGACCCCCCTGGCACCCGGGCCCCCAGTCCCATCTTCGAAACGGAGGTGGGCCAGGAGCCCTAGGGGATCAGCAAAGTGCTGCAGCTCAATCCGCACAACTTTTTGGATGCTCTCCCTGTTCCTCAAGCAGCGCAAGGGATGGCATCGCCTCTCACTTGTCACGGGGCCAGCCGAAGAAGCTGGGAGGGGGGAAGCTCTGGTCGCTCCCTTGGTGAAGAATATAGGAAGGGGACACGGAACACTACAAAATAGAACACATGTAGCAGCATGACAGCAATATGAAGTACTGCATCCAATTGTGTTGGCGCATCGAATCACAAAATTGGTCGCAAATTCAATACAATATGCCGTACCCAAGAGCTATGCTCTTCTAACATGTCACATGTGGCTTACTCCGTGGCTCAGGATGTCTCGAAGGGCAATATGGGGATGTTTCCAAGCTATGGCTAGCCGGTTTGATGAAGCACTCCGTGCATAGCTATAGATCCTATCTCCGGTGTTCGGTTCCGAGACTTGCACCATTTTGGGTGACAATGAGGAACATTGTCACAAACAATCAGGTGCAATCGCGCGTGCACCTGCCCATTCTACAGCCATAATGAGATTTCTGGGATTCACCGGGTGGGCTGGTTGGCGAGTTGTGACCCCTTACAGGTTGGGTGAAATGGATTCAAATGGTACACTAGGTCACTAACTAGATGCCCATTTTTCCAGGTTCAAGGTAAATCACAAAAGCTACAGCTGCGCTTCTTTTTGTCGTCTTCGCTAAAAACAGCAAGGTCTGCGGTGCAACGCTGACCCTCCTGGCATTGGGGTGTGGCAGAAAGGACATGTAACCATCTCGATCAGGTTTGGAAGACTGCTTCGTACCGACGAACACATCACAAAAAAGTGGAACGCCCTCCTCTTGTAAAGGAACATGGTCATCCGAAATCGAGGCCATGCCATCCACGAATATCCACGTAACCATGATACTTTCAAGGGCGTGTTGCATCCTTAGGACTGCAATTCCTCCAAGCTGTAGCAGTGTAGGAGTTAACAGTTCTCACCTCGCATCACGGTCTTCCCCGGGCTTCACCCGGGGACCTGCCGATTGCTCACCGAGGGAAGCCTTTCCTCTTTCTAAGCCGAACTCACGTTGGTCAAACATGGCCGAACTCATGGAAAACAAGCGTCTAGAGACATGAAATCATGGTCGAATATTTTTGCGAAGAGATTGCTCACCCAAACACTCCATGTATGGCATGTATGCCTACATTGACCCCCAAAACCACCCCAATGTAGGCATATATGGCAGTCCCATTAGTTGTGTCTGGCTCATACAAATTGCCCTATCGCAAGTGTGCCCAAGAAGAAAAAACACCGTATACAAGCTTCTTGCCGTATCGGGGTGTTTCTCGGGGTCGCAAAAAAATCCAAGGACAGAACCTTCAGCAATAATCAGTTGGAACAAGTTGGAACATGCGTACTAACTCATGGCAAGTGTCATAAACACACCCCATGTCTGGACACGGCGCGTAGGAGCGTTGTCTTCACGCCCACCGCTTTGTTCAAGGACAGGCTCGGAGCCTGTTGCAGCGGAAATCATTGTGAGATACTGACTCTCTCAGTTTCACTGGACTATTGAGGTTAACAAGGTTAACCTTAAGCAATCCCCCCCAGAATGGTTATAGAATCTATAGTGACCCACTTTCCGTAGAATAAGGCTTGTGGAGTCGTATCCGGCTTTTGAGGGCCTCATTTTGCTTCGCATCTGGCATAACTTGACCATACTGTTCCAGGACTGGAGATCTTTGACGGTTCATTCGAAGGACTTCTATTTGACCAAAACATGTTTTCACCAAAATCGAATCCTGCCCATCATCTGCTATTGCTCCTGGCCAAAGCTGCAAAGTCTCTGACTCCACCGTTCCAGTGACACCATATGAGAATAGACTCTATTTATCATGATAAGATCGACATCTATGGAACCTTGTGGAGTACCACAGCTTTACACATCTCAAACATCCCCCAAACCCATGATAACCCATGTATGTGTCTCGCCCTTCCCCAATCAAGCTACTCTGGCTAGTAGTTCAGGGAAAAGTGTCCAAAACAAATCCCTGCAGGCTCCTGGAGCCAGTGCAACAAAAGTCGCCTCCGCTAACATCAAACAGCCCGGTCGACCGCGCTCGGACACACCCGCTTCGCGGATCCCCGTGGTCGGGCCACTTCGCTGCTCGATCCGGCTTCGTTCGGAGCCACGGCACGAACCGGAAGCCAAAAATAGCGACCGAAACGGTCGGCCCAGAAAGGGCACCGTTGACAAAGCTCAGAACCTCTGAACGCGGCGATTTTTTTTGTTGCACACGTATACCATATACAGAAATCCCAAAAGGTCGGAGCTGGAGTGGAACCCAAAGATTCTAGAGTAGATGGCACAAACTCCAAAATGTCTTTTATACAAAGGGGATTACAACCACCGTTTGGGGATTGTGCCATCTAATTAGTCAGAATTCACTATAAACATCCAGGATCCTCAAACACTATCAGGACCCTTGTGATATGCTGGGGTGAAGCCTCATCACCATGATCTGGATTTGGCACTGCTCCGAGCAAAATCTTCCTTCGGAACCTGAGCTCCGCAAAAGTGCACTGCTTCAGCATTTGGCTACGCCAGGCTCTGCCAAAAAATCTTGGACTGGCATTCACCCCGGCGAGTCGGCGCAGAACCCGTTTGGACGCAGAAGAATACACCGCGCTCCGACGAAAACGATGTCCAAGGGGTTGGGCAAAACATGGAAATGCTTGGGCAATTTGGATTGGACATCTGGACGGACCAATTCATCTACAGTCAACCAATCTTTCATGCACTCGGTGTCGCCAGCCCAGTCTAGATGAGGAATGGTCACACTTCTTGGAGGCTCATGTGGAGCCAAGGTCTGGCAGGTTCAGTTTGGAGCTCAATTGAAACCAGCCCACATGGAGCTCAATTGAAACCAGCCCATTTGGAGCTCAATTGAAACCAGCCCACATGGAGGGCAGCAGTCAACTAGTGTCACTCTGGACTCTTGGAATCTTGCCCGCCTGGATCAAAAACCTCTTGTCTGTGGTGGGCATGTGACATATGAGTTAGCGTCAAAAATATATGCTTGGAGTGTTTTCGTTTCACTTTTGTCAGTCCCCTATCGTTTTCCATGGTTTTGGATTTTGCAAGTATGTATACATAGGGGTATCGTTTTTTGTCAGTCCCCTATCGTTGTTCAAGGAAAATCACGAAAGCAACACAGAGATGAAACGTCCCTTACTAAAGTGGTTGATGATAATTTTGAGGTTGCCTCATATACCTATCCGACCTATCCTTTCGGGAGGTATGATTGTTGGGCGCCTTTGGGACAAGCGCAGTTCTACAGCGGCGACCACAAAACCCTATATGAACCCCAGGCCAGGCTTCGGTTTATGTGATTTGGGCGTGTTGGTCTCGAGTACATGTGAGAAACTTGCAAAAACCCTCACTTGTTTCAGACCACTTTTAAACATCTAATATATACAATGTATATTTGTTAGTGTTGACCTTTAAAAACTGAATAGATATAATTACTAAGTGTTGACTTTTAATGTATTACAAAGTGTTGACATTTCATTGGGGGACATCTACGTTCCAGGAGAAACTCAGCCTTTAGGCCTGATTAGGGCTGCAATTTGCTCCCACCAGGGTCCTCAAGTAAGGTTTGGAAGTGCATATCGGCAGATCGGATACTTGGAACCACAGGTCAAAAGTCTTCCGAAGCTAAAACCCCGATTATACCCCTACCCCTCAGTCCCTCCGGACCGGACGAACATTCCACCGGACCGGTGCCTCAAGCGAAAGTGACCAAACCGCAGCAGCAACTAAGCACTAAATGAAACACTGAAAATCGAACCATCTTCCGCTTCTCGGTCCGCTGGTCAATACCATGGTCCATAGGTGGGTCACATGCACCTTCCACCTGTGCACTGCGGCACTGCTATCGATCTTGCACACCAAGTTGCACGGTACTAAGGTGTTGGCACGCTTTGATCATTGGGTGGCTTGCACAGCGTTTTTGTTACAGGCGGTGTTGATTTTTCTAGGCCCATGTGTTTCCCAAATGAATCCTTATGTAAACCCAGATGGCTCCCAATCAACCTCTGGAAAACTCCTGAGAAAACCCTGAGGAAGCTGGCAAAATCCCAATGAACATATTCATCACTTTTCTTTTCTTGCTCCATCTAAACAAAAGCTTTCAGCCATTGCAGGCAAACTCTCCAAAGATTTTGGTGGTGGTGGTGTGGGTTTGGTTTGGGTATTTTGTGGAAACTGTTTGGAATTTCATTGGGTGTTCTTTTGTTTTTAATGGGCCTGATGATTTCCCACACCAATCCCATCAAAACCCCAGGCCACCCTATACCAACCCCAACCAAATCCCAGACCAATCCCAAAAATGGGCTGAGGCCAAAGACTAAAATCCCTATTGAATCAGAATTCACCCCAACCAAATCCCAACCCAATCCCAAAAATGGACTGAGGCCAAGCAATAAAATCCCTATTGAATCATAATTCACAATGATTCCATTATAGTTGTTTAACGCTTTTTCCTGGGATTCTATGGTGTTTCAATAGGATTTTTGTAGATAATTTTTTCTGCCAAGAAAACCTCCAACAATAACCACCCATAAGCCATTCTAGGATTTGATGTGGACAAAAGCTGAGCTAGAGGTAGTAAACATGTTTGCAAAGTCTAGCCTCGTGGTTGTCATCTGTACATTGATATCCGTATATATATATATTATATATATGTATACCCTCAACTTCAAACGTCTCTAGTAAACTTGTGCTTTTACCCACGTCGAAGTTTACTCAAGACATTTCGTCTCGCCTAAGTTTACCCTGTGCTCAGTTTGGCTGTTTCTTAACCCGTTTAAATAAACCTTTCAAAATCAGTCCAGGACCTTAGTTTCAACAATACTATTTCAGAAACTCAGAGATGAGACATAAAATCTCAGAGACGTACTCAGTCAGTTGCATTTCATCAGCCTCGACTTTGGTGTTTGTCTGGTGTGCCACCCCAAACCTCTTCAATACTCTACATGTAATGTCAAAAATGATGACACATGTCACCAAACACAAAAACATGAAACATGGTCCAATTTCACGGGTAAACTTGTGCATTCACGGGTAAACTTGTGCATTCACGGGTAAACTTGTGCATTCACGCTACTTCACGCCTATTTCACGCTATTTCACGCTACCCCTTTTTTTCATGTGTCCAAGTGCTCCATGATTTTCAATGAGATCTTCATAAAGCCTCACCCTTTCCGGTGTGGGTATGACAATATATTCTTTCAGTCAAGTGAAATCTCAGATATTAGATCATAAAAGTTCTCATTTTCGACATAAGACATGTATTGATCCCAACATGTCTGAAACGACATCCACAAAATTGTGGTTATTCCACCACAGATCTACTTTGATACATTCACGCTTGGTTAAACTTGTGCATAGCAGAACGTACAAGTTTACTTGGTTAAACTTGTGCATCGATAACGTCCAAGTTAAACTTACCCGTTGAAGCCTAGGGTATATATATATTATATATTTTAAGTATATGATAGTACATGTAGAAAACCATAGAAAACTATATACTGTATAGATATACACCTTGATTTCATTTTCTAGGGCTAGCTGCCTGCAGTCCTGCAGTCTGGTCTTACAAAGGTGAAGTTTTTGTATAAAATAGAGCATACATGTTTCTCCTATTTGTACTATTTGGATTCTGGATGCACACATCTGCGGTTCCACTCAGAAGGAAAACAGCTTAGGGGTGCGATGGTCAATGACAGAACTGGTCAAAAAAGACAGGTCCATCAAAAACCCAGTCACCCAGTTGCTTCATGTTGCTTCAATGAGTCCCTTTGAGGCAAACCTGAAAGCAACAGGCTTAGAAAGGCGAGGCACCTCGAAAACACGAGGATTTTACAAGTTGATGTTCAACAAGGTGGTTTCTAAGCAGAACAATGGCACCAATTCGACCAAATACGTCTGACAAAATGTCGCTAAATTGCTCCAACTAAAGGCTTCAGATTTCATCAGCTCTCGCTACATTTGGGTCATTTCCCCCGCCCTAAGCGGGTCCTTCCATTTTGAGCACTTCGGACAGGGATGCGGAGCTTCGGACGTGCGGCCGGACGCTGGCGCGTGAGGCCCGACGCTTAGGTCGACGCTTGCGCCGTGGGAACGTCCGTCGGTGGTGCCACTGTCACAGCCGGACCTGAGGTGCGGGTCGATGGCCCCGGTGGCCGTGGTGTCACGGGTTCTATAGAAACCATTTGACCACCTGAATTTAGGCAAACATGGAAAAACATGTTGGGATGTTTTGGGCGGTTGGTGCTTATTCTTGGCCACTTATAGATCGGCTTCGGAACCCACATGGCTTAACGGTCTCCGGTGGAACACAGACGAGAAGCGCCGATCGCGCCGCCTTTCCGGGTCGATGCAGGAGGGTGAGAAGGAGGACCAGGTCGGCCATGCCATGAAATGAGTTGGAGAAGGGGCCAGAAATTTGTCTTACTATGAACATCCCTAAAGGAACAGGATTCCGAATTACTATGTCATAGCTATGAAGCGGCCATCCTTATGTCTTATTCATCCCCATAAATTTGCTCATGTTGACAAGCCACTTCAGATGTAAATAAGACATGATAATGCCCCCTTGCAACGAACAGGATTCTTCCCGAACTTCCAGAAGCAAACATGGAAACAATTGCAACTATAGTGGGTGTGTCGGTGTGTCGCCTGAATTATTCCTCCCAGGGGTCTGCACGGTCTCCCTATCGTAGCACACCGGAAAGAAAACGACTCAGCCAGTGCCTCGGTGTGACGGCCGTGGAGACCTCATGCAGGTCTCGTACGTGCGCGGGTGAAATCGGGGCCGAAGCACATCACACACTGCAGGAAATACTGGAACACACGGGACAAGCAGGGCGAACAAGCAGGTCAACACATGCGCGGCTGTTTTCCGGAACTGGGTGGGTCGGAAGATGCCTGTTCCTGGGCACCGACTTCGTGAAGGATGCTCATGGGGTGGCCATCCACGGAGCAAAATGGGTTGCGGCCGTAGCCCGTATCTCTGAGCCTAGTTGACGGTCTAGCCTCCGGCCACTTTGGAGCATTGAAGGTGAGAACAAGAGGGGCCGTGGGGTCCTGGGAAACAGGGTGCTTTCCACTCCTATGTTAGTCAGTCGGAGTGCACTTGTGACATGCTTTCAATTTGTCAAATTCTGTTATTCCTGGAGGTAGGCCACCACAAGCTTGCAGCCCAAGCAGTGATTGCGGCAAAAGCTTGCCGGAAACCATCACCACCTCCAAGCTCCCCACCCATGTCCGTTCTTGTTTGAGATCAACGCCACTCTCCACTAAACTATGATGTCTTGTAAAAAGTAACCTTGTCTCGTAAGCGCCGCGATAACAACACCGGCAACGGCGACATCATCATCACCAGCATCAAGACTGTCTTTCCCGAGACAAACCAAGTACAGTATAAGGAAGGTGAGTAGGTTTGGAGAGTCCAGTCGAAGCTTCTGAAAAAGGTGCTAAAAATCCAAAGAGTTAAGAGTTGGTCCTATTTGGTTACTCTTAACCACCTCCCCCTGACAGGTCTCGCTCTCCACTGCGAGGGACGGCAGCATTCCACCAGTGCGATGTACCACTTCCTCAGGCCAGGAAGTACGGCGGCAGGTGAGGCGCATCCCGTTGCGGTCGAGCAGGCCTTTTTGCGGTCGAGAAGGTCCGGGAAGTTTTGGCCAGATTCATTGGTTCTTCCAAGATCTTCCAAGGTCAAGTGACCTAACTTGATATCCCTTGATCTCCTCCTCGGTCACTGAAAAGGCCTGGAGCAGTTCGGTCACTTATCTAAATCACCCAGAGAGGTGGAAGTAAGTCACCAGATATATAGGACCCGGAGAACCTGGGGTACTCTGTCCTGGCAGGACGTGCATTGTTCGGCTCCTGACAAGCCTCTGTTGCCAAGGTCTATAAGGTCAAGTCCAAAGGAAAGTGGACCCACTGGGTCTTTCAGGAAAGTGATACACCAAGTCCCCAAGTGGAGGCGGTCTGTCAGCTGGTTTAGCTAGTTGGTTGAGCTGTGACACTAGTTGGGCAGGAGTTTTTGAGGAATTTGGAGGCCCAAATCGTTTGCAGAGTGCTCAAGAACGGTGTCTTTGTTTTTGGGCTGCCGAAAAACGGGTGGATGGTGGCACGAACCTCACAGCAAACTGAGATGTAATTACCTTCAGGATATTTGGAGCTCAAACATCCAAGATCTCAACATCCGCACCAACCAACTGCCGGCACCCTGCAGCCGTCCGCGACAGCGGACCAGCCACGGAGGCAGAAGAAAGGCACGGCGTCCGACCAAAGGCCGCGCCGAGGCACGGTCAAACACCTCTGCAAGTAGGACACTTCCCGTAACACCTGGAGACCGTGCGAATGGACGAATGGCGCGGCCCGGAGGCGAAGGCCGGACCTGCGAGAGAGACCTGGAGACCCACTGGACCCGGTCGGTCCGGGAATCCCGACCATGAGGCTGAAAGAATTGCGGATTCCGAAGAGTTGATCAGTTGATCACAGTGAAGCATCTCTGTCGGAGAACATGGACCCTTCGTCCAGGGGTCGTCGCCAGAGGCAACCCCGAAGCAAACCGAAGCAACTGCTACATGTTTCAGGTCCAAAAGTAGACCAATCAGTTCACCTCTCCGCGACCCGACGCCGCAGATCGACCCGTCCGAGTGGCCATGTTCGTTTGCCGCTGGACGATGCGCCGGATATCCTCGGCAGCGAGCGGAGCGGCCGGGACGACGGGGCGCCAAGTGAAGTCCAGCCGCTGGTTTCGAAGAGCGAACCTTGTTACTAGTAGTACGGCCAGGAGCCCCTAGTATATATATATATATATAATGTATATTGTTGCTCCGTTCGTAGCGATGCCCTTGGCCCATTGGCAATGTTCGTAGCGTCCTCTTGTTCCTCTACCCCGCGGTGGAAACATCTGGACACTTGGCTCCTGAATGTCTTCCTCGTGGAAGGAGGCGGCTGTGTAACTCTAGCACCACGCTTCCTCCAAAAGCATTCCAGTGGAACTAGATTGCGTGGTGCTAGAGTCACAAAGCCACCTTCCTTGAGGAGGACATCATGATCATGAGGAGATGGAACGATTTCCCTCGGCACTTCCCAAAGCATTTCAGTGGAACTTCCCAATTCTCTAGCATCAGCTACGTCCACGCGCCTGATGCGGTGTCAATGATGCGGCGCATTCCTGACTCCCTAACCGAACTGGAAAATAGAGGTTCACCACAATCTCAAAAAAAACGGTGTTGTAGGTGGCCACTGTTTCCTTGCTAGGACCCATGCCTTTCAAAAGCACACATGAGGGCGGAATCAATCACTGCAAAGGCCTTAGAGGTTGCATCCCTCCCTGGCGGATGCGGTTTTAGCTTTTCACGCAACATCTGAGCAACGCAGCCAGTCCCAGCCCGTTCCCTCGCCGAGCATCACAACGCACATCAATGATGTCCTGGCGGAGAGTCGCCAGTGGAGTCAGTGCGCTGTGGCTAGAGTATTCTCCCTAGGGCTCCAACTACCTCCGTTTCAAAGGTGGTTGGGGTGGGTGTTAGGGGGGGTCTAACATGGTCTAACCATCTTCTGAGGGTATGGTTGGAGGAGTTGGCAATCCCCTGAGTTCGCACGCTCGAGCATAGATGGAATTGGCAAACATGAAAAAAACACTCAACGTCAAACCCTCTGAAGTACGACTGGAGCCCCCAAAAGGGCTTCAACTTCGAAGTGACCTCTTTGGAGTCTCTGAGTGACCTTGTACAGATCTAAGTGACCTCATCCTGGGATATCAAGGGGTCACTTTGAAGGTCCTGGAAACTAAAAAATACTAAAAACATCATCGACCAACTAAGCCATGGAAGTGGATGGCACCACCCAAATTCCAAACATCCACCAGCAGCTCGGCACGAGCTCGGGAGGCTACTACTGCTCAGCCTGATTGGAGATGGTGCGCCCGCCGCGGATCTTCAGGATGACCTCTAACAGCTCTTCTCCTCGAGCCGGAGATGAACTTCTCCGCTGAAAGGGAGGAAATGCGTGAGAAGGTGCCCGCATGCCCCCAGTCCGCGAAGGTGAAAAAAGGGGTGTCCTAGCGGATGTGGATGAAACATGATGAATCATTCCCTAGGGATCCTCTCAAAACCCACATAAGAGTGTCTCCAATCACCTTCTGAGAAGGTATTTGGATCCCTAGGGATTCTGAAATATCAAGCGTATCAAGATGAATGATAAATCATCGTGTTGCGGCAGTTGTGGAAGTCATGATGCGGTCACCATCATGGGCTTCACAGCCATCAAACTGAATGGATTTGATTTGGGGTTTATTGGATCTAAGAACACCCAAATTATGTGGTTCTTAGAGTCCATTTGACCACTATTGTGATGAGAAAAGGCCATACATTTGGATAGCTGATCCTCCAAAACAGGGGTCACTCAGATTCAGGGTCTAGATATTATACCTCTTCTAGAATGCCATGTCAGGTCATGTCAAGCTGGCAGGCCTTAGTGCAACTGAGCCTCTGGTCACTTCCTGTTCACGCCCTGCATCTTCATCTTGCTCAAAAAGGTATTCCTCAGTGAAGATGCCATTTCACACACACACACACGAACAGCTGGAACAGCTCAAGCAGCTGGTCAGACGAGTCCAAGAATCTGCACCAAGATTCTACCCTGCTGGCCTCGCAAGTCAGAGTTGGAAGCACTGGGCTTCCAAAACAAAAACAAACACCCAGGAGTCACAAAGGGGTGGTGTTTAGTCCCCAAGTGAGTGGAGTAGCTGGGCATCCCTAACCTCCATGGATCGCACCCCTGACCTCTGACTGCTGGACACGAACCATTTTCATGAAAACCTCGCTGTGGCGAGCTGAGACGGGACCATGGCAGAAAATGGTGGCATCTGACCTTAACTGGTCCAACCAAGGGGACATGACATACAGTATATGTTTAGTGAATGAAGTTGGGTATACTATATTTGAACAGAAGCGCTTGGAATGGCGTGTGGAGCATATTCCTTGTGTAGCGACATGTCCAAAATGGTCCCTCTGCCATCGTGGCACCAAATCCTCCCTCCTCTGGACCGGGACCTTCAGTTCGTGACCTCTTGGGAGTCTCTAAGTGACCTTGTACAGACCTTAAGTGACCTCATCCTGGGATATTAAGTTCGGTCACTTTGAAGGTGCTGGAACCTAATCAAGCAACCGTGGCTGTGCGCCCCCAAAACCGGTTGGCCTGCAAACTGCAGCAGAATCGGCTCGCAAGGACCCACACTTCGCCACACCCTCGACTGTGCTCAGTGCTCGTGCGAAAATCACACCCATAACATCTCAGGTACTTGGTGCTATTTTCAAGCCGGAGTAGTCCCAGGCTGTTCTACTTTCAACATCGATACTCCTTGCTACCACAACACACCGACCGCACCGCACACGCGTTTCGGATATCCTCGGGCGCCGGACGGTTAAATCGATGACATCTTCCGGTTTCACCTGGCCGTGTCGCCAGACCATGCATCGGGACTGCGCAATCAACAGCTCCGAAGAACCTCCATGCGAGATTGTATACCGAACCTCAGAAGGTACGACTGGACCCTCGAAGCCTACGTAAAGGTGTCTCCAATCACCCGCAAAGGGTGGCAGTGGATCCATAGGAACTTGCTACCAAAACAGGAGATTACACTTGACCAATCGACATCCGATCTTATGACCGTGTTGATGCAAGAACAAGGCTGTTCAGGCTGTTGGTATTCCCAAACCCGGGCACTCACGTCACTCAACAAGGACAAGCAAAATTAAACTATATATATAATATCTGACCTATGATGAGTGATCCACAATCCCAGAATCCCAATATGTACATACCGTACCCGTACCCCATAAAATTTCTATATCATATCCCGACCATTCCTCTCTTGGGGGTGCAACACCCTGGATCCAAGTACCTGTTCAGAAGGTGTTTGGAACTTCTAAGCCCACAAAAAAAAGACATAAATGGTCTCTCCAATCACCCTCTCAGAAGGTCTATCTGGACCCAAGACCCAATGGAGTCCACCCGAGCTGGACCCCAACACCCCGTGCCGGTCGCCGCTCCGTGGACAGTCTGCCGCTCCACCGGTCGCCTGAAGCTCTGAAAGAACGACCTTGGCCTTCTCATCTTCGACCACGCTCTGTAACTCCTCAGCTCGCCGGCGGGGGTGCGGGCACTGCAACAGAGCAACCGGTGCACGGATGCAATGGACGCATTGCGCATTGCGACCATTGGGCATCCATCATTGGGCATGCGGAATACTATACACACATAACAAAATCCCATCCGGATCGTGGTGTGACTTGTTTCCAAGCGACATGCACACTGCTGCTACCCACGAGGCAAGCGACCACTCGCTTGGGTGTCCCAAGGCCACAGCCTCGTGGTTGGGTCCGTTCCATGCATCCCAGTTCCCCCTGAGGAGCTCCAAAAAGAAGGAATCTTTCAGGGGCAAATGGGTGGCAAATCCTGGTACACTGGTGAAAAGGAAAGCACCAACTCCCAAATCCAAAGGAACTTCTGCCAGGGCTTCAGTTTCCCTCCAACATCACCCCGCGATGTATGCTTGTTGATGAAACCATTGAGCCTGACCATTAAAACCTAACCACAGGAGCTGAACATCCAAAACCCAAACCCTAACGCAAATTGAGCATTACTAGGCCACCGCCCTGCCACAGATCTGCGGAAGAAGATCCGACTTGGAGATGTTTTCATTCTTGTCCTGGAAGCGGGGAGACGGGTGAGGTTTGGAAGATTGATCTTTGCAAACCACATGATTAAAACAAAAAAACACACACAACAATATAAACTACTGTAACCAGAAATTGGAAAAAGCTTTCCAAATAGAGGTTGACATCTAAAAATTTGACACCACCAACCAAATGAGGTTTAAAACAAGGGTCACATCGGCAAATTGACGCACGAAACCCTCCGGTGGCCAGCCGCGAAAGGGCTCGTTCCCCACTCGGGTCAACACGATCGTTGAAGATCTGCATGGCTAGAAGGACTGATTGGGCTTAAATATATCTGCAACCTACGAGCGATGGCCCCGATGGCCTTCAACCTAATAGCGATGGTCCCTTGAATCATCCCGTCTATCAAAAACAGCTCACCGAAGAAAAAAAAACAGGGACCAACGAGCGGCTCGCTCAGCCGTCCTAAGGAAAGGTCGCGGCTGTAATCCACTCTTTTTTTCTAAAGGCCATCCCTGAGCCAATGCACACCCTAGAGTCTCCAACCTGTCAGAGAAAGGACCTTCTGCATCTCTACGCCGCCAAGACACATTCATACAAATAAATACTATTCAAACAAGTGATGATTCCAGGTACACTCTGACTCACGAACATGGAAGTGGAAAATGGTCTGCAAACCCATTGTCCTTTACAAACACAGGGGTTTTCCACTTCCAATGTGACTGAATCAGAGTGCCAGCGCATCATCCAAGCGCCTGGTGACTACGCTCTTGTCCCCCCCGGTTTGGTGCCGCGCCGGGGTTCGGTGCCGGCGGCGTGCGTCCTGATCCAAGTCGGTCAACATGGTCCGCAAGTGTTCCTTCATGAAATCGATGGCCACCCCTTCCTGGAGCCAAAGAAGAGAAGAGAAGAAAAGAGCCAAGGGTTCTTTGGGCTTTTTGGGCTAACTGCAACCGATTTCCTGTAAACCGATGCATCGATTTTGGCAGGCCCCCAAAGGACGAGACCTCATGGATCATGAGGGTTGTTGCTAACTTCGTTGTTTCCCCGGAAATGGGAGAACTGCCCCACCTTCTCAGATGTAGGGACTGACCCCGGAAGGGCACCCACACCCTAGGGTTTGTTGCCTGGCCTACCAGAAACATTAGGAGTATCACCTCCGTTCGACGTTGAAATCGGAAAAACAATAAATGTTTGGATCTGAAATGCTAGAGCCCTGTAGGCATGAACAGTCTGTCCGACGACTCTTGTTCCACAAAGCATCCAGCCATCAAGAGGGGAACGATAAAACAGGTTGACACTGTAAGCACTCCATCAAGGATTAAAAACTATCACAAACACTCAAATCTTGAAGTTCTGGCTTTAGAACAAGTATGTTGGATCTGTCATATTATGATATCTCTTCGGACATTGGTGTTTTTCTCCGTATGCTCAACCACTGGTAGCCCACCACCACTAAGTTCTTTCGCGCGTTTGTTAAAAGTCAGTGGCTAAAGTGGCTAGTGAGTAGCTGCAACATGTCCTGTAGCTGCTTAACCCTCTTGCTGTTCACCCTCGTCGCGACTCGAACGAATGGACGGACTTCCACCGGATGGTCGAAGGTTGCACCTTCGAGTGCGGCGGCCTGGAAGGTTCAGCCGGCCTGGACCTATATGGCACAGCATGAAGTCCCAGATCTCCCAGAAAGTTCATTAACCCAAACCGGCGAAGCAAGCGATCATCGATCATCTACGCCTCCAGGTCGACCTACACGTTCCGTGTGTGACACTCACAAACACCTGATCGCCTGGTCCATGGTACCTCCGAGAGGCTCAGATTTCTTGTCCAAACCAACAGGCAGTTCAGCCAGTCTGGGCCCCCCAGTGCAAAGACAGTAGGACCAAAGGCAGTAGAACACTATAGTTTGGACCTCTATATAATTGTTTTTGATGGATGATCAAACACAACAAGAACGTTTATAGTGAGATGAACATCACACCACATATCGGAACGCCGTCCTCGTCCTCACGTTTCACTTCTGAGACCACCTGAGCGGAGCATGTGCAGTGGACCGTCACTTTGCAGCTTTCCAGGTGAGACAATTGTCTATCCGTATATGAAGATTTGGCCAACACATACCCAGTGAATGATCTAATCCGATTAATTACATCCAATTACCACTTTAATAACCAGCGGTTCCAAAGGCTAGGTCACCGTAGACCTGGTTCCTCCCTGGTTCGGAATAGTGGTCACCCGGATCCTTTGGGACGAGTGAGGCGAATTTAGACAAGTTACGACCCGAACCATCCTGGAGACGCATGTTCTGCTTGCCAATGGTGCAAGTAAACCATTGCCTGGTTGGTGGTTTCAACTCACCTGACAAATCTGAGTCAGTGGGTGACAAAATCATCCCAAATAAAGGTTCAACATGGTTCAATACCTGAAACCACCACAAAAAGAAGTTGCTAGACTCCCGCATCGGGCGTGCACGCCCTCTTAGACTCCCCGCGGGCGTGCGCTCTCGACTGCACCACAATGCTTAAAACCTCCCGCCTCACACACGATGCCAATGAGCATATTCATCACCTGTGGGTCGACTGGGTCGGGTTCCAAAAGGTCGGCGTTTCGTGGCATGCCGAGTGGCCGAGGTCCAGTCCGAACCCAAACGGTAGGGACGATGAAAGCTGCAGGAAGACATAGACATGCTTAGCCCTCCCAATCTGGGAGGATCGAATGGTGAAAAAGAGTGTGAAAAAGACATAGGTGACATGGGATGAACAACTGCTTTTGAATCGGGATGTGAAGGAGGTCTTCAACTTGCAGGGTAAAAAAAGGTTCGTGGGGTACGAATTGAGTCTGTCTGAGTGTATAGCCTCAAACTCTCGTTCTTCCCCTTCGATATTGGCCTCTCAACCGCATTCTCAGTCACACTCCCTTTGTGAGATTCATTGGAACCCTTCAGGATCCTAGCCTCCTGCTTTAACTCTCTGTTTCTTCTCCACATCTGACCCGCCCCCCCCGGAGTTTTTTGCCCAAGAAAATTGCTGGAGAAGTTCATACGAAGAACTCCACGCCGTTCCTACGAAGAACGTCGAAACCGAAACTCCAAGCTCCGCTGCTTGGAGCTTTGAAAGCGCCCCACGGACTCCGGCGGATGCACCGATCGTAAAAAGCGGACACCCACCTGATCTGATTGTGCCCTACCAGATCTACAGTGCTTTCAGAGTAGATGAAAGCAATCTCCAGGCAGGTGACCCCCATTGGATGCTGTATGGACACCCGGTCTGTTTGACATCTGGTTTGCACCATCGAAGCTCTGAAACCTCACCTGGACCCTTCGGGCTACCCCCCACCGACACCCAACGACGAAGACGACGACGACGTGTGGGGCGCCGTGATGTTGGTCAGTAAGACGTAGATGAGAAAGACGGAGATGGACACCCAGCCCTGCAACCTGCAGTCCAAGCAAAGAAGATGGGTCACAAGGTCACTGGAGGTGTGAGATGGGTCTCTGATGTCTGCAAACCAACAAAATCTTGCAGACATCAGAGACCCATCTCACACCTCCAGTGACCTTGTGATCCATGATTTGTACTGGGCTGATGCAAGAAATGTGCAACTGCAAAGTGTATCCCTGTTTCGATTCTCAAAGGCAATTTCAAGACAAACCGGTGACTGGATCTCCGCCTCTGAATGCGCCGGTCATGTTCACGCGAGAAAAAAGTAAAACCCTAGGGCTCCAAGTACCTTCTGAGAAGGTGTTTGGGGTGGGTTTAGCGGGTCCCAATACGTTCTGAGGAGGCACCTGGAGCCCTGCCCTAGGGGCAACAAACCACCTTCCCTACCAGCACTACGGATTTTAGGTGGTTCTTGGAGGAAAAGTACCTAGTCAGGGGGTGTCCATCAACCACCCGAACTCCGTGGTGTTTTACCCGAATCCGGTCCCTCAAATGGGTTTTTTTGAAGGTCAGAACCCCCTGCGAAGGTGTCGGGTCCATGGATTGTCTGGGTTGCACAGTGTCTTGCTGTCTTGCTGGTCGCTGGCACTTCAGACTCATTGCAGAAATGCTCTCTTTGAAGGCCCACCAACAAGGTTGAAGAACCCGAACTAGGCTATCCTATGGATCCCCCAGCCAGTAGGGTCCTATTTACGGTCACTTGACCTCTCTTGGCATACATCTGCGAAAGGGGCCACTAGCCAGACCGTGGCTGCGGCTGCGGCTGCGGCCCGTGCTTCAGGGGTCAACCCCCCCATGCAGCCCCTGTCACGACCACTGTTTGCGTGCTGCGCAGCCCATCGTTGTCCATAGTCCTGAGGGGCAAAGCGAGGGAGATGAGAAGAGCTGCCAAAGACTTTTGGAACATTACAAAAGACAGTTGGGGTAGTCCATGAATTAACAACATTGTCATTGTAATATAGTTACATGGCATAATGATGCGTTCATTTCGGTTTGAGGTGTGCTTGAAAGTCGGGCATCGAGACACTCTCTCTCTCTCTCTCTTTATTGTGTGAAACTATGGAACCCATTGCAACCCATGTCTTGTTGAGATCGGCAGTGGATCCGGCCCTCCAAGGACGGATGTTAAATTTTAAGAAATCATGACTCATGACCGTCATCGATATTCTGAATATACTCTTATATCATTATCACAAGATCAATTGCCGTACCCAAACGCTCCATAAGACTGGGTCAATTGATCGGCATATATGGCATACATGGAATGCCTGGGGCCGGGGTATATTTCAAAAACACAGCCTCCTTCTTTCAAACACACCACATGGAATGTCCAAATGCCATACCTTTCCTACGACCTGCGGGCGCCAGCCCTCCGTAAATTCGACCTGAATCGACCACAAGTGCAGGCTCCACCTGAGGATGGAGGACAAGAAACTACACTCCAAATGGCATTGAGTGAATAAACACATGCAGTACAAATGGTCTTGACTGCTCCACCCAGGAAAAAACATCGATAACAGTAATTCTCGAAAGTCATGTTTGCCTTCCAAATTTGTCTAGCTAAGAACCCCATCCATCCAAACCCCTACATTCAAGAACCCAGCTGACAATGGCTGTTCGGATAAAAACCATTAAACATGTTGTAGGAAGCCTAGGGCACAGGTTATTCTTGAGTTGCTTGCAGTCTCCCAGAATGAATAGAACAGTCTCCTAGAATGATTGGAACATCTTAGAAGCGGGCTCGGCTGAGCCATTGAATCGTTTCTGACCGCTTCCACCGTCTCCACCGGCCCCGGACTGCGGCCTAAGGGATCCGAGCACATCCCGAGTACCTGGGCTCAGCCACCCGGTTGGACGGATTTGGCGGAGGATGCCCTGTTTCCAAGCGAGAGAGGTGGAATTCAGTGACCTGATCGGACCCGGAATACCTGGAGTACCCACCTGGGAGAGTCGAACGTGAAGGAGTCCTTCAAGCTGTTGGAAGATGTGGAGTTCGAGTTTCAACCGGATTCCGCAAGTGCCTCAGATGGTAGTGCACTCCGCACTTCGACCTTGGAAGGTTCTTCAACGTGACCGAACTTGAAGGTTCCTAAGTGACCCAAACAAGAGGCTTGTTCGTGACCGAACCAACCAGGTTATCAAGTTCGGTCACTTTGAAGAACCAAGTGGGAGGTTTTTCTTTGGTGTTGGACTTTGATTATAAATGATAATACCCATGAGAGCCAAATGACTGCGCAGCAAACCTGCAAACTAATTAGGACACCAATGCTATCTTTGTAGTTGTGGGAAAGACTTGGGAGAAGAAACATCTCCTAACTGTAGCTGTGGACTCTTGTGTTGATGAGGCAGCTACCTCCCCCCTATCAGGAGACGATGAACACTTGGGAGAAGGACGGTCTTTCACATGTTCATTCTTTGACGAGGTGAAATATATCATCAATTGAATCAATGGTCAATACATGTTGTAAAAAACCTGGCCATCGGAAAAACAATAAACGAATATAACCTGGCGCTTAACCGCTGGAATAACCACCCACCACATCGGCCCGTCCAAGTGGCTGTCCATAAAGGTGCCATCCATGATCAAGGTATACATGCCTCGGTCCATCCGCATGTTTGTTGAACGGTATGAACATGCATAAAGGATGCCTCACAAGGTCTATGAGCTCCAACTGAAACCAAAACCGGCCCCTATTTAGGAGCTATGCAAATGCACCTTGCGGGCAAGACTTTCGGAACCTGTGTGATCTCTGCGGGTGCATCTCACAAGACCTCCCGAAAAGACTGCGGAGAAAACAACCTATCGAAAGGAATCCGCCACCTACTGACCCAAATATCTTCGGAAAGTTGTATCCAGGATGGTCATTTGGGATTAATAATTAGAGTGATCAGTTTGGGACCAGGAGTATCCCCTCAGTGGTCATCAACCAAGGGACGCAAGGCCATCTATCTCACTATACGTCGTATACACTAAATCAAACAAAGGTTGCATGCCCTGGCGTTTAATCTTCGTATCACTGTGCACCTGGACTGTGAGGATCCTAGGCCCTACCCTGGCAAAACAATATAAAACATGCAACACGTTGGACATACAAAACTATATAGTCTCAGATCTCGCAAACGCTGCGCCACTTTTGCTTTACTGTGCCCACAGTCATGCGTGTATGTAAATATTGAGTGATCACAAAGCAATCACAGCAGAGCCGCGCTTTTCAAGTAACCCTGCCGGCTTGTTTGGTATTGTTTGGTTTCATCAACCGGGGTTCAGCATCACCAGTCTTGGAGACGACCTTGGAGCTGCTGTCCTTTGGACCAGTCTGTTGGGCTTTCTGTCTTCTCTGCAATTCCTTTTTCAATTCTTCGTCTGTGAACAAGGCCAACACTTGCCGCTTGAACACCTGGTCTTGACCCTCTGGAATGGATCTTCGGCTGGTCCATCGCCCCAACGCTCCGAGCACTCGCGGAAAGTGGCCCCAGAGGCCCCAAAGGCACCAAAGGCCACCCGAAAGGCAAGACAAGCCGAGAAACCAGCTGGTTTGATGCAAGTTCCCAGCAAGGGCAAGGCACAAGTTCAAGACTTCCGCGCTTCGTCCGTACTCATGCGCCAAGGAAAGAATTGACATCATCAGAAGCTTGAAATGATCACCCTTGACGAGCAAAACCACAAGCACCAGGTTTCGGATGGCAATCTGGAATGCGTCCACATCAATGTCTTGGAGCTTCTTCAAAAGGAATTCCATCCTGAGTGGCCAGCCCTAAAGTTGCAAGTTCAGTTGCTCCAAGGCTAATGGTTTAAACAAGTGGTCCTCTCGTGCTTCGAACGTAAAGAAAACAGACTAGACTTGGCCATGCACCACCGTCCAGGAACAAAGAGCGAAACGATCTGCACCACAATCTGCCGAAGCTCCGTGTGCTTGCTTGAGTTGCAAAACAAAAACGAAGGGTAGTGCAAGGTCCTGAACAAACACATAGGGCACTTTTCACCCCAGTTATATACATATATATCCCCGAATTAACGTTAAAATGTTGAAGTTCCACCGATTCATACTTGAGAAAATCACACACAGCTTATATACAAAGGGAAACCAGGAGAGCGACGGATTGTGCAACACACTGGCCGGAACCATTTCCAAACATGTATGAGCAATGGTCATGCCATAAGAAAATGAGTCCTGACAAAAAGTCACACTCCCTCCCTCCTCCCTCTTTCCCTCTCTCTCTCACACTCTCTCTCTCTCCTCTCAATTTGTCTGCCTGCCTCCGCCACACGGCGCACACCTTCAACATCGTCTTGCTTAAAGCATCAAACAAAACAAGAGCCCGAATCTGCATTCACCCATTGCGATCAAAAAGATGTGTGGATTGCCAAGAATTCTCAGGTTCCTTCAACCAACGCACGTCATGAAGAAATCTCTCAAGAAGTTCCTGCCGAGAAAAATTGCCCAGTGCAGCACCTTGCGCAGGGTGCTTCATCTGGCACTGTGGAAAAGTGAACCATGCAACCAATTACCTGGACCCTCCAAAAGTGAACCATGCAACCAATTACCTGGACCCTCCAAAGCACACTGCCTTAGGACATGGGACGTGACCTGGCAAAAAATATAAAAGGGTATACTTGCACACATATTCCGATGTACGAACTGGCACTCCAGGCCACCTCCGACCCGCCCCTTTGCAGCTTAAGTCCCAAGCTTATGGTGCAAAAAAGCATGCAAAAACTATGCTGCAAACATACTTCTAAGAGCCTGTTGCGTTTACTCCTTGAAGAAGTTCTTTGGCCATATCTCCTACCATTGAGCTGGAATTCGTTGACAAAGGCAGTCCAAACACATACCGGACTTTCTCGCGCAGCTCGGAGACTCCACATTCATGACATCTCCTGTTGTGCCGTGCCAGGATGCCACGCAGCTTCCACATCTGGGACTGGATCTTGGGGTCGCGTCGCCCAAATCACAGCATCCTTCACAGCACTTCCCATTTCTCCGGCCATGCTGGGCCCAGGTCTTGCGGTACGGGGGCACCCCAACAAAAATGCGGCCTTTTCTTCAAGTTCATGTCGCGAATCGACATTTGCTGCTGTGCCACGGCTTCGAAGTATGATATCGTGTAGTTCATCGTCTGTCTTGGCACCTTAGCTCCAAACTCTGGTGGTTTCAGCAACATCTAGGAACATCTGTAGGAGTAGGAACCACTCAGTTGGATTGTAGCTATCGAGATGAAACCAATGCGTATAGTAACAACTTGGCGGCTTCCTCCTGCAGCCTCGGCCGTAGTCTGTGGTTCAAGTTCATGGATAGACTCACTAGACTGGCCATTTCACAAGCTCCCAAGCACCAATTGCCCCCTGTAAGGAGTAGTTTGTTGAATTGATGGACGTCAACGGCACTCTGCAGTCAACGCGGTTTCTGATCGCGACTCGTCCAGCTGAGTAACTCAAATTCGGGCACGAGACATGGGCATCCGAACTGATTGCAGTCGCAGTGAAGATGAGCACCAGAGCTGCCAGCAGCATGGCGCAACGATTCTGTGTTTGACGCAAGTGTGGAACCAAATTCCCTGACATGTGTCTCTACTCTCTCTCTCTCTCTCTCTCTTTCTTCTCTCTTCTAGATGATGGTT
>CAXAMN010022360.1:0-25715 GCA_963970005.1 Durusdinium trenchii | reverse complement strand
CAACTCTCAACTCTCTCAAACATGCCTTCCGGCATCGACGCTCCGCCACCTTCTTGGCCTGTAGTGCCAGCATCATACCATTTTCTGAAAACATTCAAGAACTCTAAGAAATTCAATATAACTGACCTCAAAACTCTCAAACATGCGCTCGTTGGATTAGCATCTATCCACACGAAAAATCTTTCTGGATGTCCTTGAGGAGTCAGAGGGGTCACAGGATTGAGGACTGCTGCCTTGGAGCCTCAGCCCCACAACTATCGCACTTCCCAAAACTCCAATCAAAGCTTCAACATAACTGGCATCGTTCAACTGTCAAAAATCTCAAACATGCGCTCGTTGGAAAACTCTCAAAGCTCTCAAAACTCTCTATGTACTCTGAGTCCACTGCTTTCCTCCTGCTTCGCTTCCTCCTTCCCTTCCTGCTTCCTTGGTCCATCACCTTCGCGGACAACACTCTCAAAACTATTGTTTCAACTGAAATTGTAAGTCTCAACTGTCAAAACTCTCAACAACTCTCAACTCTCAAAACTCTCAAAACTCTTAGCTTTGTTTTTGTTCTTGATTTAGACAGGCCTGGAGCTTCATCATGTGTAGCGACATCTTAGTACCAAACACATTCAAAATAGATTGTCAGTATGCCAGGTAGTGCAGCTCTCAAAACTCTCTATACACTCTGAACTTTTCAAACACCAAGCTCTCCACCCTGTTGCTTAGCCGGCTTTGGATCTGAATCACACCAGCATCACAACATTTTCAGGACACATTCAAGAACTGGCATCGTTTCACTAGTCTTGATATCTCAAGGCCTCCAATGTATCTCTCGTACAGCGGGCCCGACAGGAATTTCCACGGACTCCCAAGCTCGCCTGCAGGAACATATATTTGTATGCATATGAGCTCTCAAAAAAAAACTCTCAAACCTCTCCGCAACTCTTGGACAGCGGATGTCCTGCTGTTTGCTCTTCTTTGTCACCCATGGATCCTGCAAAACTGACAGTTGAGAACCGCGCAATTGCTCCTGAAAAGTGTAAAGTGGTCAATCCTGGCACTGGCTCCGCCAAGGGTGGCTTTCCTGGCCATTCTGAAGTCTGGCAAAAGTCCAAACTCTGAAAACTCTCAACTGAAGAAAAGTTTGCGTAGTCAAACAACTCTCAGAACTCTCACAACGCTGCAACTCTCCAAACCCTCAGTCCCTTTATCGTGGCCTTTTGGCTGCTTTTGTGGTGGGCCTGGCCACTCTGAAGTCGGAAGAAAGTCAGAGGAAAAGTTTGCGTAGGCTGTAACTCTCCAAACCCTCAGTCCCTTCATCGTGGCCTTTTGGCTTCTTCAGTGGTGGGCCTGGCCACTCTCAAGTCCGAACAAAGTCTGAAGAGAAAACAACTCTCAGAATTCTCAAAACTTTCAGACCCTTTCAAGTCCTTCAGGCTCTGGAGGGGGGCGTTTACGAGCATCACGGGCGGTCACGGTTCCTACAGTTCAGTATACTTTCACATCCGAACATTTTCTTAGCCGTGAAATAGTATCTATCCGCATGAAAACTTATTCTGGGTGTCCTCGAGGAATCAAAGAAGTCAGGACAAGTGGTGCCTTTGGGCCTCAGCCCCACAACTATCGCGCTTCCCAAGACTCCCCAAAACTCTCAAGAGTCATTTCATGCCCTTTAAATCTCAAGACTCGTTTCACGTGTCACGTTCCTCGATGGCTTGAGGAGAAGGTTATCGATGGCGACTCTGTGACAGCTCCTCGATTTATATCAAACGAAAAAGAAACAAATTTCAAACAAAACACCTTCAAACACTACACCTTCTTCTGAAGCAGCCGTACCCACTGCTCCTGCTAAGTTCAGCTGAGTAGAGCTGGGTCGTGGACGCACTCCTGAAGAATATATGTGGACTCCTGAAGAATATATGTGGACCCCTGAACTACATGAACTCTCACAATCTCTCCTCTCTTCAAAACTCTCTCAACGCCTGAACGTTTCGGCCCTGCCCCAGGTGGTGCCCAGCTGGTGCCTGTACGTGCTCGATCAGGGGGCGAACATGGGCAACTCTCGAGAACTCTCCTTAAGTCCCATACTCTCCAAACATACCTGGAATCGCCTAGCTCCCAGGATCCGCATCCGAATTTATGTAGTTGGCCCGTGCGTCGATCTCTAGAATGCATGTATAGTGTTGCTTGCGAACATCTCGTGAGGCCAAAGAATCGAAACATCAGATTGCTTGACCTATAGGACGCCAAACTGGAGATCGAGAGAGTTCAACTTGTCGCAGAGGGAATTGAGTTATAGGACCCATTCAGGATGCGAACGCTCGCAACTCCCCAGCACTTTCATAAACTCTCATACCCTCCAAACACTTTCCCTCCAAACCCAGGACTCTCGAAAACTCTCAAAGCAGTATAGCCATGGAACCTCGACTCTGAACATTTTTTGAGACAGGCGGAACGGATCCTCAACTCAGACTCTCTCAAACAATATCAATTAAAGAAAAAAATCTCCTGGATTCGCAGGTCCATGACCTAACAACAAATTCAACCCCTCCTGACACACATACTTCCACAGCCCACAGCCCTCCACCTGAAAACGCTGGATCTCCGTCTCGGAATCGAGTGCTTGGACGGCCTCAAACGCATCCCAAAAATCTCATGCACAACTCTGTCAAAAGTCTCATGCGCAAAGCTAACTTTCTCAATCTCTCAAAACTCTCATGTGCAACTTTCTCAAGTCTCTCAAAACTCTCTCAAAACTCTCAAGTCTCTCGAACAGGCCTGGTGGTGCCATTGGCACAGCAGGAGGTGGTGCAGCTGCTTGTCCACCGGAATTGTGCGCACGATACCGCACTGTGGGGGCATGTGGCTCAAGCAGCTGCACCACCTCAGAAGGGTGCCGGCCACCAAGCTCCACAGATATCGCCATCTCTCCGCGCAAGCTGCACGCAGAATTTCGGCCTCTCACCAAGACTCTATCACCAGAATCTATCAACGAAATGGCATACCAATATCTACAGAAATGCTGCAATTGACATATTCAGAACTCTCACAACTCTCACAACTAGCACAACTGTCAAAATGAACACCTCTCAAAACTCTCACAACTCTCACATCCAAGGGTGCAGCGATGACATCTGACAAATCCGACACCGAGCAACCTGTAGCAGCTCTCATTAAAGCTCTCAAGCAAACACAGAGTTCTCATCAAAACTCTCAAAGCTCCCACCTTTGCAAAGCTAATTCTGTGAAGTGGAATGGTACGTTGGTGAAGTACCACAACACCATGGCTCTTACACGGATCTCTCAAATAGGAGATGTATGTGACATATGCGCAATATGTGTCGCACTGTCACATGTACAATTGTGACATATGTGCAATATGTGTCGCAGGGATTTGCTGGGAGGTATATATATTTGCTTCCCATGTGAAGTTGTGAAATGCCCAATAGGTCGCACTGAGAGTCAGATATTGTGAACACTTCAAATGTTATTCCCGAGAGTGGGAAGTATTTCTACAGATATACATGTGAAATTGTGAAATGCGCAATAGCTCGCACTGAGACTCAGATATTCTAACTATTCCCGAGATTGTGAACGCATTCAAGTGAAACGCATGAGCTTTCCTCGTCCTGCTTCTTGGGCCAAGTACAATATCGGTTGTGACGGATGAACATATAATGGTCGGTCACGGCACACCTGTCTTCTCTAAGTCAAACTCTCAAAACTCTCTCGAAGCTTTCCAGAAAACTGTCCAAGCAAATTCTCTCTAAACTCTCAAAGCTCTCAAAATACGGAGAGATCAAACAAACAACCATGACTATAGGTAGAAACCAAAAATACTCTCCAAGCTCGATTAGCGCATCCATTTTTCGCTTCAAAAACCGATTCAAAAACTGACAGAATCTTTCAAGCTCCTAACAAAGGAGGTTCTCCGAGAGCTCTCACTCAGCTGCTCTTTGAAGGTCTTGCCTTGCCCTTGGCCTTGTTCTTTTTGTTTTTCTTCTTCTTGGTCTTTGAGGCTGGCTCATTCGCAGCTGGCTCATTGACAGCGTTGGCAGAACTGGAAGCGTCGGCCGCACTATTGGCAGCATTGGCGTGGCTGGACGATGCATCCTCGTTGCCTTGGCCATCCTCTTGGTTTGCCGCCTTGCTCTCTCAGAAGCTAGCTCTCAGAAATGCATAGAAATTCCAAATCAATAATATGCAAAAACTAACTCTAAGAATTAACTCGCCTTGCGCTCTGCATCCTTTCGTGCCAAAAGCTGCATGACCGCAGCCAACATCATACCACCTGTCTCCATGTCCGGAGCGTAGCCCGGCGCTGGATCCACTTGCATGGAACCGTCACCACCGAGCCGGAGCATCATACCGCCCATCGGCATGGATGACATCCTCTGTTCATACTCTGAAGGTGTTTCCGAATTGTCGCTGCTGGAGGACATGGCACGAACAAATCACAGCGATCGAGTTCTTCGGGAAAACTGTCAAAGAAAGCGTGTTTGCGCCAAAAGCTATATAGATTTAGAGATCGATAAGCATATCACGATTTTGCGCAAGCCTCAATTGGATTGCAAACCTCGCAAACTCAGCTCTCAGAAACTCTGAAGAAAATCTTTAAACTCTCAAAACTCATAACTCTCCAGAACTCTCAGCAAATTGAAACTCTCAGTGAACTCAAAGACTCCCTCAAGAGCTGTCAGTGGGAAATTTTTTCTTCCACCAACAGGCTAGTCAACATCTTTCAACTTGTTCTCGCACCACTCCTTGGCCTGCTCTTCAGTCAGTGTCCCTGTCTCCAGGTGTCCGATGCATTCGTCCAAGATGCCATACGCCAGCTCCTTGCTCATGCCCTTTTGGCCAAACTGCATGATCTGACGACCATGGCTAAAGTTGTTGCGAAGCGCCGCTTTCTCCGTAAGATTATAAAACATCTTCTTCCACTTCTTCTGAGGATTCTTTGCTCTCTTGCGAGCAGCTGCCGGGCGTTTACGTGGAGGTTCCTTGTCCGGGTCGGTGCTGGTGCGAGCTGCCGGGCGTTTGGCGCTGGTGCGAGCTGCCGGGCGTTTGCACGGAGGTGCCTCCTCGTCCTGTTCTTGGCTGCTGCTGGATACCTTAAAGCTTGCACTTGCAAGAATATTGGTGTTTAAGCTATATAAGCATACGTACGTATTCGGCTGCCTCCACGACAAAATTATCTTCTTTCTTCTTGCCAAGTACCTCTCAGAACTGAAGTTGACTGAACCTGAAGGCCCACTTACCTTCGCACTTCCTCATCCTTTTCATGAGCCAGCTCAGCCCCTCAAATAACTCTCAATCTCGACTCTCAAACTCTCAAAACTCGCAAAACTCTCCACTCGGAACCCTCAAACTTTCAATACTTGAGCACCTCGTCCAACAGTTTCTGATCTTCTGCGGATATGGATTCTCCTTCCTTCCTCAACCCCGACTCATCAGGTTCCTGGCTTGGTGACAAATTGGGTCACAATAACTCAACAATCTCGGGTTGCAATAACTCATCTACGAAATCTCGGGCGACTATAACTCAACATTATGCAACAAAGCAACCGCAAGAGGTAACACTTCAGGATCTTTGGAACTTCTTGCCTCAAGTTTTTCAGCATCCTCAAACTTTCATTTAACTGAACTCTCAGAACTTCTGCGCCGATAATATCAATCAAAAGGCAGTGGATGTGGTGAGTGCGCTGAAGTCGGGAAGATCATCATCAGGCGACTTCCAAACATCCTCCTCCATGCCAAAATGGCACACTATTCATGGTGCATACAGGGCACAAAACAAAGGAGCACAGGTGGGGGTCACATGCAAAGGATAGGCCTGGCTCTCATTGTAATGAACACTTCCCAGCAAAGATCTGAGCATCTGGATTTCGTGCTGAGTGGCCATGCTGCAAGTACGTTGGAACCTTAGTTTCCAAATTCTCCTCACAAAGAGACCTCGAAGACTCTCAAAGCAACCAAAAACTAAACTCTCAAGAAACTCTCAAAGCAACCAAAAACTAAACTCTCAAGAAACTCTGAAGGCAACCAAAAACTAAACTCTCAAGAAACTCGGTGTCAAAACCCTCGTAACTCGATGTCAAAACTCTCAGGCACATGTAAACATCTCAAATCTCTGAAGAACACTCGATCTTAGTTAGTGGCTGTTTCTCATCAGCGCTGCATTTGCGAAGTTTGCTCAGGGTAATCCGAATCACCTCGCCAACCTTGTCAGCATCATCCTTGCTGAAGGTGGCTAACTTGCTCACCTCACCGCCATCTATATGGCACTGATAGATTGCCTGCGCAATCTTGGTCTTGTTTACCGCAGTGTTAGGGCACAGGATCAGCAATTCCTGGAACACAGCAGTGTACTTGGAAAGTATTCCCAACGCGGTCTTCGGCGTGCTGGTCCAGTTGCATTGCCCTTCTCTGGCCATCTGAAGCATATGGTGTAGGTTCCTTCCTGTCTCTGCCATGCCCTTTTCTAATGCTTCTTGAAGGTTGACCATGGAAACATTCCCATCAGCTGACAACCGTGAGCGCTTGGTTTTCAAAGCCATGGCATACGGAGACGTTTTCTTCGCGTCTCTCTAAATCAAAAGGTGGTGCTCAACGCGTTCAAGGGTTTCTGGTTCTTGAAATCTTTGGATTGTGTCGTGCTTTGGTCTCTCTAAACCGCTCAACGCTTTCAATCAACCACTGTTGGGCCAATGTGGTCCAGATACTGCGACGAACCAACTTGCGAGTTTGAAGCCCTAGTTGCTGCGTCTGGGTCAAGCAAACCTATACTGAACATCAAGCCTGCCGACTCTGTGGAAGCTCTCCAAACTCTCCAAGCAAATTCCCTCAAAACTCTCTCAAAGCAAAGCTCTCAAAACAGTAGCCATTCCATGAAGTTGGTCCCTTTTGCTTCCCCTGCAGCTTTGGTATCGTTCGATTGTGTTCAGCTGAAGGAAAACACTCAAACTGGATTGGCTGCATTCAATATTGGATTGGCAGCGCCACAGATCACAATAAGGCACCTGTACACATGCATCATTGAACCCTGAACCACTCGAGTAACTCTCAGAACACTCAGAACCCTCCAACACCACCACCACCTGCACCACCACCACCAACAACAACAACTTATATACACTCTCAAGATTCGTTTGTTTCCAATAATAAATTTTGTTTTATTTTTTGGGAAATGGAATTTTGTAATTTTGGAAACAAAAGTTTTATTATTTGATGATAAATTTATCAAAAACATAAATTTTATAAAAACAATAAAATTTTCTAAAAATAATAAACCCATTTTGTTTTATCATTTTCAAGTGATTTTATCTTAAAGGATTCTTATGGTTTGAGCTGTTGGCGGCTCGCACAGGCGGTGGAGCCTATCCTGTTGAAGTCTGTCGGCAATGCAAGTGCGACAATTCCCGCCTCCAGAAAGCAGCAGTCCGGCAAGCATCGGTTTGGGTGCGCTGCATCCGGCTCTGGCCGAGCCGATTGCTAGGGCATTGAGCTGTGCCCTCCCTTGTCCCGGAGCGGCACTATTCGGATGCTTTAGTGCCGAAATGCTTGCAACCGAAGCTAACTCTGCTCGTGGAATTTGGCCTACTGTGGCTTCTGGCCTACTCTGGACTCGAGCTAAGGCGCGCGCCCAGACTCTTGATGAGTGACAGTGAGACCGCGATAGCTGTGGTCAGAGAGGCATGTCTTCATCCAAGACCAGGGGTGTATCCCATGTCCGGGATCATATGCAGCCAGGGTGGCCACCTCATATCTGGACAAATGGCAAAAGCATTCTCTTCAGCATAGACTCCTCGCCATTTGTGCCTTCCTGGCATCTTGGCGAGCCTCTTAAGGGCAGTGCAATCCAAGAAAGCCCTACTTCCAATATATTTTAGTGAGGGCGGGATGGCAAGCTCAACAAGGGCTGCACAGTTCATAAAGGCTTTAACTCGAATTGTATGGAGAGTAGACGGAAGGGACAACCGTTCCTTCGATTACTCTTTGACTCAAGAGAACACAGAACTCTCCTGCTCAAAGCTCCAATTGGCCTGTTAGCGGCACATCGGTGGTATATGCCACACGACTTGCCGGCGGTTCTATGCAACCTCCAACATAGCAGCACAGAGGTTCCCCTTCACATGTGCTGCTGAGGAAGCTAGTCGTGGCCGTTTAGGAGGTCAGTGGTTTTCAGAACAGTACTGCTCCAGCTCCTCGCCGGTCGGAGCAGAAACAGCCCACAAAGACCTTGGCAAAGTTGAATTTAGCACACCAGAAGGCCTCCTTGGACATGCCATCACTAGGTCGGGGCATTTGCTACCATTTCCAACAAGCGAACCTCGCTTCGGAAAGATCGGGCGTGTCAGGTGTCCATCAATGGAGTGCAATGTTCCTTTTTTTCCACGAGTACGGACGCCGTGTGGGCATGGTGCCCAGGTCATCATTGAAGGAAGGGAAAAACAGTCAGATGGTGGAGAAAGGAACAAGGACAACCCAACAAACAAAAAAAACCAACCGCCAACCACAGCCCAAAGGCCAAGTCTCCACCATCCTGTAGTCTTTCCTCTGTGCTAAGGTGAAACAAGTGAGACGATGACTACTGACTATCGATGGGCCTGAATTCTCGGACGAAGAGCTTGGCAGCGAGGGTTCGTGCTCTAGCAAAGTCTCCAAGAAGTCTTCAAATGGACTTCACATCACAATTAACAGTGACCAGCGGCCACTGCATGGTGTGGCAAAAACATGGTCACGATGCAGTTCCCGAGCATTGATATGCTCTAATGCAGGTTATATCCATATCAAAGTGGATCAGTGATTGCTATGCAGATCATGCCGTGGAAAATACCTTTCTTGTAGCACAACCCATTCAACTGGTTGCACATACAAGTCAAGAGGCATAGTAGTTGGTAGTGTTCAGACAGTGGCGGCCATAGCAAACGACGAGAGCCTGCAGGTAAGGGTGCGAAAGGCACACCCCCCCCCTAAGGGAGGTCATCTCGGCACCCTTCGGCACCCAGAGGTGCCAAAACGGGGTGTCCCCTATCTTCGTGAAATGCTGCGTCATTGCAAAAATTGTTCTGTTGCGTGCAAGGCCCGTGTGAAGCAGGTGAAACAGGACCTATCCTAGCATGGTATCTGTACCTCTTTGTACAAAATTGGAAATGTCGGACATCAACAGAGGGAATTAAGTACTCACTCTAGGGCCGCCTACTAGTCACTAGCTAGCGTACACTAGTCGAGTTCGTTTGCAGACTCCCACGCACTCTTTTTCCGCTGAACGGACTGGGGGTATGTGATTCATCTACGAACTGCATTTGGGCTTATGCTCGGCTGAGCTTATTTACCACCAAGATTCCCTTTCAAGCACGAAAACACGAAACGGCATCTATGGTCTTTGGAACTGTCCATCCCCATGCACGGTTGAGCTTATTCACGATTTTTGGCTTTCAAGCTGTCTATCCTTCAAATTGCTGGCCTGGGAGGGAAGAGGAGGGTGAGGCCAGCAAAATTTCATGCTGATCCCACCTCGACCCACCCGGCTGCAGCGGCATCGAAAAGGTGAATGTGACCACACTCGAATCAAGATTCAAGAAAAGCACAAGACATGTTTATCACAAAGCTTGCATTATTCAAGATTACTGCAATTATCGAAAATGTGGATGCATCAAATTTTCAAAGAACTTTTTCGGGTACTTTAGTGTGACGAAGTAGGCTGAAAATTTTGTCCACGAAATTTTCCCCAAAGCGTTGTGGACTTAAGGCGCTATCACAGGTGACCGCTTGCTTAAGTCCTCACTCTAGGGCCGCCTACTAGTCACTAGCTAGCGTACACTAGTCGAGTTCGTTCGACAACGAGCGGTGCAGACTCCCACGCACTCTTTTTCCGCTGAACGGACTGGGGGTATGTGATTCATCTACGAACTGCATTTGGGCTTATGCTCGGCTGAGCTTATTTACCACCAAGATTCCCTTTCAAGCACGAAAACACGAAACGGCATCTATGGTCTTTGGAACTGTCCATCCCCTCCTTAACCGGGTTACTTTCCAAGAGACTTGTCAAGGATGCCATGAAGGCACTTCCGCACTGCATCTTGGTTTACCAGGATATGCAAGAACTTGCTGCTTTCTTTTCTGGATGGTTCATCAGCCGGGTTCGAGCTAGACGGAACCCTGGCTATCCACGGGGTCAAACTCAGGTGGTCCTCTGTTTGGAGTAATACTCCAACAAGCGCATCTGCTGGAGAGGACCGGCCACGTCCTGAGATAGCGACATCCCTAGCTGAGTTATTATCAACGAAAATTAAACAAGGGCAGCAACCAATCACGTCTCCCCAAAGAGTGATTGCTACAATTACCGCCAAAAGTTCGGCTTCGAAGATCACGGTCTTTTTACCAGGGTACCCTAATGCCTTGAGTTCCGTTTCGGACAAGCACAAGGAGAAGGCAGAGACCTCTTTTGCTTCGTCGTCATACAACACTCCACCTATGCCACAGGGCCAGTCACGGTCTGTCGGCTGAAAGGATGCGTCTGTGAAGATGAACCATTGGCGCCCCGACTTCTTGCCTATACTGCGAGGCCTAGGATTTCTAAGGCTCACAAGGAAATGCTTTAATGCAGTTATGGTGTTGGGTCTGAGTACCCAGCTGCTATCACCAAGACAACGTGCAGACACCGCACTCAGGCAAAGCTTGCTGGATCTTCCCCAAATCTGTGCACTGGCAAATTGCATTCTCCCACGGAGGGACATGGCTTGCGCTCGAGACATGCCACCCTCGTCCAGGATGCTCGAAATAGTTTCAGTCAACTCATCGATCCGCTTCTGCGTGTTTGAAATGGAGATCGTACCGTTGTGCACATCTCCAAATGCTATCTGTACGCCTAAGGCCTTGAACACAGTATCGACGGGTGAATCTTTATCGCCACTTGAGACCGCCCAACCGAGCAAGTCAAAGAACTTTTGGATAACACCTTCAAGTACTTCGGCTTCACCCTTCCTGGCGATTGTCACAAAATCATCGAAGAAGGATGTCCAGCACAAGTGCAGGGCCTTACAACCCAGAAACCAAATCGAATGAGCAACGCGGAGAAAGCTATAAACGCTACTGGTAGCCCCGAAGGGCAACGCAAGCATCTGGAAAACCTCAGGCTTTCTACTATGGGGGGTTGAAACACACAACATATGCCGACCACAGACTCTCTTCAGCAATGGCGAGCTGCCTATAGGCCGCTGAGAGATCAACTGTCTTTCCTACCCAGCCAAACCCTTTACCTTTGCACGACACTTGCAAGAGCATCGCTGCCACTACATCCAAGGTGTGAAGGGAGGGTGTTGTTTCAACCTGCGTTGTCATATTTACACTGCTACCGCTGAAGTCATCTATTAACCGGACCTTTGCACCTTGCTTCAATCCGAACCTACGACTAACCACAGCGTCCTGGGGCAGCTGGTCCATGCGGTATGGACCCCTCAGCCATCCCGACGCTCTCTCTTCACATGTCTTTCGATACACCTCGAAGTCGGTAAAGTCATCACCGCTCCCCCTAACACTATGCACTACAGCTTCTCTAGAGGCCTTGGCCCCGGCACGCAGCTCACCCTCAGTGAGTGTGGCAGGTTTGAACGAACGCTCAAACATGGGAACAGGGGGAATTGGTCCCGTTAGTTTGGTTCCTACACACAGCTCATCTACTACACCGAGGTCGGGGTATTCATACCTCTCCAACAATGCCTTCCACAAGGCGATCCTCTTCGGGGCTAAGATCTTCTGTGCGTGTGTTGAAATCTTTTGGTGAATCTCTTTATCCTCCTGTCGAAGCGAGCGAGCAAGGGTGACCCACTCTCTAAGGACACTTAACCGTTCTGCATTCAACTGTTTCGAGGAGCACTCAATCGTTTTTCCAACTGCGTCTGCGAGTACCTGTGGGAGAAAGTTTTGGAGTCTTATTGGGTGACCCTTTGCTACTGCCTCAAGAACAAACTGCTCCGGGCTACGGAAAATTCCAAAGGCGAAAGAAGGTTCACTGTTCTCCGAATTTCCCCCTCTTAACCGGAGTGGTTGGTGTTGCAAGAACTTGGCACCTGCGGGGATGCCTTCCCAAGGCTCGGTCAAAGTACCACCAGGCTGAACTGGTGGGTTGGCTCCGGCGTGCGATACATGACGAATTTCCGAAAATTCTGACAAAACCGGCGCAAGCTTGGAAGCTTTGGGTTGAAGGCCTACAACTGCCCTGAGGTAAGCATACTGGACTCTGCTGGGTGGTGTAAGCGACCCAGCGGGCGGCTGCCAACCTCGTGTCACTGCTTCCTGAGCAAAGGCATGAGCGATCTCATACGCCAGATGCAATGGATACGCAGTTTCCTTGCTCGTGGCGAAACCCGAGGGGGTTAAGCCCCAGGCTTCATGGCAATGCTTTTTGGAAACTCCGGGACAACACTTATTTATCTTATTAAAGGCAGCACAGTTGTGAGCAAGGACAGTCCATTTGGGGCGTGTGGAACCGTATGCACAAGCTTGATGCGCTGTGTACATGAGCTTGTCCGCCAATGGCTGAAAAAACGAAGTGAGCCAGTAAAAACTCCTCCTAGGATTCTCGATCACGATAATGAGGTCACGACGAATGCATTCGTGTGCAACTTCGGTTATAAAGTGATACAGCCGATTTGCGGATGAAACTCTGAGTTTATCTACCCACTTAAGGTTACAAAGTCCGTCCGGATGAAGCTCGTTCCTCAAAGGCCTTGGCCCAGCGATGAACTTGCCTGACGAGACCTGAAGTGGGATTGATCGAGCTCTACTGCTGGTTCCACAAGGGGGCGCTGCGAAAACGCCCATGCACGAAGGCGAGTTCAACCATTGCATAACAAGTGACTTGCCCGCCTTTGTGGTCAAATCCGCCAACATGATGCGTCCACAGTTTCTTCCCTTGACATGGTCGACACCGAAGGAATCTGTCAAGCCGATGGCACGTGCACAACTAGTTACTCTGGCTGGCCCTGCACACAGTTCGATGATAAACGGTTTCTCTGGAAAATTGCGTGAATGAAGTGTCTCATCAAAAACTGAAGAACTGGATTCGTTTGTTTGCGTCTTGCAGAAAGGGCCTAAAGCACTGGGATCCGAACGTCGTTCAATGCCCTGCCCATGACTGGTTTTGCGTTCTTTCGAACGGCTTGAATTCTCGAGAGCTTCCAAAGAACTCTCCTCTACCGGCCTTTTGCCTAGTCAGGCCGAATTGTGGTCCTTCAAGGCATGCGGACCGTAGCACTTGGCACACACATGGAGACCCTTCGGACACTCAGCTCCATCAGCAGCAATGGAACATTTTCCCAAGCTGAAGTCAAAGCAAATGCGCTTTCCGGCGGGAGTCGTAGCCGTCCCTCCTAGATCACGAATCTGTGCAGGGATCCTGGGCTCCCATTTCGACTTTCCCTTCCCCTTCTGATAGGGGCTGGACCATGAACCCTTTTGCCGATTCTGCCACTTACCTTTTCCTGCTCCTTTGGAATCGAAGCCCTTGCCACCACCTGGACGTTCCGATCCTGCACCTCGTTCTTTTGTGTCCTGTTTGGCCTTCATGGGCAAGGGAATCAGGGTGAACGAAACCTCATATGACGTGAGCGCAGCCATCAGCTGATGGTCCAGGGGTCTAGCCCCCGTATGATCCCTCTTGGGTTTCACATTCAACTCAATCACTTTCCTCCAAGCCTCTTTATCAGCACTGACCAATTGAGCGACTGTGCAACGTTGGTAACCGGGAGGTGGTTCACGATGCAAATGCGCAAAAAGGGCTTGAACGTATGCGTCATGTTCCACAAAACCCATGCAATCTCCGAAGTCTAAGGCGATGCCACGACGTTTCATGGCCTCCAAGACCTGCAAAGAAGTGTGCGCCGGAACCTCGAGCTTCTCATCTTTATCCTTGACCACGATCTTGTTCGCCTCAATGTCAAGCGTACGGTCTGGTGCCTTCAAAGACGTGAGTTCGTGAACCCTTGAGACACAGCGTTCAGGAGGCAAATACTTCAACTGATTCTTATCCACCATGTGCATCACTGAATCCAAGAGGGAGTGGCCGGGTTCCATTGAGCCGCTCACCAACACACCTGTCAAGCGCTGCCTGACCAAGTTCATTCTTGATTCTCTTTCTGCTTGCGGGATTTTCCTGGCGGTCGTGTCCGCCGAGGTCACCTGATCCCTGAGAATGGCCAGAAGCTGGGTTTGGCTTTCAAATACCAATCTCCTCAAATTTGCCACTCCTCCTAACGTAGCTCTAGGCTCTAAGGACCTGGCCCAAGCTGCAAAAGCATCTTGATCAATAACTTGTCCAGGTTGCCCAAAACTATAGGACAAGGAAGCAAGTGTGGTAATGCCATTTGCTTTCAAAGCATCTCTGATGTTATCCGGAACCTTGCACTCACTAATCCTGAGGTCAAATTGTGCCTCGCTGTCCAGCAAGAGCGCCATTGCTTCCCGGTGCCTTCGGCAGGAGCAACAATGATCTCCCGTCCTGAATAAAGAAAATTCTAAACAAGTTGACGACAGCTTCATGTTTTGCCAACATCAAAAAACAGCGTGAACCTTTCTCAATCGAACCAGTCTCAAGTGGGAATGGATTCAACCAAATGCAATTAATGACATCATAGGCACAAATCCCTTGAACCACAGCACGCATGGCTGGACATTCACTCAACTTCGTTTGTGAAGTGGTCAAAACGGGTCCTCAGGACAGTTGGATCTATTATAGTCGCTACACCGCAAGCCTACACCGGCTTTATTGTCCCTGAGAGTCGTCACACTAAAAGATTCCGTGAGGTCACCGTTTTGTCGCTTTGGGTCCGCGCGCGCGCGCGCGCCTCTGACGGCCGTTTTCAGTGCCCAAGAGGGCGCGCGCGCGCGCGCGGACCCAAGCTTCCAAAACGGTGACCCTCATGGATCCTAAGACGTCACACAGAAATTCACAAGAGCGCCACGCATGGGCGAGTTTTTCCCACGGACATTCCGCGTCGTTCAGCCTGCACAGGCCCTTCAAGAAGGCTTCTTCTTGAGACACATTTTGCACATCACGTTCCACGCGGTCGCTTCAGGAGACAAACTATAAGCTTCAGTAAGCCTCTTCCCACATGCCAAATAACGATAGGTATGGTTATCAGCGTTCTCCGTGAGAAGATGGAGAATGTGAGATCTCCGATGAACATACCAAGACTCATCCCGAGGCACTCGAGGCCTAAACCGCTTCACCTTCATGGGGGGCTCCTCACCACAAGACGAGTCAGCAGAAGACCCCGCCTCACTCGAAGAACTCTCCGAGCTAGAATCATCCTGCACCACAATGGCTCGTGCTCCTCCTGAGTTTCCGACTGCACACATTCGGAGTCCACTGTTTCTGCCTTTGCCAATGATCCAACCTCAGGTGCACACATCAAAGCACTACCACTTTCAGTCTCAATCATAGGTTCACATCTGGTGAAATAAGCACTACGGGGTGCATCAGGATTGAAGTTTCCTTTGAAGATCTCGTCAATGACCACCTGCATTTCACGAGTCGGGGCAACGCACAAGTCCCTGGAGTAGAAGGCATAGGCGCCAGACGTGGCACTGGCGCGCCTCCCGAGAATTGATCTGGAGGGCTCCGAAAGACCATACTTTGCAGCCCACGATAACAGCGTTGCTTTGGCGGAGTGCGAAGACACGATTGGCGTCGAATCGTCAACGGCTTCCGACGGCGCACCTATGAGCATTCTCAAAAATGAGGATGCCTCACCTGATGTTAAAGGCCTTTTACAAAAAGTCTCATGACCGAGGCTTGGAGCAGGGAACAGGGGCCCTCCAATCGGTCCATCAAGTGACAACTCCAACTGAGAGAATACATCCGATGCGGCTCCCATCCAACTAACACCGTGCACACCTCTCGCAGGGATAAGGATGGGCATCAGCTGAGTACGCCTCGCAGCCGTCTTTCCCGTCTTATGGTGTGCTGATCGAATCTCAAGGAACCCTCCATCATCATCAAAATCAGGCACTACTGAATGCACCTTCGTCAAATCACTATGCCTGCAACGTCCATACAACGCAATCAAGAAATATACGGCAGCACCACGATCAACCAAGTTTGCATTCGAGTTAGTCGCAATGTCATGCAATTTACGAACTTGCAAAACAGTCAATGGAAGAGCCTGCCTCAAAACTCTCTTGTTTGCATGCATTTGATCACTAAGGCCAACGACTCGCCTGCTACCTGTGACCTCACTAAGTGACTCAAAGCCTAATACATGAAGTGCAAACCTAAAGGCCGACATGCACGAAGAGGCCCGAGTTGCAGGCGCACCCAACTCTTTCAAGTCCTGAAAGTACTGCCAAACAACTTTCTCTGAGAACGGATTTGTGTCCAGGACTTTTGACTTTGCGCACCACCTGAGAAAAGAAAGCAGGGAATTCGCTCTCTTCACGACGGTGTAAGGAGATCTAAGGCCCACAACTGCACTAACGATTTCCTTGGCACCTTCAAGTTGCTGCTCCTCCGAACCCAGTGAAAGGATCTGCCTCCCAACTACACTAGCAAGCAAGCAATGACGAAGGACAATTAGAACTTTACTAATGGCTGCGTCCATCAATGCATCCCTCTGTTCGTCATATGTCTTATCATCGAGGTTACGAACTGCGGAGACGAAAACGGGGGCACTGTTGGTTTCACAAGTATGCCTAAGTGTGTCATCCACTACTGCATCCAAGGCGTCCTTCCAAGGCACACACACCCACTCCGAAGTGCTCACTGCAGGGATTACTGGAGTTGAGTGAAAAGGATTGCCAAAAAAATTTGTTGCGCAACACCTGTCTCCCAAGGCATCTTTATGTCACAGAATTTGGCGTTTGACACAAAGGCGTTTTCAAAGAATGCACGGTTCGAACTGCTCGGAAGTGTCAACGTGTTCCTGCAGTCCTCAACAGATGCACCTGTTAGCTCACAAGATTGAAAGGCAGAGCTGGCCTCAAGGCCCCTGGGATCATCCCTCGAGCGCGGGGATGCAAGGGGGTTTGGTTCGAAATCACAAGCATGAGATGATGGGGCCGAATGCGCAACTGAACAAATTTCTTCATGGTCAAAATCTTCTGCATGGTCCTGACTCAAATCTATGGGCTCCAACACCTCCAAATCGCCACCATTCATGGCGCGCCCGGGCACCGCACGCCCGCTAAGAAGAGCCCATCAAACTAACCCCCCCAGTGAGGCCAGCAAAATTTCATGCTGATCCCACCTCGACCCACCCGGCTGCAGCGGCATCGAAAAGGTGAATGTGACCACACTCGAATCAAGATTCAAGAAAAGCACAAGACATGTTTATCACAAAGCTTGCATTATTCAAGATTACTGCAATTATCGAAAATGTGGATGCATCAAATTTTCAAAGAACTTTTTCGGGTACTTTAGTGTGACGAAGTAGGCTGAAAATTTTGTCCACGAAATTTTCCCCAAAGCGTTGTGGACTTAAGGCGCTATCACAGGTGACCGCTTGCCTAAGGTTCCCCCTGGGCATCCTCCATTGCCACTCTCTACCACCCGCCTGTTGGGAACGAGGAGCTAAGGCTCTCATTCCTATTGGCTCACTGTATTGCGAATGGCGAAAAGAGGTTGGCGATCCTACTTAGTGTTTGCACCTTTCACTTGCCGTAGCTTACTGGCGTGGGCTTGTCCACGATTCCCGCTGCGAAAGCATTGCTGGTCTTTGATGCAGGTTCTGGAAAGTCCTCTCTCCATAGATCACTGGCATCGGCCGGCAAAACTCGGTGCTGTTTGGACTCGTCGAGTTACCCACATTTGTCAAGGGCATATGTCCTTCGCCATGTTTTGCTTTTTCTTTGTTTGTATATTGCTCGAAAGTGCGTACTATCTGCAAAGGCGCATGGCGCCATGTAAAGCAGGAGTGGAAACCTCCTGTAGAGAGGTACACTTGAGGAAGGCTTCTTATGCCGTGATCCTCAGTTTGGGACGGATCAACAATTTGAGCTGTTGACGGCTCGCACAGGCGGTGGAACCTATCCTGTTGAAGTCTGTGGGCAAGGCAAGTGCGACAATGCCCGCCTCCAGAAAGCAGCAGTCTGGCAAGCATCGTTTGGGGTGCGCTGTATCCGGCTCTGGCCGAGCCGATTGCTAGGGCATTGAGTTGTGCCCTCCCTTGTCACGGAGCGACACTATTCGGGTACTTTAGTGCCAAAATACTTGCAACCGAAGCTAACTCTACTCATGGTATTTGGCCTACTGTGGCTTCTGGCCTACTCTGGACTCGAGCTGTGGCGCGCGCCCAGACTCTTGATGAGTGACAGTGAGACCGCGATAGCTGTGGTCAGAGAGGCTTGTCTTCATCCAAGACCGGAGGTGTATCCCATGTCCGGGATCATATGCAGCCAGGGTGGCCACCTCATGTCGGGACAAATGGCAAAAGCATTCTCTTCAGCATAGAATCCTCGCCATTTGTGCCTTCCTGGCATCTTGGCGAGCCTCTTCAAGGCAGTGCAATCCAAGAAAGCCCTACTTCCAATGTATTTTAGTGAGGGCGGGATGGCAAGCTCAACAAGGGCTGCACAGTTCATGAATGCTTTAACTCGAATTGTATGGAGAGTAGGCGGAAGGAGAACTTCTCTGAGGCTAGTGCAGTGCACAAAGGTGAATTCCGGAATTTCTTCAACGTTGGTGTCGCAAAGGTCTACTGTAAAATACTTCGTGAGAGCAAGTGCGGTGATTCCCGTAGAGCTAAGACAGCCTGGCGCCAGCTCACTGGTCCCGGCCTGCAGTGTTGACCCTCGGGGGGATGGAAGCTCACTCAAGATAAACTCAGCAAGGTTGATGCACTCTTGAAGAGATAATGCCCGAGCTTGGCTTCGTTGCTGAACCTATTTGCAACCCCTTCCGATGCATACACCCATTGTAAGGAACAGCATTCCGCAAAGGCTTTGTATCCAAATTCTCGGCAACCAGGGGCCGAGACACTGTTTAGTAGTTTGCAGTCGCGAAAGGCGTTATCGGAAATGCCTACAACAGTGGCCGGCAATTTGACAATGCGGAGCTGCCGACAATTTTGCCACGCCTCTGCTCCAATGAGCCTGATACCTGTCTCAACACTGACATGTCGCAGACGCGGAACCCCTGCAAAAGCCCCTTCCGGGATGATTTCCTCTGGGTTCATGGGGACATGAACAGCAAGCGGAACATGATGGATAGGGCATCCTTCGAGTTGTTCCTGCGATGGCAGGATTACACTGCTATCCGACAATGGTGTATGCCATGCCTTGCTGTAGCCTGTCCCAGCTTGGGTCCTCTAGGTATGTCTGCGTGGCAGTTTGCAGAAAGTCGATGGAGCACCCAAACACTTTAAGATTAGTAACTGAGGCCAGATACTCCATAACCTGGTCCTCTAGGTCCTCAAATCGATAAAACTTTGCCACACTGAGAGAGACCTTGATAGTCACCCGAGAGCGTTGTCAGTACCAAGGAGCAGTCCATGACCGGCTCCATTTCAGGGGTGGTGCGTGCGTTCTGTATGACGCTGAGGGGGCGCCTGTGCCGTAGGCTGCGTGTCTACTCGAAGGACCTGCTGCTGTTGCCTGTCAGTAGTGGTCCAGAAACCCACGCGCCGTGGGAGTGAGCCTGAGGAAAATGTCGAGAGGGTCTAGAGAAGTTCTCTAGCGCTCACCGATTCAGCCAACACAGTGAGAAGGTGGTTTTCATGGTGCTGTATGTGCAAAATCATCCTGCGGAGCCGAGTTCGCTTTGTGCCATGCGTTGTGGCCTCCCTAGTGTTGTGCAATACAGCCCTGATGATAGAGCGGGATGATGGCACCTTCCACAGTTGCCCGAAGCTTCAGCAGGGCTGGCGGAAACTCAAACCCTTCCGTCCATTCTGGGAAAGGAGTATTTGCATTTTCTTTGACCGCGTCCACTGGAAAAAAATGCAGTAAATAGCACTGCGCCTTTCGCCCCCGATAAATGAAATGTACAATGAGGTCAAGAACCCCATACCGAATATCACCATGGTTGAGCTCAAAGCGTGTCTGGTGGGTCCCCAAGAAGAGACAACTGACCTACTGTGGATCTGTGCTGATGCTACTACTGGCCTCCATAAAGTTCCATACTACTGGGCAGGGGTCTTTGTCCTAGAGGCAGCGCGTTTCCTGTATCCTGCACAGCATTTTGCACTCATTGACAATGACTGTGCGCCAATCACGCTATTCGAGGTGCAAGACCTACTGCAGCTGGCACATCAGCAGCACCGGTGGGTTGATCTCATAGGGTATGCACGCTCCGAGTCTAGCCCTAGTGCTGGGATAGGCATGCTACTTTTTACAGAAGCGCACTTGGAGTATAATGCAGGTTTGGTCATATCGATCGGCAATCGCAACAAGCACAGTCCACTGGAACATGACACGTCTGCCCTGACCCTGGCAAAGAGCCTTCAGGCGGGTCGCCTTGCTCTCGTTTCAAGAGCCAGACCACCTGTCAATCCCAGCGACACAGTCATTAGCGGCATGTTTACCCCCTTTGTTGGGATAGCAATGCAGTCCGCCCTTGACCTCTGTATGGTCTGGTCCTTATACGGCCTTTACATGTGTAAGCACTTTTGGCCCATGCCTATCCCCAGCCCGGAGGAATCTGGTCCAGGAAGTCCAATCAAGTGGCCACGGCAATCCCATCCCAGGGCGCTCACCCCTGAAGGAAGAGAGCGAACCCCCTGGGTTACCAGCTGGGCACGTGCCACTTTCGAACAGGGCATGCTGTCAGTGCTCCCGATGCTAACAGGGCCATGCACAGTTGCATCGCTGCCAGGCGAACACCTTTTCCAAGCCAGTGCATTGCCGCGCAACCGAATGCGACCTGCCATATTTCATGCCTTTGGCAAGGCCAAAATTGGAGCGCAGGCAGCTCTGCGCGAACTGGAGCAGCAGGGTTGGGAAACGCTGCCGATGGCTATACTCGGTATGCCCAACCTACCCCCTGCATGGACCGTTGAGACTTGGAAACCTGTCGGTGGGTGTAAATTTACAGGCTACTCCTCTGGGGTAACTGGAAACAGTGCATTGCGCTTCTGCCTGTTAGTGAAGTGGCGAGCAATTCGTAAGCAAGCGACTGAGCTCTTTCCGGAGCAAAGGCAGGAGGACAGCCTTAGCTGTCTTCCTGCAGAGGACGGTGATGCAGAGGTGGAGTCAGTCTCCACACCCTCGTCTGACACTTCTGCCAAAAGAGCAGACCGACTCACTAAGGCAATTGAAGGTGACTCAACGCAGGGTAGTCAGGCACCTGACCCTCGATCATGCACTCCCTGTCCGCAACGGCTGTCTCCTTCCCTCTTTGTGCCCTGGAGTCAAGTCGCTAAGCTGAGAGGAGTAGTTGCAGTCCACAAGGACATAGAAGCAAGTCCGTATGAGCAATTGCGAGATGCGCTGGCTCAGCCCAAGTGTCTTGTCCCTGGAGAAAAAGAGCAATTTCTTCAAGCCAATCACGATTTGTTGTGTCACCTTCGAGGCTCATTCATGCCCCTAGAAGGCATCGCACCACAAGTTTTCGAAGCCATCTCTCACCACCAGCAGGATGAAATCGTCTGGGTCACAGTCCTATGGATGGTCGCCCAACTCAACGAATATTGGATGGGACACAACTTCCCGCCACTACCGTCGGTATTTCAAATCAACTGCGGAGGGCTGGGGGGAGGTGCCCTTGAAGGGGAAGTCCCCCCGCACTTCCATTGCATGTGTCCTCCCGTGGGAGAAAGTCAAGTTTATGGGCCGTCACTCTCCCCGGCAGATGTCCTCAACGATCAGGAGTGGGGGGTTGCCTATGGCTGGTCGACCGGAGTGCATGAAGTTGCCACCCTCTTTGCGCTCACACAGAACCCGTGCCAGAAATGGGAAGACCTTGGGTATGGCAAGGCAGCCTTAATTTATCAACGCACGCAACAGGTGCTGAAAGCAGCGAGGCTTCTCCCTGCTCACCGACGGTTGCCGCACCAAGCCTTCCTCAGTGGCCTGTGGTGGAAGTTGCTCTCGCTGCAGCCGCTACGACTCCTTGCCTACCTGCCAGGGCTGGGGTGTCTGCGGCCGGTTGAACAAGAAGACCCCATCCACTTCACAGTGAATGGTTTCAGTGCAGGAAGCTACACTGGAGCAGTGATTGCCTTAGCAATTCGTTGCCTCTGGCCAGCCAGTCAGACCACAGCGCGTCTAGGTGCCATTGCAATGCCTAAGAGTGTATTCGCAGCCCTGGTTGCCACTGCAGAACCTGACAAACGCAACTACTATCTTGTCCATGCTGCCGAAGATTGTCTGTGCGACTGGAAGCCGACAGAAAATGAGCTTGATATGTTGCAACGATCCCTGCACATCACGTATGTAACAGAATCTGCAAGGTGGATGGGCAAGCACAAACATGGCTACTGGCACTGGCTTCAGTGCCAGCTCCCTGCAGGCCAAGTCAGTCTTACAACGCTAAAACTCACACACCCAGAGGTGGTTCCTCGCCGGGACCGAATTGCTGCCCCCATGCGTTTGGCCTCCTGGATTCGCTTTGAAACGGTAATGACCAGCGATGATTGGGAAGGTGCCATTAGCTTGTTGGTGTCCAACCTCCACCGACCCGACCAAGAATTGCTAGTGCTGCTACAGAGTTGTGTAGCGGGGCAGCAAATTGACTCCATGGAAGAAGCACATGCGCTGCTGCTGAAAAACTTTCGGGTTGGCAGAGGTAATCAAAGTGCGTGTGCTCAATGGCTGACAGAGATGGCCCGAGACCTTTTGGCACAAATCCCGTTCCGAGAGGTGTTTGTCATCCTAGCCCTGTTCCTCCCGCAACTCACATTTGTTGATGAGGCTGCTACAAAGAAAGAGCTGTGGAGTAGTCCCACTGTCCGCAAGTTTGGCTTAGTTGTGGATGTCACTCCAACAGCTACTGGGTTACAAGGCATGCGTGAATATCGTATAGCCTTTCCGGCGTGGTCACAGTCGGCCATCTTCTGCCCTGCGCACTTCCAGAGCTGTAATTATGAGCAACTTGCTAGCAGCCCCTCAAGCACAGTTCACATGGGTTCACAGGCGGGGAAGGCTTATCGACTTGTTCTGGAGGAGCACGGCTAGCGCTATTCAGTCTTAGCGCTCTTGCTTGCCTTTGCGACTCCTTCTCGGAAACGCAAAGGGGATGAGGCGCCAAGTGAGAAGTTACGCCGCCTGAGCAGCTCTAGGCACTGGGACGTCGCCTTAGTGCCGTTCCCGGAAGAGTTTGTGCCGTTGCCCACGCCAACTGAAACTGGCCTGGCGTGCTCCGCTCCATGGGCTTTCCCGCCCAGCCTCTGCGTGCTGGAATCTAGAGCAACGCGGATCCGGGTTTTGGCCATCGCGGAAGCAGGTGACACAGTCACTGCAGATCACCTCTTGCAAATGGCCAGCTTAGCGGCAGAGCATAAGCCCACTGTGCTGGGAATTCCCGGCCAAGTGCCCATTCCGTATCAGCTAGAATGCACGGTAGTCCTACTGCAGAGTCTGCATGCCCTCTTCCAGCTGCTGACCTCTGGCAGCACAATGCAGCACTGTCCCCAAGCTGCCAGCTTCGCTGTGGCACTAGGCACCGCCGCCCGACACGACAATGGGCACATAGTGTCGATGGCTGCCAGCCTCGCGCTGGCTCTCCGATCTGGCAGATCTACCCTTGCAGTAGCAGGAGTCTTTGGTGCAGGCAAGACCCGATCCCTGACCTTTCTACTCGCCTGGCTGGCTCTTACCACGCACCTTAAGATCGCTGTAGTACACAAAGAGAATCCGGCGGGTCGGGCAATCACCAAGTTACTCACAGCCTTTGACCTTGGACCAGATCACCAGAGATACTTCGTGCGGCCTGTCAGCAGAGAAGAGGCAGAAACCAACACAGCCTGCACTGACTATGACTTGCGGGCAAGCGACGCGGCATCATACATCCCTGGCTGCCATGTAGTAATTGTCACAACTGGACTCGTCTGGGATCAGAAAGGACAGACTCATTCAACGCTCAACACCCACATGGAATATGTAGACCTACTTATCAGTGAAGAGGCACAGCAGGATATGGACCTCAAATCTGCATTTGCGCCAACAGTCCCCCGACAGCCCTTCTTTCTTCTGCTGCTGGGTGATCCCAAGCAGAGCCCAGGTGGAGTGGCCGATGGACAGAGAGCTCATCGCACACTCCTGCTCAAAGCACCCCTTGGGCTACGAGCCCCCACTACCTGGTACATGCCGCATGAAATACCAGTGGTCTGCCACATGCTCCTCCGGCACGGTCGAGGCTTTGGCCTTGGCGACCTAGAAGAAACGGCTAAAGTAGTGGGTCACAGTCCATTGGGGAGCAGCTGGTTTCGCCCGGAGAAGGTCAAAGCCACATCTCCTTTTGCCTGTCAATTACAGTCCACCTACAAAGATCTCTCCAGAGTAGACCTGGACCTCCCGGAAGGACTGTTGGTAGGTCTAGGATATGCAGCCGCCAGCCCAGACAGCCCGCTCGACTTCCGCCAGGCGCAAACGGCGGCTGAGAGATTGGGAGTCGCAAACCCACACTGCTGGAGTTTAATGTTGCCGACGAGTGCAAGGGTTGCCCAGGAAGTGTATGAGCCGTTGATAGGTATTCAGTATCCCATGTTGTGCAGCCGAATGGGAGACACCTGGCAAATAGGTACCCAACCTCCATCCGAGAGGATCACAAGATTGCCTCAGGCTTACGATTCGTCCACTGGTGCCATGCATCGCCCAATGTGCAAGCAAAACAAAATCCAAAAATGACCCCACAGTTCGGGTGTATCAGCATATCGAAGACCAACTTACCAAAGCAGGCTCTGACACTGATGACATCTTGGCCCTCACAACCACCCGGGAAGGGGCCACGAACCTACGCAATTATTTCTCCATTGCCGGTAAGAAGGCGAATGCAGAGACTGCAGTCAAGGTGGCAGGCGCCACGGCCAAGCATTGCATCGTTATTCACGGGGTGTCAACCTTCCTCAGTGGCGAAGGACGCCACCAAGATTACGACCAGGAGTGCTTCACACGAGCAAACGTAGCCTATAGCCGAGCCACTGACCTTACCATCCTGGCATGTCCATTGAATATGCAAGGGATGCCTGGGGCCCTGCAAGTCCTAGCAGCCCTTCTGCATGGCGTCCAGACGATACATACCTATGACAGTAACAAAGAGCCTGATATCGTAGGCTCCCTGGACCTTACAGCCACACAAGTTGCGCAGGCCACGACTTTCTTCCAACAGGCGCTCCTGCCTCACCCAATGTGGCTTGGCCCCCTGCCGGTATGTCTCCTAGAACACCATCACGGTAAGGTTAGGCGCTTTCGCCTCGTCTTAGCCACAATTACGCATCTAACCAAAGCGGAAATCAACAGCCTCGTCGAAGGGCCCTACCTGCCTGGTGGTACGGTCTTGCATGACCTCGTCTATGGATATGCAGCTGATGCTTCGATGGAGCCAGAGTGGCTGGTCAGAACAGATGGGCAGCAGCCAGGACATTGGCGACTTCTCCACAATAGCTCGGGCCCAGGGCGACGATGCAGCGTAGGAAGCTCCCTGTGCCATCAACCGACACCGCGCACGCGTGAGCAGCGTAGTGCACAGGATTATACTTTCGAAGCACTGCACCGCGTGTACTTCTATGACGCATGGAGAGCGCAGCGGGTCTTGGATGCCATAGACTCTGACCTCATCCTGCCATCGCGACCAG
>CAXAMN010022359.1:0-25717 GCA_963970005.1 Durusdinium trenchii | reverse complement strand
CATCAAAATGGCCGCAGTGGGCATCTGCCTCGTCTTGTTGTTCAGCATGCAGAAGACGTTGCCTTGGTTGTCCGTGATCACTGGAATCTTGACTGCCAGCTGGTTGCGTTCCCCCATCTTCAGGATGAAGGCGATGAGGATGAGGGATCCCAGTAACTCAAGCGCTGGGATCATGGCACTGGCAGCTTTGGTTTTGAAAAGCCATGGGAAGGAGGCAACCGGAGGTGGAACCAGAAAACAGATCGTTTTGCTGGACTAGGATCAGAGGAGAGCCAGCCTCCGATATAGTATTCCTTTTGGGTGGAGGCACTCGCATCACTCGCCCCGTGCCAGGGCGACCAGGGTGCGAAAGGAGTGGATTGAGTATAGGGCTCATGGAAGAGAAGTCGTACCGTCTTGGCAAAGGTGCGGATCAGGTGGTTTGGCTTGCCAGAGGACTTCACCGCGCCTTTCCATTGCCAGAGCGGTTGGAGCAGTGGCTTGGTCAGGGGGGCAGGCACTCGTTGCCCATTGCAGTCGACCCCTGCCCTTCTCAAGGTCCTTTAGGGTGAAGACCTCACCCGCTGCCAGCCGGTCCAGTAGCTGCATTACCAGGGGCATGTTTGTCCTTCGCCATCTGGACAATGGGTCCTGATGGATCGATGACGAATCCAAGCCACGTATTCGTGTGTGCAAGGGCCGTCTTCTTCCAGCTCAAGGGGGTGCCCAATGAGAGTAGCACCACCAGTAGAGCGGTGGAGTGTAGGTCAGCTAAGTGGCCTCGAAGCAGCCAGGCAAAGTCGTCCACAAAGACGAAGCCCCAGTCAATTTCAGGAAACACTGCATAGATGATCCTAAGGAGGAGGGCTGCCATTCGTCCCCAGTAGAGTTGGGCGCTTGCCACACCCTAGGCGCCCACCTTGTTGGCCCACCGTTCATCACCAATTTGGGCCACTTGGAATCGCCAGTCCCGAGAGTGGATCTTGACACGTCTGTGTGCCTTGCTGACATCTGCCTTGAGGATGTGCCATTCCGTGGCCGCTCTGGCCATGTCCATTGCCCCTGTCCTCCCTTTGGGGTATCAGGGCCCGAGGCACCTGCCCGTCTGGGAGGACAGGTCCCACACAAAACACATAGCCAATGCAGGCAGTGGACGCAGTCCATGACAGTGGGCGCTGTGGTACATTCCTCCGTGCGTCTTTGGATGTGAGGCCTCAGTATAGGCAGAGGCGCATTTGGGGCCCACGGTGTCTGCCAGTCTGCCCGGAAGGTGTGGTGCTTGAAGCACCGTTCGCAGCATAGGTGGGCATGTTCGCGATGTACTCATCCGATGTGAGCTCATTCACTCGGGCCAGGTTGGGAGACCAGCCGCACCCAATGGTCTTGCCGAGGTAGGCGACCTTCTTCCTGAGCGTGGTGGCAATCACCCGCAGGGGGCCGGAGGCATCAGCGACAGAGTCAGCTGGGATCTTCTCCGCATCCACCATCTCCCAGCTGGCCGTGCTCTCCGGGGTGGGCGTCAGTGGCCGTTCCGGCGGCGAGTCGTGGGGGCCCGCTTCTCCGCTTACCGGGTTGTCCAGGCCCCTCTTCGTCGATGGTCACCACCCCGGGTCCGCCCAGTCCGGGTGGTTCAGATCTTCCCGGACCATCCGGGCCCCTCCAAGATTCAAGGAGGTAAGTTTCGATGCCGCCTCTTCCCAAACCCGGGTGACCACGTTGCGCTTCTCCCGGGTGTAGATGTCCGCTGTGGATTCGGTGGTCCAGTTGCCCAGGTACTGGCGCTGGTCGCGAGGGATGTGCAATTGAAAGGCGCAATCAGGGATGAAAACCTGGAAGGAGTGCCAAGAGAGGTTCTCCACCTGTGGGCCTCGTAGGCCTCGTCGTCCCAGCGCTGCCTTGAGGCATCGAAGCGCCCTGTCCGGTGAGGAGGGACGAGGAATGAGGCCCAGGCCATCCTTGCTCAGCGTGGGGATCAGGTAGTCCGAGTCCACAAAGGCCTCAAGTGCGTGCGTCTTGCGCCAGGTGATGGTGAGTGGGGTCCACCAGTCGTGGCCCGTGAAGGAATACTTGGGTGCAATGAGAGGGACCGGGGACTTCTTCATCTTGAAGGCGGACACTGTCTTGGTCTGCCATGCACTGAGTTCAATGGTGGAGGAACTGATCTGCAGGCTACTAGTCGAGGTATGTTGGAGGTCGTTGAACCTTGCACTGCGCGCAACCTGGAAGCGGACCACTCCCAGGATGAACTGGTCCAGCAGGGGGGTTCCCCCTTATCAGGGCTTGGAGCACCTGGGGGGGGAATCCCCACCGCACCGCACTCCAGCGCCCAAATCACTTCCTTTGAGGGAACCATGGCCTTCCGCTGAGGCTTTGACACCGTAGGCGGCAGCTGGTCCTGCAGTGCTTTGCGTTTCTCCTGGAGCCTACCAAAGAAGGCAACATCCAGCAGAAGGGTATCCCAGATGCGCTGGATCTTGTGTGGGGTAGCCTCCGTGTCGCGCAGCTTGTTGAGGAGGGCGCGCACCGCCGCCTCATCCCAGCAAATCTGGTTGAAACCCATCCGGATAAGTTCCTCAAGGCCTATAGGCAGTGAATACGTAGGGTGCGGAAGCGTGTGTCACCCAAGAGGTCCATGTATTCCTGGAAGAGGTCTGGCCCCTGTATTGACTGGAGGTGGGGGATCTCATTGGCATAGGGTGCCATGTGGGCAATGAGCCTCCTCGCCCAGTGGAGCCGGAGGTCACTCTCCAGTCGTCGCTGGGTGGATGGTTCCATGTCCCGGATGCGACCGGGTTTCCAGTGCCGCCACTTCTCCAAGGCTTTCAGCGCCGGAAGGGGCTCGATTGGGGTGCGAAGCCAGTTGACCCGGTCCGCTGCGGCCCACCGTCGTTCTTGGTCATTGTAGGTAGAAAGGGTTCAAACAGTCATGGGCAATTCCGCCTCCTCGGATGGCCCGTAGTGAGCCGCCGTGATTAGGGCGGTCAGACATTCCCCGTCTGCCTGGACGGGCGAGAGGCCATTGTGTCTGAGGGTGTCCTGCACGTGGGAGGGGACTGTGTGTAGGGGGGGCTTCAGGGCATAGTGCTGAAGCTCCATGGCGCAAGGCTAAGGAGCCGTCCACACCGGAGGCTAAGTCCGACTGCCGGCAGGTGCACGCCAGCACAAAGTACCCCCAAATGGCTGCGGAACGAGCATAATAAGGTCCTAAGTCCCACACCACAAACAGCAAGAAGTCAAGTTCGTCCCGTCTCAAAGTAAAAAGCCGGTACCAGAGGCTTTCCCTACCACTCGGGCGACTGCGAGTGGTACGGTCCACTCTACGGCGGTGTCTGGCACAGCGGCATCTGAGAACGGAGGCGCCACCGCCTGCCACACCTCCCCAACGATCGAACAGCCCAGGGATGTCTAGGCGCCTCGTCGATCCACGCCCTCGACGACTAAGCAACTGGACCCGGCACCAACACTCGACTCAACAAACCCGTCATGCAAAGGTCTCAGGAAAAAGGTGTCAGCAGGGCCTCAAGAGATCCCCAGTAAGGCCTCGGAAACCTTCGAACATGTAATGCAAGAAAGTCAATCACGCCTTTTTCATCCTTTTTCATACCGAAGATGGCAGGTACCGGTCGGGTACCCGTGGTCGTGGCCGTCTGCGGCAACCCCTTCTGTCCACCAAGCATATCAGGGCAAGAAGCACCTGGCCCGGCCAACATTAGGGGATGCAAAAAGACAGTGCCAAAAATGCCACTGCACATGTGGAAGCACTTCCACTCACTCAGCGGTGGCTGCCCTGGAGGCGCTTTGCGGCCAGGTCATGGATCTGCTTCAGTCCATCTGCCTCCGGGTTCGAAAAGATGATGCCCCAGAGGAGGTCCGAAATGTGCTCCATGCATGCCGTTGACCCGGCTGAAGCGAAGCCGACTGACCGTGTTGGGGTCAATGTCCAAACACTCGTCTCGGAGGGGAGCCTGGGGCTCGATGTGGGCTCATCCAGGATCAGCTGGAGGGACACCCGCTTGCCCTTGTGGCGGCCCTGGATCTGGACAAAGCGGCTGGAGCCCCTCTTGGATTTCCAGAAGCCCTTGCAGTGCTTGCACACATAGCCGCCCCGGGTGACTCCACTCTCCTTGGTGACCACATCCCAGGGGGAAATCGAGCTCAAAATCAGGCCACACTCCAGGCGGCCCCAGAAGACATGACTGTTCTTGTCCTTGAACTGCTTCTTCTTGTAGTCCGAGCCCGCAATCGACTCCACACAATCCACCGTTGGCGGACGGCAAGATCCAGCTCGTGAAGCAGCTGGCGCACATGTAGGGCAGCTTGTCCTCCACCTCCGGGAGGGTCGTCAGCTTCTCCATGGAGCGCGCCCCTTTGGGCAAGTGCTTGGCCTCCCAAATCTCCTGCGCCAAGTGCTTGGCCTTGGCAATGGAATAGACCTCAACAATGCGAGCAAAGGCCGGCGGGGTGAGCTTGTTCACGTCAAACTTGAGGCAAAGCTCAACGATCTCACCCACCTGGATGCTCCGCAGCGGCTGCGCCAGTTTCTTCGGGAGGCAGGGAAGGCCAGCCATGACATTGGTCAGAAGGATGTTAAGGAATTTGCTTTGCAATGGGTGTCTGTAAACAATTGGGTGTCTTGAAGGCTCTGTGCCCAGAAGTGCGCTTGCACCGCGCCACTCAGAGTGTCATGTGTGAGACTTCTTACAATGAGTGCTGGTGCTGCTGCCAAATGTGTGGCCGCGTGCGCTTGAGAGCTTGCCGCGCTGGTGCTGCTGCAGGGCGCCGCTGCCAGATGTGTGGCCACGTGCAATTGGGAGCTTAGCTTGGGCACTGGCGCCGCTGCAGCAAGTGGTCTCTTGAAAGCGATGTCTTACCAGAATGTCACACAAAAACAACCGCCAGGAGTGTCAGAGTCCCTACTCAAGTAAGTGTTTGAGACCCAGCAGGGTCCAATGAAAGTGCACAACAAGAGTGCACACCAAAGGTATCTAAACAAAATTGATGTACAAAACTTCATAGTGTTCAGAACTGCCAGTAGAAACACATGATGTTGGCGCAGTGCCGTGATCCATCGTAAACGCAGGGCTGGCAGACTGGAAGTGGCCTTGAGCAACCCGTGATTTTTTTAATAGTGTTTCACCATATAGGAGCGACTATTTTTTTTGCAACCACCGTCCACAATGAGCGCTCAAGACTTGCTATCTCAACTTCAGTTCAGCCTTGAACACAAAGCCACTTCCAGCTTCGATCTACAATCAGCAAGGATGGGTGCACTCAACGCTAGCGCTCACCATGTGTTCTCCTGCCAGACTCCAGAAGCTGGCTGCCACAGACGGCTGGTCAGCCAAGTTCAAAGCAGTCCTCCACGTAGGATTCAGCGTCATAGTCGACACTCCTGGCCCAAAAACTTTTGCTTGAAAGCATCAACAACGCTGTATAGTCTTGCACCCCTGTCTTGGCCTGACTGACCCACCGTGGAGATGGTTCCTTGGCCGCATTCAGCTCTGGAACTCTGGCCAAAAACGGCCACAGAGCAGAATTTCGAACTACTCATCACTGCAAAGGACCACGTGGAAGGGCAACGCACACACTCTGGGCGGCGGGCCCACCCAAACCAGGCATACATTGTACTGTTCAATGGGCCTTGATGAGCCAAGTTCAACGCTTCAAGGCCAACCAAAACATACAACAAGGAGATCTTGACCAGCCTCCGTTGCATTCACCACCATCAACGCTGCCGGCCGCAGTTGCGCAGCTACGAGTAGTCGGTTGATTTCCCAAAATATGAGGACTTCAATGGTACATTCTTTGGTCCTTATGAACGCGCATGTTTAACGATCAATGGGGAAGTGAGGTCTGTGAGCTGCCTCCAACTGAACCGCTAGAGATCTGACACGCATAACATCAAAGACTTTCAAGTATGCCACCCAAACTCGATACACAGAGACATATCCAAAGCAAAGAATGCGGAAATAGGGGTCCATTTTCAGCGCAGAGCTTCTGGTCAGCCACCGGTTAATCTACATCCAGGACAGTCGGGTCATGCTCCTTGGCTTCCTCCTCCTCAAATTCCTGCTGGTCGTCTCCATTGAAATCAACCTCCAGCGGGAGCTCCATAGGTTCTGTCTCGACAGGTACTACTTCAGGCAATTCTGTCGGCTCTACAACTTCAGGACCAGCGCCAGCATCCTCCGGGTCATAGCCAAGTCCAGCTCCTCTAGGTTTTTAGGCGACGCAGCACAACACAATGCTGACAATGACCACGTACACAAATTGACCGGAAAAACTGCTTCAGTTAAATTAATACTGCCCAAACCCACGCTTCGGTTTCCTGCGCTGTACTCAAGTGTGCTCTTCAGTTTCGCCTCAGAACATTGTTCATATCTGCAAAACATAAGACGCCACAGGTTAGAACAAATGAAAAGAGCCGGCACTTAGGTGGGAACGACGATGTTCTGCACATCTACGCACTTGTCTCCCCTCACCAAGTGAGCGTGGCCAATTTCCTGCAAAGGAAACAGCTTATCAAAAAAACACACAAGAGCAAGCAAGGCCCAAACACAAATCTCTTTCGACTTGTGCCAGTCATAGTGCTTTCCTCCCGCCTGCAAAAGAAACTAAATTCCAAATTGCTCAGCTGCCGAATGCGGTAAGGTCCCAGGCAAGAAAATTAAACAAGCCGACTGGCCTTGATCATCTCCCAGCCATTCACCTTCACACCGAACACACCAGATTTCTTGTAATAATAGACCTTGCTGATCCTTCTGTCAGCATCATCGACGCCGACACCTGTGCCAAAAAGTGAACTGAAAACAAAACTGTTTTCACTGTTCGTTGTAGATCATTGTTTGGGCCTACAAACGAACCTAGCCTTCAGCGGCCTTTGCCTTCCGCTTCGGCTTGGCTTTGGGCTTGGCATTAGGTGCCTCTACGATACCAATGGTCGCATCTTCACCCCCTGACGCCGTCGACTTGGCTGCCTCCTTCCCTTTAGCCTTTCCTTTCGCCTTCGCTTTTGCACCTGCCTTCGCCTTTCCTTTCGCCTTTCCTTTCGCCTGTCCTTTCGCCTTCGCCTTTGGGCTGACCTTTGGCTGAGGAGCTTCTGGCTCAGCGGTTCCAGACTCAGTCCCTGGTTCAGGGGCGGTGGCCTCACTCTCATGGGCTGGCCTCTTCAACGGGTTACGTAAAGCTGAAGGTCTTTTCATGACCTTTTTGGCGACCTCAGCTTCCTCGGGCTCCTCACGCTCCTCGACCACCATGCTCTTCGGCTGTGGAGCCACCTGTCGCCCCGTCAATCCAAATTTAAAATATAAAATATCACATCAACACCATCCCCGAACACTGACAAGCAGCCCCTAAGCAAGAAAGAACCGATGCCACGGCGCCTCCTCCTCTGACGCCGTCAGGTCAGCTACAGGTGGTAAAATTCCCATATGCGTTCTGTCTGACCTAATAGCAAGCTAGTTGGACTGCTGCGCTCTTGTTGAGCCTGATGGTTATGAACAACATGCGTTGCATCGAACTATAGACGAGAAAATGATGAGAACCCGGCGCTGGCCCATTCAAGTCAAAAAACAAACACCTTTTTTTAAAGTTAGGGGTGGAAATAGTTAGAGTACGGCACCTATGGCGCAATCATCCTGACACGTGTGTTTGCTGCCACTCTCTAAGGACATAGAACTGCCAGCTCATTCGCAACACAGCACGAACGCCGTGTCAAATCTCAATTTGGCTTGCTTCTAGGACCGCCTCCTACTTTTCCCATAAAAATTGAACCAATGTGAATGAAGCCGACAACAAAAGCATTTGCAGGAGGAAGGGCGGTCGTGGCAAGCCACAGGCTCAAGATTGAAAAATCACCAGCCTACAAAATGTCAAGATAACTTGACCCAGGACTGGGGAGGAATGACAACAGTCGCGGTCAAGAACAGCTTCGGCTTCGTCGCCAGGAATTTTGCTTGTCCGGTCCCAGTCTGGGTTTGGACCTGGCCGCCAGCAGGGCTAGCTTGAATCAAAACATCCAGTGAACAAAGTTGGAAGCCACGTGCCTCCCAAACTACGTTGGCGATCTTGTTGCGGGGCAACTTGTTGAACTTTCCGCAGTACACGGCGCCGAAATTGGCATGCCTGCTGTTTGTCAAAATACAAAAAATATTCAATGCAAATGCCGCAGCAGTCTGCCAACACTTCATTTCTAAGAGCCCCAACGCCTCAAGACTGCATCGTCGGATAGAGCTGCCGGTTTGAAACAATTGGTCTTGCCGCTGGGAGTGGGCGAGACAACATACCGATACGGTACAGTAATGGGTTGCGCACCTTCTTCAACCTCAGGTCTTGCCACAAAACAAGTTGCAATCGAAAAGTCCGGTAGTTTCTATTGGCAATACTACTTGGGAACACAGTATCTCTATTTGTGCAGTGTGCGTCATAAACCGAATCGAATGACAGGCGGAAGCTGCTTTGCAGAAAGCATGTGATCACGAAGCTCAAAGTCTGCAAGGCCATGTATGGTCACTTGCTGGTGAATGAAGTCGGCCAAGCTCAAGAGCTTCCGCTCGGTGCTGATGACCAGCGAAAGATCATCTGCCAAACGCCACGGCAAACAGTTGGTTTCTGCCTCGCCAGTTCCAGCAACAATCCGCTCCTCGAAAGAACCAACGTTGAAGCCACACAATTCGCAACCACTCAAGGTCAGATTGTCTCCCTCCGATGGGTTTCCAATGAACAGGTCCATAGACGTTGTCACGAACAACGACGGGCGCCCTTTGGAGCCTTCAACCCACGCCAACCTGGCACCAATCTCAAGGAGGAAAGCAAAAGGAATCTACAAGAAATATATAAGCATATATATATATATCTATCTTATTGCACAACAAGACACAGCCCCACTCACCTACAAAACACAATTCCGGGCCTTGTATGATGGAAATCAGACGCGCGGATGATTGGAGGGTCAACATCTCGGGTGAAATCAACAGGACGCATCCCCCCTTCAATGGAATAGTCCGGTCGCCCCCCCGCTCGTGGAACAGCAAGCGGTCCGCTTCCAGCGACAGCTGAAGTGCTGGCTGCATCAGGATAGAGGGCCACAACCTCGTCTTTGAACGCTTTCAGCTCTTGGTACTGCGCTGTGCCAGCCACAAACCTGTCAAACAAGCTGTCCGGGAATCGGCATACTCCGTTCGACCAAGACAGAACATCCAAGGAAGGGGCAGGCAATTCCTCATGCTCCCTTCGTTTCGGCGGAGCGTCACCACTTGAATCCCAAAGGTCATAGACCTGTTGCTCAATCATAGTAGTTGCATCTTGGCCATCCTTGTCAAACAGCAGCCCACAATACTTCACGACAGGCTTTCGGACCTTGTCGACAAGAAGGCGCTGCACCACAGCCCGCCCCATTTCACAATACCTCACAATCAATATGATGGGCGCTTCAAAACCCAATTACAGTTACACCGCCAAACCGTGAATCACCCACCTAGCAAATTAACTGCTGCCATAAACTGTGCCATTGACTGCCACCACGTGACTTGTTTGGCACCACATCCAGGACCACAACCCTGTCATGCTCCAGCACATCTACATCTTGCAGAATCTGCTTCAGGATCTCATTGAAAGCTGGCACACCCTTCCTCAGAAACACCCAATAAAAGAAGAATTCAATTCCCAAAAACTGGAAATGACCACGTCGTCCAACAACTAAAAATAAAAACATACAACTATGAAAATTGTATATATACAGAGAGAAAGATATATTATTTGTTTGTGCGTGGCAGGCATCTGTTCGGTTCGAGCTCCAGGGGTTGGGCGAACGTCGCTGTCATAGCCGATCATGTCCGAAATCTTGATCAAGGGCACAGGCCCCAGTGTCTGGGAAACCCATGCGCTGGAAGCGGTCCAAACATTCTCGCTCTGCGTGTTGGCTGTGGTGAGGAAAAGGGCTTGCTGCGCAAGCTTGCGTTTGTCGTTCCCTGCAGAGTTTGGCTTGCTGTACGTGACCGAGGTGTTAGTCAAAATGTCCAGCCCACCGCTGGCCAGCCCATCCTCCAGCGAACGACGGTGCTTCAGCAACGCTTGCCAATTGATAGCTTGGTGGCTCAAAGGCAGAAGAGCAAAGCCAGCATTGGTAGGACCGAGGTTGACAATGCTCTTGACAACTTGGAGAGCGCTCTGCAAGTATGTGGCGTTTGATGGCCATACCGTGCAGTCAACCATAGTCAAAACCAGCCTCATTTTTGTTTGGTTGCAAAATGGTTTATAGAAACTCTGGCAGTTTTTTGGATGGCAGGTTGACAGGCGAACGCGCGCAATGAATCACACGAAGACTGCCGAGGAACGTTCGGCCATCAGAAGCGCCAGACACCCTGCTAAGGAAACGTCCAATTTCGGGCATTGCAGAATTCATGCTCTGGTCGACTGGGATCAGCTTGCAATGAGTTTCCAACCAATCGCGGGTCCACTGTTGCCCGTTCCTGGCCAACACATCCACAACAAACCATTGACACACAGAAGGCCGCAACAACAGAACACCAATCAATGACCAACAAAAAGCAAAACTTAAGATTGGTCAGGACTGAGTTTCTGCTGCCTGTCCCTCAAGTAAGCCTGGTCCTTCAACGCTTCGTGCGCTTCGTGCTCTGGGGTTGAAACGCGCGCGCGTAGCACCTCCAGGTCCTTGTTCAGCTTCACCTTCAAGTGCTCCAATGTGGCCTCCGCAACGCGGGCCGCTGCCTCAGCCTCCTTGGCTTCTACCTCCTTTTGCGTCCGCGCTTCGAATGCCACAACAACATTCCTGGCTTGAATCCAGAGCGCACAAAGCCATCGGTATCTATTTTGAATCACGACAAACACCTGACACACATAAAAGCTCAGACTGAAACAAACAGGGCGCTTCAAGAAAGAAATGTCGCGGAGCTCCACTGGCGGCACTGTGGTTTGCAGCAAGTGATCAATCTCCGGGTCACTGAATCCAGTCATAAATTGCGAGAGGATGGCATCCTTGCAATCATCAAAATCACTCCTTGCAACCTGACTCTCCAGTTCTCCCATCACGTGCAAGAAGAAGCCGCACGCTCCATGCAAGGATTGCGCGTCTTTCAAACTCCACGTTTTCCGCAGTTCCACTGGCTGCCTGTCCCAGTCGCCTGTAAGACGTTGCAAGAATAGTTTGACCTTGGAAAAAAGAAGAGTGCGGGCCATCCAAACACATAACAGGGATGTTACTGTTGCTCTGAACAAAGGTAGACAAATGATGAAAAATTGTTGTCTGACAGTGGGGCCAAGGGTCCAGCGCATCATCTGACCCATTTGTCAATTGCTCGTTCCAGGCGTCCCAGCAGCCTGTACCAGAGCTGAAGCCCCGGTTGAACAAGTTCTTCGCCAGGATCTCATGGGAGAGCCAGCGTCTCATTCCACGCGGCCGCACTTCAGCTCGCAGCGCGGCGGTAACCTCCGGGGAGATTCGCTCCTGCAAGTTGGAGACAGCAAGGGCCTCCTTCTCTCCAATCGAGAACGCTCGCATTATGAGTGAAGCGTTGCGCCACTCCTGGGGCAGCTCAAGAGCTTGCTCATTGGGTGGGAGTAACTAGTAACTACAACTAGCAGCACCTTACAGTGGCCTCCACCTCGACTGACAGTGACTTCATAAGCACGAACCAGTAGCGAGAACTTCTGATACTGATACCTGAATTCATCCCAAAAACACCCGTCTAATCAAAAAGTGGGACGCGTCGAAGATGGGACCAGAATGTCTTTGGGCCAAGCAACCACAAAGTCCGGCTGGGATCCAGATCGCTCGATGATCTCCAGTTGGCGCAGGAAGTTGAAGCAGTTCGGTGCCTTGCGTGTGCTCGTGCTCCCCATTGTGATTCCTGCGCTCGCCAGGTTGCGTAGACATGAATAGTTTCCACATTCTTTGCGACGGGCTCTGTTAAACTAACGCCGTCCGTCCTCGGTTGGTGAAGACCTTTTCCTTTGCGCTGGAGAAGCGCAAAGCGGACACATAAACTGTGGACGCAGAGTCCTGCCACGCGGCAACACGTATGCACAAAAATGGCTGCGTTCAACAAACATGAACACCATCTGATTTTTCGTGGGATTCATTGGCCCAGCCTTGAAGCTTGTTGTCAGATCATCCAAACTTACACTCAAGCACCTCACTGCCTCCAAGCAAATGAGAAAACAAATGGATCGCCGCCAGCCCTTGATGTAGGCCAGACTGAAAGGGCCCAGTAGATCACCTGACAGAACGTCAAAGGCTTTGCCACATGGTTCAGGGTTGCGTCTTGAAAAAACCTACTCAGCGCACACCATGAAAAATTGCAGCAGCAAAACACTATAAAAGACTCCATTAGTTCCTCGCAACTACAGTCAATCTTGTCATCAGGGTTTTCGCAAACAGAAACAAACATTCGAGCGCAGCACCATCCAAGAGCGGCAAGCAATCATATGGGTCGTCCAAGAATTCACAGTCCGGCTTGCACACTGCTAGCCGTTCAGTCCCCGGCAACGCACTGTTGGTCCTAAACCTAGGCGGCGCAATCGCAAGCTGCAAAAAGGGAGACGACACTGGCGAAAATGTCCTGATCTGAGCAAACCACCCCTCCATGAGGATAAGCTCTACCAGATTCAACGCTTCTTCTGGCTCGGCATAGCCAGCGATACCGAAGTCCGTCCTGTGGCCATGTCAAAAAAGGCCCACAAACACTAGTGAACGGCGCTCTGTCCTGAAAGAGAGGTTCCATGGTCTGACGCAAAATTCCCCACCCAGTAGTTCACCGCAATAATGAATCCTGCAAGGCTTGCAACCCGCACCTTGCAAGAAATCTAGACTCCTATACTAAGCCCATCTCTTGCCTTGGGTCAGGAGGAAAAGTTCCGTCGATCCATTTTGCGAAGCCCATCATCTCGTCCTGTCAATGAATTTGGAACCAGGCGACCTGTCTGAAATTGTTGGCAAGCAGAAGAGTTCCTTTTTGAATGCGTGAAATAAACACTCAGCAAACAGAGTCCTGGGACGTATATTTCTTCATGAGAAACCGATCCGGCCCACCCGCCGGAATAACGTTGTCCCGAAACCTGACTTTAGTTTGATCAGTCGCTGCTTGAGTTGGGCTGACTGACTCACTCGCACCGTCACAAAATAAGTCGGGCACCAAGACATGATCTTGGAGACATGTTCCGGGCGACAATAAGTCCTTAGGTCCTTGGAGGGCCCCCCCCCCTCCACTTCCAGACTTTCGCTTTCTAGGCAGTGTTTTGGGCAACATCTCAAGACAAGGACACTTGATTGAGACAAACAGCTGCGGAGAGGTACACACAACTATGACCCACGCGCTCAAAGTGTACATCAACTGTTTGAAGACATAACAGCCGGCTGGTGAATTGTCGTCGCTTTTCTACTTCCATGACTGCGCTCCTAGAAGCCGTCGGTGGGCAGAAACACCCACCTAAGATTCTGGCTAGCTTGCAAGCTAGCCTATCGCTCATAGCGATGAACCTCCGCAAACACCTTTTCAGCTTGGAAAACGCACTTGTACAAGTTCTCACCCATGTTCCCGTTCCACATCCAGTCACCCAGAGTCGCGCGACACATCCCGCACTCAAGCTGCAAAAGTTCTTGTTGTTGGATGGAAATCTGTTTCAAAGTGTCCAGACCCTGGGAGGTGTCATAACACGGCTCGCGAACGCCCAAGTCTTGCAGGCCCATAGCCTGCACATCCCCCCACTTAGAGGGGTCTCTGGATAGGATTCTGCCTTGCAGCAGCTGAATGGCGAGGTTTTGCACTGGGACGAAGTGCGCCTGAATTCCAAAGATGTTCAGGACCTTCACAGCTGTTTCCCTCACATTCTCTGCATGGTCGGGGTTTTTGCGGTAGAAACCCGCCAGGGTGAGAGCTTCTGTTTGTGCGTCAGCACCCTGCTCTGGTCCCTCCATTGAAGCTGCACAGTATGACAGGCAGGCGCGATGCATCTACTAAATCTACCAAATCACTGGCGAGAACCAGTAGGAGAAGGGTTTGAGCAACCGAAAACATCAATGGCACAATTTTGCATTGGGTGTTACATGCACCTAATTTCAGCCTCAAAAACTAGAGAAGAGAATGAGCAAAATATCCGTTTTCCACTGGCATCCATCAAGCGCCAGGCAATCATCACAGCAGGCAACCCATCGCCAACCTGCAACGTGGTGTTACAAAGGAATGCAGTGAACATTACTTACCAGCGGATCCCTTGCGAAACACAGACTAAGGCTATGGTTCAGGGTGATGTCACATCCAACACTTTGGTGGTCACGCAAACACAGACACTCTGAGACTAGCAGCTGAAATCCGACACTGTGGGCCTCTCCCTCACACACCACCAGAAGTGTTGAATCCAAGGTCGGATTCAACACTTTGACCTGGCCCAGGTCCCCAGCAACACACCCCAAAAAAACCCACTTGGTTGCGTCATGTGTTCCCCACCGAGGTCACAGTGTTGAATCCGACCTCGGATTCAACACTCTGGCATCACTCCAAGTAGGCTGCAATGAGTGTTGGATTTGTTGCTCACTCCCACGTGTTGCCCCCTAAATCACCATGCCGCACCCAAATTTTCAAACGAAAAGGGTTTAGGATCACGATGAAATATACCATCGGTGTTGAAAAGATGTCTCTTTCAAGTGTGCTTTGTAAGAATCTCATGGCATTAACTCAACGGCACTAGCAGAGTCAACACTCTGAAGTCTAACTACGTCCAGACTGGCAGCGATCTATACAGACAAGTTATTTGACCTCAGCCTCACACAGAAATGAAACCTAGTGGACCTTTTTTTTCGGGAGCTCAACGACATGCTTTCAGCATGGGAGCGGTTTCAACATTACATGCTTTCCGCCGCGGCTCATACTCAACCGGAACCATGCCCATACTTCCGAAGCTGACAACACCACAGTTCTTGCCAATTGCACGAGAAAGGTTAGCGGAGCAACATGAAATGTGTTTTACGAAGTTGACACTTGACGTCGAATACAAGTGAGAACTTGTCAGCTTCGAACCAGCTTGGCTGAAGCCTTTTTTACAGATTTAGAGCAAATCTCCATGGCATCAGCCCAGGGCACGCCCTGGCTCCAGGCTAAGCAAGCTGCTTCCAAAGCAATAGCCTTCCGAGATGATTTGGCGTAAGCTGTGCCCACCTCACGATCAGATTTCCCTGGCTTCATCAACCTGCAGCAGTCATTGCCACAGCAACGAGCCACATCCCTACTGACAACGAGAAGTTCCAACATGAGCCAACAGACCCTACAAAGCAATTTTTGGACGCGACCTTTCTTATGTCTAAAAAGCTTCTAAACCATGTTAAAAAGGTCGCGCCCAAAAATTGCCTTTTAGGGTCTCTTGGCCTTTCTTGGTTGAAAGGACATACATCTATGACAGAAACGACATAAAACCATGTTTGGGAGGTTTGCCACGCAGTCAGGGGACTTCAACTGGTTTGGCTTCGGCGCAAAGTCAGTAGGGCGCTTTGCGCCCAAATACCTGTGCTCATAGCCATGTATCTTGAGGCACCTCAGCTTAAACTTACCATGCCAAGTTCAAGGTTCCCTGAGAGCACTCCGACAACCACTGGATTAGTAAATAGTGTTCCATTGTGCATCGGCAATGAAAAACACGTCCTCCCATATGTCCCCTTTAAATGCTCCTTTTTTCCCCACCGACTCAGGGGTTGTGATTTCATTCCCGACTTGATGAATCCCTGCCAATTTTCTTCCCTCCGCCGGCCCAACCAACAGACCCCACCAAGTGCCAGAAAGAAGGCGCGAAACTTGGTAAATAGGCCCAACCTTCCCAGACTTGGGGGGGGTCCGTTGTTAAAGCCCAAGCCGAGAGCAAATGAACTATAAGACCTGACATCAAAAGTTACATCACCCTGGCTGCTTACAACCTAGCGTCGCGGACACGTCAAGCAATGGTTGCAATTCGAGAGTGCCATTGACCCACGCGTGGAGAAAGTCCGCTGCACGATGGAGGTCATATTGCCGGAGAGTTGGCAAAAACTTCATCACATGATCGATGTAATTCTGCGAAATGGGATTTCGCTTGGCAATCCCTGTCTGGGAGCGCAAGAATGACTGACCGACAAACTGCAGGGACCTTAAAGTCTGCATTCCTGAGTGCTAGAAATTATTGAATATTAAATATGTAATGCTTCCATTATCCATCAGATACCGCGACAAATGTACTAACTAGCTCCAAAAGCAGAATCCAAGAAGGCAACCAAAAGCGGAAAGCAGGACAATGACTGGAGTGGACTGGAGTGTATCACGCTTATTATTTTCTGGGTGACAGTTTCCTTGGACAGCTCATGTCGCACAAGCCCTTTGTCAAGTATTGAACCAAAAACTCTCACAGTGGACACCAAAACCAATGGAACCACAAACTCAAAACGGTTCAGTATGACAATCTACCATGTAAGCCAGGTGGAAAGCTGTCGTAAGTCGCAGAATCACCTATATTTGTATTCAGGCGGCGCCCGATACCAGTAAATGTGGCCTGCAGGGACTCCGAGCGGAAGTCGAACTGAGGCCACAGAATATGGAAGGTACAAATGGCACGTCTGAAAATCCGAGTCCGCCATCCATTGCTTTGTCCTGCAAACAAACGCTGCTCCATTGGAACTCAAATCCGATACACCAAACAATAAAAAAAGTTGCAGTAGGAAGGACAACTTCTAATTGCTCTCACCAATGGTTTGGCTGGTGATGCTTTGAAAGGAAGCCCGCAAGGACCACCGACTAACCACCAAACCACGGGAGTACAGTGACAGCAAGGTTTCAACGCAGCTACATCCTCAAAATCACGTCTCGAGGATGCGGCGGTAAGCGCCAAAAATCGTCAGTGACCACAATGTCCTCACCTTGGGCATTTCAATTTCACCGTTCTGACTCCGCACTCAGTTTTGAAGCCTGGCGTTCAACAACTCAACTCACCAAGGGGCTCAATGATTGTCGGACACGTAAGTCCCAAACATGAGGAGCACCTTGACCACCCATCCCCTTCACAAAGACTGGTACGGCGGGCGTCAAGAAGCCTTTCCTCAGAGGTGGTAGTCCATCTGATGGTGGGGATTAGTACAAGATTGGGTCTTTTCTCGCGGCTTAAAAAGCCACTGATCTGAATCCCTATTTGCAGAGGTTTTCATTACCAAACACGATTGAAACTGGCAAGGTTGGGTGCCCAAACACCACATCTCTGGTTCAAAGTGCTACGCATTAACACATTAAAGCCAGTCAGTCTACGTCACAACAGTAAAACTATAGACTGATGGATGGGCACTTTAATACTCAAACAAAGCCAAAGGCACCAATCTCGCACCTGATTCACCAGTATGGCATGATGTTCCGATTCATTTGGCCTTTTCATGTCGTGGGACTGCCACCGAGCAATTGCCTCACGAAAGTCTTCCAACGTTGCTGCAGTGTGCACACGAGTCGCCAAAAACTTGGCTAAATTGCCAAATTCCTGGTCGATATCTTCATGGCTGTGTCCACTGCGGAGCGACCGCAGGGACACAGATCCGCAAATTGAATTGGCCACGCAGAAACTGAGAAACTTGAGCATAAAGTTATTCTTACATTCTCTGCTGGTATTATCACATTGCACAATGTAGTGCAACTGCTGCAACGGTGCGCCCTGCTGCTTGAGTACAGACATACTGTGGGCCAAATACTCAATGTGCGTCGTTGCGTCCTTTGGTAGCTCAGGAGGACTGATCATGAACATTGTGTGGTAGCCATGGGCTATCAACCCACAAACGTGGGCTCGCCCCCTTTGAAGCTTTGCCAAGCTTTTCGTTCTGAATATGCTTGAACGCGGAAATGCAAATTTGGCTTGATCCATTCCATCTATGATGGTAATAACTTCCCCAGCTTTGATGCGTGAGCTAGCGCGGCATCTCCAGTAGGAGATTCGGTCTTGGTATTGATTATCCAAATGCCGCACATATAGTTGCTGCTGAGCGTTTCGTGCCCGGATGTGATGTGAAAGATCTTTGATGAGTAACTTGTGATGGATGCACTCGCTGCAAATAGCATGGCTGCTGTAGCTTCGGAACTTTAAATTCGGATAGTTCTGACGCCAAGTGCGCCAGAACGATGTGAAGCTCACATCATGCCCCCCGGACAATCGGAACTGTTCCCATATATCCTTCATTGATCCTGGCGGTAAATGTCGCACCTCTTGAGTTTGAAGGGCATGCTCGTTCACCTTCACAGTCCTGAAACGTTGCCGAAATTTTTTTCTGCTTTGAGTCTGGAGCAGGCTCATTGATCTCTTCTGCGTACGGATCTTGAAAATGATGCTGGATGGTAAGGGGGACCTCATATCCCTGAGACTCCACAAGGTCATCGCCCAAAGAATCTCTGAAGTCAGGCAATGTTTCCGCTTGAGAGGTGTAGACTTGTTCCAAGAATGTCACAACACGGCCACGGACACTATCACCCGGGAGATCTTTTCTCCCCGACTTCAAGTAGCGAAGGTCGCATGGCGGCGCAACAGAACCGCTTTCAACGGCCTGTCGCAATCTTGCAAATCGTCTGGTGCCTTAGGTCATTGGTCTTTTGAAGAAAGGGTTCAGGCTACCAATGTGAAAAGATGGGTGTGATTTAAATGCAAACGTTCTTCGAAAAGCAAAAAACGTCGGAATGAATCTGAATCGTGACAAAATAGCCCAAAGCGTGCAAGCGCTTCCAAGCTTTTAGGCAAACTTGGACCCCACAAATCTGCCACTTCGGGGGAACTCCCTCGTCCCGCTCTTCTGCAAGGATTCGCCCAATGCGATCGAAGGCAAGCTGGTCTTGGTCCAGTTTGTGCAGCCCGGTCCATTCTTGCCTGAATTGCTGGAGCTCTTCGAATTTGGCCCGGCCTTTGAATTTCTCCAAGCACCGTCGATTGCATTGCGTGCAAGACTTCAGCAGCAACTTTCGCAGATCAGGTTCCGATGTCAATCGTTGTCGACACGCCTCACTGATTTCCTGTCTCTTGCGCTTGGCGCTTTTGCGACCAGCGCACAACTCTTGGGCCGTTGAGCCAGGCTTAGTAGGCTTGCTCCCAGAACCTTGGGACCCCTCTTCGTCTGATTCGGTCAGAGTTTCCACAGATTGGAAAATCTGCGACATTGCGGCCCAGTGCCAGCCCCCATTGACTGCGCAGCGCTGAGAGTCTCAGTCCGAGACCCATATTAATACGCGGTATTATAAAAACCAGGATCAGTCATGCCTACTAACCAAACAACATCACCCCAACGCTGGTTTCACCCTGGTGGTTGGAGGTTTGCAATCTGCTCGTGAATCTGTGCATGAGCTTGAAATCATGGCTGGCAGGCTTACAGTTGGTCGGCCAGGCAGGCTCCCTTGAGTTCCAAAATTAAAACCCGGCCTGACAATCTTGCTATTCATAGGCTGTAGGCCGGCCAATCCAATGCCTCAAAGTGAGGGACCGCATAGAGTTTTTATGATTCCAAATTGCAAACATCCAAGGGTCGCAACAGGCAAGAGAGTAGATGAGCAAATCTTCTTGGCAGCTACTGGACCCATAAATTACTCCAAGGAATGAATGAGCTCGCTGCTGGCTTGCAGCAACCGCTAAGCTGGCCAGGACGGTCCTGGCTTCAACAACGATTTGAAAAATAGCTGGTGGAGAAAACATGCAAAGAAAGAATAATAACTACTCACCTGCTTTACTAAACCTCCTAGACCAGTCGCAAAGCTTTGGTTTCTGATTGTCTGATCAACTTGCTCAACCCTCTGCTGCCATGCTGCACCTGTCCTCTTGCTGTGAGCAACGCTGCAGTTGAGTCTTGATGGGAGCTGCAAGGCTCACAAGACGGCTGCGCGCTGGTCAACTAACGTTCAGATCAGTTGACGTTGCCATAATTGAACACATGTGGTGAACAAAGCGAATTCACTGACTCATCTATTTCCCCACTATTGCGTTCCACAGCCTTGAATCACTAAGCACGCTGCACTGGGTACCAAAACAAAAGGGAAACTGTAACGCTTGCCACTGAGATATCTGACACGCCGGCGTCATTGCAGCGCCGCATGATGCTGATCATTCCGAATTAATGTCTGTTTGAAATCAAACAGGGCAATGGGTTCATGGCTTGTCAATCACAAGGCCACGCACTCAAACAAAAAACTAGCAACCACTACACGCTGCCGGGGTCAAGCTTAATAATCCTACCCAGCGTTGAGATGGCTACCCGTGCCATCATGGGCACCACGCAATTGCCCATGGCTTTCAATCGCTGTTTGTCTTCATCAGTCTGGGTGAGGGCCAACCACTGCTGCATCGGCACTGCATTCCTGTCATTCCAACCAGAAGATTGCGGCACCTCGTACTCCAGGGGCAGCTCGCGCAGTGGCCAGGCCTGGGCAAAGGCAAAAGTTCACCACAAACACTTTACGCAGGACAGTTTGAGACACTGACCCTGCCACGCTGGTGAGCAAGGATGAACACTCGAGCGCGGCCGGCCTCACGGGGAGAAGAAGGCGCGCGTAAAAAGGTTATTAGTTTGAACCTTGAGGGCCCGGCCGGCAGACCACAGTTGTCTAAGGTGACGCTGCACCAATGCATCACCATGTCACGCTTCTCGAACTCCTGCGCCCAAAGGAAGAAACACACAAGGCTTCACAGACACGCGCAGAAAAAACACGAGGCCTTGACCACGTAATTCCATAGTGCCCTACATTCCTTCTTGCGGCTGAGGAGTCCCTTCACATTCTCAAGAAACACCAGCCACCTGGCGCCGCTAGACGCACAGCTAGCAACCCACAAGAAGCTGAGACTGAGAAGCAGATTTGAAAGTTTCGTTTCTGGCTTTGCACTTCAGGCTCATGCCCGTTGGGCATCTGGTCGTACACTTTGAAGATCTCCCGCACCAGGCCGGACCGCTTATCTCCCAAGCCAGCCTGGTGGCCGGCCTGGCTGGTTCCCTCGGGTCGCAAAAAAACTCTATTCTACAAGCTCCCTTGTGAAAGATGAAAATCTGAGAAATGAACTTGACATGGGAATCCACCCACGACGGCTTCGGCTTGACTTGCTGCTCCAGATGGGCGATAGCCCACCACGTCAGGGTGGATCTTGCACATTGGCAAGCACTGGTCAGCTTGGCGCGCTTTTAGCACTTGCTGACAGGCTGCATCACACTCCACCTCAACCGTTTCCACGTTTGTTCTCAAGCTTGGTTGCTGCGTCGGAACTGAGACTCGATGAAACAAAAAAAAGATGCTATGGCAGTAACCATTTCTTCAACTTTGAAGAACCTGACATTCTACTTGTTCAGTTTCAAACCAGTCTCCGTTCGCACAATGACAAAGTCACAATTGAAATTGGCTGTGGCACTCTGTTGAATGGGACCGACTGTTTTTGCACGCGATTCATTCAAGTCTTTCTCTTTTTGATTGGCGCAGCAGCTTTTGCGGAAGCACTTGGATCTTTGGCTTGTGATAGATGGGCATCAGAACCTTGCGCCTCCCAACCAGTAACCAGAACCCCGATACTATCAGAAAAAGTATGGCGCTGAATCAAACCCCTACTATAAGGACAAATGTGGCACTGAAGCAGGTTGTGTGGGCCTTGGAACTCGAAGGTGTTTGGCGAAGGTCCCATTCCCTGCGGCTGCAATTCCACACCCACCTAGCCAGCATCAGAACCCCTTCTTTAAGTACTTTGGCCAACTCACAAATTGGCAGGGCAAGTTGGCCAGTAAGCACGGGACGATTGGCCCCTCCACCGGCAGGTGATCACCCCATCGGCTTGGATCCTGTCGGTGGGCATGACTCAGACTCAATGAAAAAGCCGTGAAACACAAATTCAACTATGCAAGCTGCCCCGCTGCAAAGCATTCCTTTTCAAACCACCAACCCCGTGCCTGATTTGGTTGATGCCAACGGTCCGTATAGTTTGGCACGACGTTCGGTCAAGTTCAACTCCAGGCCATCGATTCTCATCACTCATTGCTGCACGAATGAAGGTCTTAACACCAACTAGTGCGGCGGTTCAGGAGATAACGCCCGAAACATGAAATTCACTCATGGGAGTTCTCCCCGAGTTTGGCTCTTGGATCTTTTATAGTCTTAAAAGCAAGTGTACAGTACGCAGTTCTAAGAGTGTCAGCTTCGAGAAGAAGGCAGCGGCCCCAACTACAAACACACAACCATATAAGGCTTTAAGAGATATATGTTGATTCATCATTCAGTAGCACACTTCAGGCACGCCTCCGAAGTCCAAGTTCTAGTCCTCCCACTCCAGTAAAGAGTGAGATCGCAGGCACCCGTTTTGCCTGGCCAGGGTGCAAAGTCACCAAGTCAAGGCGATGGGAGTAGTAGGTCTAGGTCAGCGAAGTTGAAGTCCAAAAACTATGCAGTGAAACATGGTTTCGGAAGCAAAAGCAAAGTGGGCCTTAGGGTCAACTGGAAACATACTGTCCACAACCGAAGCGCTCACCGCTCCCTTCTGGGGGAGTGACCAGTCCAACGGAAATCCTGCCAGCGAAAACAGTGGACAAGCCTTCTCCAAAAGGACGGTTTGATAGCTAGACTGATGAAATACTCTGTGTGTGTGGGCCTGAAAACCATTCAGCTGCATTTGGCGAAAGGTAGCGGCCACAAACCAATTTGTGACTTTGTAGCAAAGACTGGTACTCTTCGGAATGAGCCACTTGATTGGCTAAATCCTCGCAACAACCATCCACCGTCAACCCAAAGCTTGTAAATGGATCTGGAACTGGGCCCCTAGCGCTGATTCCACGTCGGCTGACGGCAGATCGGGTCACCGAGGTTGAAGCTGAGAAGACTCCTGCGCAGCATGTTGAATGAATCACATATTACAAGTTGCAAACTGCCTAGGGCCCTTACTGATCGTCCCCCACTTTCGGAAGACTCTGGTGCCAGTGAAGATCTGGGCGCCGTTCTCTTTCCGGCCCGCCTTGGCCTTCGAAACCTCAAGCTTCCAACTCCAAGGCAGCAATGAAAGTTCAACAGATTAGTTCCCGGAGCTGGGCCAAGTACACACTTGAGATGCAAAGGCTTGGTCTTGGTAAATTGCAAGCCACCCACCGCGCCAATGCACTTCTTGTTGATGGTGCCATGGGGAGGTAACTGCGAGCAAGGTCAAAAACAGCCCAACACAACAAATTCAAAGCAACACCCAGCAAAGCATTGGAGCCTGCAAGATCTTTGTGGGCTGATACCGAGACTTCTTCAAAATCCTTGGGACCCTTGCAGGTTTTTTCAAAGGAGGGTCCTGCGAGAAATATGTTTGACATTCAACACAAACGCGCGCTAAAAGCCAAGTCTGTCCTTCAATCCAACCACACAAGTCATTCCTGCTTCTGCTTCGGACCCCGACCTCGTCAGTTTACCCAGCTGCACATGTCCCCAAGTTGGACCCGCCATGACTCCTATCACACTTCAAAGCCTTAAACTTAGCTCTGCGCAACTCCGTGACCGCCGCGAATGCCATGGTACACCGGAGGACCAACTAGTAACTAGTCTGAAAGTCAGTCAGTCAGTCCAAAAATCCTTCTGCTGAGCCACACAACAAGAACCCACTCTGCAAAAGCACGCGTTCCATCAAAACTTGGTTGCAAGTTGAAAACCCTGCGTCTGAGCGCGACTTTCTCCAAATCGAGCCTAATGACTCAGTGTCTTTTCTTTTCTTCAGGCACAGCCAGCCCAGGCCAGAACAAGCTCTCGCACGGAAGCAAACTGATCGAATTTCGATGGATCACAACATCTCATAACGCACCTCCACGATTTCCGGCAATGATTCATGGCCCCCATCACATTCACTTCACAAGCTCACGTGGGCAGGGCCCAAGGACCCTACAAATTTCAACAATCGTAATTTGGCCCTGAGGTTGAAAAAAGTAGACAGAGATGTCAGTTTTCTACAGAAACATGTTTTAATGCTACATAAGACCCCTACTATCCATTGTTTCTTTAAGAGGTTGAAAAGAGTAGACAGAGATGTCAGTTTTCCACAGAAAAATGTTTTAAATGCTACATAAAAACCCCTATCCATTGTTCCTTTAACGCACCCCCACTAGAAAAGCTATCGTCAGTCAAAGTTACAGCATGGCGCTCCAGGTCAAGCATTCATTCCACCAGTCACTTCTACTGCACTCTTGGATGACATTCTTGGGGAACACTCTCTGGTCCGCAGTCTTGTACAATATTAGACTGTTGTGGTGCACTCTTTTGGTGGGTCAGTCACCCTGCTAGGCACAGCCTTCAAGACACCCAATTGTTTACAGACACCCATTGCAAAGCAAATTCCTTGAAAGCGGGCGGGGGGGCCGGGGTCCGAGACGGATCGAGCAACAAAGCTCGCTAGGAAATCGCCATGGGCCCAAAAGGTTTTGGAAGGGTTGAAGCTACTTGGATCTGAATCAATCTACTAATTGGTCCGGTGCAGAAACTAAATCGGTACATGCATCATGTTTACCTCAGGTCATTTGACCTGGACAAAGACGAGCATCCCGTGAAGTATGTGGTGTCCAGGATGACCGACAGCATGTACACTGCGCTTCAAGATTGGTTAGAGCGTGACATGGGGGTCTCCTTCAAAACTCGACTTGAAGATGGTGATTCTGAAGCTTGGCTTCCTATCACTGGTCTTGTGACATTTGCCCACGTATCATTGAAGTTCATAGATGTTTGTCACGCCGCCCCATGATTAAAACACTGCCCCCTGATCAAACCAATCTACTCAATACTGAGGTATCCGATGCCACTGGTCTGAAAATCTCACCGTTGGTGCTTCGCTATCAGTTGCCATCCGATGGCTTGCCCAACATGCAGCAAAGGATGAACACTGCTGCTGAGATCTATCTGGGCGGCTTCGAAAGTGTGCGGGAGCCATTTGAAGTCAAACCGCAGGATGATGGACAGTTGGTGACCATGAAGGGCACTGGCCGCACCGCAATCATACTGTTCGGACTGGTTTGGACATATTTGGAGCTCTCTAAAACGATGACCGATCTCGAGAAGGACGACTTTTCGAGGCTGGTCCAGGATCAGGGTTTTGGCGCTATCTGGCTGTCTGGGTCGTCCCTACGGGAATCAAAACAAGAAAGCGCTGGGGGTGATGGTGGCGGTGGAACCATCGTCCCCTGGGCAAGCCACATGCCACCATCAAGTAATAGGCGATTTAAATTTCATCACATTATCCTGCAGTCCTGTGATTTGATACTTTGCCAAAATATCGAATCATATCAAATCTATTGACCACTACTCCCGGGGGTTTGGTTTCAGGATGGTCAGGGGTGATGGTTCCAGGGGGACGGTCGTCCCTGGGTCAGGTGATGATTTCATTGTCCATCCGTGAGTTTGATATCCCCCAGAATATCACCTGCCATGTGTCCCGCAGAACAATCACTAGACCGTGGCCCAAACCATTCCCTGACTTCCGCAAAATATCACGGCCCATGATCCTCCGACCGAAACCATCGTCCCTGAGCCCCGCAAAATATCACGGCTCGTGATCCTCCAACCCAAACCATCGTCCCTGAGCCCCGCAAAATATCACGGCCCGTGATCCTCCGACCCAAACCATCGTCCCTGAGCCCCGCAAAATATCACGGCCCGTGATCCTCCAACCGAAACCATCGTCCCTGAGCCCCGCAAAATATCGCGGTCCCGTGATCCTCCGATCCAAACCATCGTCCCTGAACCCCGCAAAATATCACGTCCCGTGATCC
>CAXAMN010022358.1:0-25722 GCA_963970005.1 Durusdinium trenchii | reverse complement strand
CATCAAAATGGCCGCAGTGGGCATCTGCCTCGTCTTGTTGTTCAGCACGCAGAAGACGTTGCCTTGGTTGTCCGTGATCACTGGAATCTTGACTGCCAGCTGGTTGCGTTCCCCCATCTTCAGGATGAAGGCGATGAGGATGAGGGATCCCAGTAACTCAAGCGCTGGGATCATGGCACTGGCAGCTTTGGTTTTGAAAAGCCATGGGAAGGAGGCAACCGGAGGTGGAACCAGAAAACAGATCGTTTTGCTGGACTAGGATCAGAGGAGAGCCAGCCTCCGATATAGTATTCCTTTTGGGTGGAGGCACTCGCATCACTCGCCCCGTGCCAGGGCGACCAGGGTGCGAAAGGAGTGGATTGAGTATAGGGCTCATGGAAGAGAAGTCGTACCGTCTTGGCAAAGGTGCGGATCAGGTGGTTTGGCTTGCCAGAGGACTTCACCGCGCCTTTCCATTGCCAGAGCGGTTGGAGCAGTGGCTTGGTCAGGGGGGCAGGCACTCGTTGCCCATTGCAGTCGACCCCTGCCCTTCTCAAGGTCCTTTAGGGTGAAGACCTCACCCGCTGCCAGCCGGTCCAGTAGCTGCATTACCAGGGGCATGTTTGTCCTTCGCCGTCTGGACAATGGGTCCTGATGGATCGATGATGAATCCAAGCCACGTATTCGTGTGTGCAAGGGCCGTCTTCTTCCAGCTCAAGGGGGTGCCCAATGAGAGTAGCACCACCAGTAGAGCGGTGGAGTGTAGGTCAGCTAAGTGGCCTCGAAGCAGCCAGGCAAAGTCGTCCACAAAGACGAAGCCCCGGTCAATTTCAGGAAACACTGCATAGATGATCCTAAGGAGGAGGGCTGCCATTCGTCCCCAGTAGAGTTGGGCGCTTGCCACACCCTAGGCGCCCACCTTGTTGGCCCACCGTTCATCACCAATTTGGGCCACTTGGAATCGCCAGTCCCGAGAGTGGATCTTGACACGTCTGTGTGCCTTGCTGACATCTGCCTTGAGGATGTGCCATTCCGTGGCCGCTCTGGCCATGTCCATTGCCCCTGTCCTCCCTTTGGGGTATCAGGGCCCGAGGCACCTGCCCGTCTGGGAGGACAGGTCCCACACAAAACACATAGCCAATGCAGGCAGTGGACGCAGTCCATGACAGTGGGCGCTGTGGTACATTCCTCCGTGCGTCTTTGGATGTGAGGCCTCAGTATAGGCAGAGGCGCATTTGGGGCCCACGGTGTCTGCCAGTCTGCCCGGAAGGTGTGGTGCTTGAAGCACCGTTCGCAGCATAGGTGGGCATGTTCGCGATGTACTCATCCGATGTGAGCTCATTCACTCGGGCCAGGTTGGGAGACCAGCCGCACCCAATGGTCTTGCCGAGGTAGGCGCCCTTCTTCCTGAGCGTGGTGGCAATCACCCGCAGGGGGCCGGAGGCATCAGCGACAGAGTCAGCTGGGATCTTCTCCGCATCCACCATCTCCCAGCTGGCCGTGCTCTCCGGGGTGGGCGTCAGTGGCCGTTCCGGCGGCGAGTCGTGGGGGCCCGCTTCTCCGCTTACCGGGTTGTCCAGGCCCCTCTTCGTCGATGGTCACCACCCCGGGTCCGCCCAGTCCGGGTGGTTCAGATCTTCCCGGACCATCCGGGCCCCTCCAAGATTCAAGGAGGTAAGTTTCGACGCCGCCTCTTCCCAAACCCGGGTGACCACGTTGCGCTTCTCCCGGGTGTAGATGTCCGCTGTGGATTCGGTGGTCCAGTTGCCCAGGTACTGGCGCTGGTCGCGAGGGATGTGCAATTGAAAGGCGCAATCAGGGATGAAAACCTGGAAGGAGTGCCAAGAGAGGTTCTCCACCTGTGGGCCTCGTAGGCCTCGTCGTCCCAGCGCTGCCTTGAGGCATCGAAGCGCCCTGTCCGGTGAGGAGGGACGAGGAATGAGGCCCAGGCCATCCTTGCTCAGCGTGGGGATCAGGTAGTCCGAGTCCACAAAGGCCTCAAGTGCGTGCGTCTTGCGCCAGGTGATGGTGAGTGGGGTCCACCAGTCGTGGCCCGTGAAGGAATACTTGGGCGCAATGAGAGGGACCGGGGACTTCTTCATCTTGAAGGCGGACACTGTCTTGGTCTGCCATGCACTGAGTTCAATGGTGGAGGAACTGATCTGCAGGCTACTAGTCGAGGTATGTTGGAGGTCGTTGAACCTTGCACTGCGCGCAACCTGGAAGCGGACCACTCCCAGGATGAACTGGTCCAGCAGGGGGGTTCCCCCTTATCAGGGCTTGGAGCACCTGGGGGGGGAATCCCCACCGCACCGCACTCCAGCGCCCAAATCACTTCCTTTGAGGGAACCATGGCCTTCCGCTGAGGCTTTGACACCGTAGGCGGCAGCTGGTCCTGCAGTGCTTTGCGTTTCTCCTGGAGCCTACCAAAGAAGGCAACATCCAGCAGAAGGGTATCCCAGATGCGCTGGATCTTGTGTGGGGTAGCCTCCGTGTCGCGCAGCTTGTTGAGGAGGGCGCGCACCGCCGCCTCATCCCAGCAAATCTGGTTGAAACCCATCCGGATAAGTTCCTCAAGGCCTATAGGCAGTGAATACGTAGGGTGCGGAAGCGTGTGTCACCCAAGAGGTCCATGTATTCCTGGAAGAGGTCTGGCCCCTGTATTGACTGGAGGTGGGGGATCTCATTGGCATAGGGTGCCATGTGGGCAATGAGCCTCCTCGCCCAGTGGAGCCGGAGGTCACTCTCCAGTCGTCGCTGGGTGGATGGTTCCATGTCCCGGATGCGACCGGGTTTCCAGTGCCGCCACTTCTCCAAGGCTTTCAGCGCCGGAAGGGGCTCGATTGGGGTGCGAAGCCAGTTGACCCGGTCCGCTGCGGCCCACCGTCGTTCTTGGTCATTGTAGGTAGAAAGGGTTCAAACAGTCATGGGCAATTCCGCCTCCTCGGATGGCCCGTAGTGAGCCGCCGTGATTAGGGCGGTCAGACATTCCCCGTCTGCCTGGACGGGCGAGAGGCCATTGTGTCTGAGGGTGTCCTGCACGTGGGAGGGGACTGTGTGTAGGGGGGCTTCAGGGCATAGTGCTGAAGCTCCATGGCGCAAGGCTAAGGAGCCGTCCACACCGGAGGCTAAGTCCGACTGCCGGCAGGTGCACGCCAGCACAAAGTACCCCCAAATGGCTGCGGAACGAGCATAATAAGGTCCTAAGTCCCACACCACAAACAGCAAGAAGTCAAGTCCGTCCCGTCTCAAAGTAAAAAGCCGGTACCAGAGGCTTTCCCTACCACTCGGGCGACTGCGAGTGGTACGGTCCACTCTACGGCGGTGTCTGGCACAGCGGCATCTGAGAACGGAGGCGCCACCACCTGCCACACCTCCCCAACGATCGAACAGCCCAGGGATGTCTAGGCGCCTCGTCGATCCACGCCCTCGACGACTAAGCAACTGGACCCGGCACCAACACTCGACTCAACAAACCCGTCATGCAAAGGTCTCAGGAAAAAGGTGTCAGCAGGGCCTCAAGAGATCCCCAGTAAGGCCTCGGAAACCTTCGAACATGTAATGCAAGAAAGTCAATCACGCCTTTTTCATCCTTTTTCATACCGAAGATGGCAGGTACCGGTCGGGTACCCGTGGTCGTGGCCGTCTGCGGCAACCCCTTCTGTCCACCAAGCATATCAGGGCAAGAAGCACCTGGCCCGGCCAACATTAGGGGATGCAAAAAGACAGTGCCAAAAATGCCACTGCACATGTGGAAGCACTTCCACTCACTCAGCGGTGGCTGCCCTGGAGGCGCTTTGCGGCCAGGTCATGGATCTGCTTCAGTCCATCTGCCTCCGGGTTCGAAAAGATGATGCCCCAGAGGAGGTCCGAAATGTGCTCCATGCATGCCGTTGACCCGGCTGAAGCGAAGCCGACTGACCGTGTTGGGGTCAATGTCCAAACACTCGTCTCGGAGGGGAGCCTGGGGCTCGATGTGGGCTCATCCAGGATCAGCTGGAGGGACACCCGCTTGCCCTTGTGGCGGCCCTGGATCTGGACAAAGCGGCTGGAGCCCCTCTTGGATTTCCAGAAGCCCTTGCAGTGCTTGCACACATAGCCGCCCCGGGTGACTCCACTCTCCTTGGTGACCACATCCCAGGGGGAAATCGAGCTCAAAATCAGGCCACACTCCAGGCGGCCCCAGAAGACATGACTGTTCTTGTCCTTGAACTGCTTCTTCTTGTAGTCCGAGCCCGCAATCGACTCCACACAATCCACCGTTGGCGGACGGCAAGATCCAGCTCGTGAAGCAGCTGGCGCACATGTAGGGCAGCTTGTCCTCCACCTCCGGGAGGGTCGTCAGCTTCTCCATGGAGCGCGCCCCTTTGGGCAAGTGCTTGGCCTCCCAAATCTCCTGCGCCAAGTGCTTGGCCTTGGCAATGGAATAGACCTCAACAATGCGAGCAAAGGCCGGCGGGGTGAGCTTGTTCACGTCAAACTTGAGGCAAAGCTCAACGATCTCACCCACCTGGATGCTCCGCAGCGGCTGCGCCAGTTTCTTCGGGAGGCAGGGAAGGCCAGCCATGACATTGGTCAGAAGGATGTTAAGGAATTTGCTTTGCAATGGGTGTCTGTAAACAATTGGGTGTCTTGAAGGCTCTGTGCCCAGAAGTGCGCTTGCACCGCGCCACTCAGAGTGTCATGTGTGAGACTTCTTACAATGAGTGCTGGTGCTGCTGCCAAATGTGTGGCCGCGTGCGCTTGAGAGCTTGCCGCGCTGGTGCTGCTGCAGGGCGCCGCTGCCAGATGTGTGGCCACGTGCAATTGGGAGCTTAGCTTGGGCACTGGCGCCGCTGCAGCAAGTGGTCTCTTGAAAGCGATGTCTTACCAGAATGTCACACAAAAACAACCGCCAGGAGTGTCAGAGTCCCTACTCAAGTAAGTGTTTGAGACCCAGCAGGGTCCAATGAAAGTGCACAACAAGAGTGCACACCAAAGGTATCTAAACAAAATTGATGTACAAAACTTCATAGTGTTCAGAACTGCCAGTAGAAACACATGATGTTGGCGCAGTGCCGTGATCCATCGTAAACGCAGGGCTGGCAGACTGGAAGTGGCCTTGAGCAACCCGTGATTTTTTTAATAGTGTTTCACCATATAGGAGCGACTATTTTTTTTGCAACCACCGTCCACAATGAGCGCTCAAGACTTGCTATCTCAACTTCAGTTCAGCCTTGAACACAAAGCCACTTCCAGCTTCGATCTACAATCAGCAAGGATGGGTGCACTCAACGCTAGCGCTCACCATGTGTTCTCCTGCCAGACTCCAGAAGCTGGCTGCCACAGACGGCTGGTCAGCCAAGTTCAAAGCAGTCCTCCACGTAGGATTCAGCGTCATAGTCGACACTCCTGGCCCAAAAACTTTTGCTTGAAAGCATCAACAACGCTGTATAGTCTTGCACCCCTGTCTTGGCCTGACTGACCCACCGTGGAGATGGTTCCTTGGCCGCATTCAGCTCTGGAACTCTGGCCAAAAACGGCCACAGAGCAGAATTTCGAACTACTCATCACTGCAAAGGACCACGTGGAAGGGCAACGCACACACTCTGGGCGGCGGGCCCACCCAAACCAGGCATACATTGTACTGTTCAATGGGCCTTGATGAGCCAAGTTCAACGCTTCAAGGCCAACCAAAACATACAACAAGGAGATCTTGACCAGCCTCCGTTGCGTTCACCACCATCAACGCTGCCGGCCGCAGTTGCGCAGCTACGAGTAGTCGGTTGATTTCCCAAAATATGAGGACTTCAATGGTACATTCTTTGGTCCTTATGAACGCGCATGTTTAACGATCAATGGGGAAGTGAGGTCTGTGAGCTGCCTCCAACTGAACCGCTAGAGATCTGACACGCGTAACATCAAAGACTTTCAAGTATGCCACCCAAACTCGATACACAGAGACATATCCAAAGCAAAGAATGCGGAAATAGGGGTCCATTTTCAGCGCAGAGCTTCTGGTCAGCCACCGGTTAATCTACATCCAGGACAGTCGGGTCATGCTCCTTGGCTTCCTCCTCCTCAAATTCCTGCTGGTCGTCTCCATTGAAATCAACCTCCAGCGGGAGCTCCATAGGTTCTGTCTCGACAGGTACTACTTCAGGCAATTCTGTCGGCTCTACAACTTCAGGACCAGCGCCAGCATCCTCCGGGTCATAGCCAAGTCCAGCTCCTCTAGGTTTTTAGGCGACGCAGCACAACACAATGCTGACAATGACCACGTACACAAATTGACCGGAAAAACTGCTTCAGTTAAATTAATACTGCCCAAACCCACGCTTCGGTTTCCTGCGCTGTACTCAAGTGTGCTCTTCAGTTTCGCCTCAGAACATTGTTCATATCTGCAAAACATAAGACGCCACAGGTTAGAACAAATGAAAAGAGCCGGCACTTAGGTGGGAACGACGATGTTCTGCACATCTACGCACTTGTCTCCCCTCACCAAGTGAGCGTGGCCAATTTCCTGCAAAGGAAACAGCTTATCAAAAAAACACACAAGAGCAAGCAAGGCCCAAACACAAATCTCTTTCGACTTGTGCCAGTCATAGTGCTTTCCTCCCGCCTGCAAAAGAAACTAAATTCCAAATTGCTCAGCTGCCGAATGCGGTAAGGTCCCAGGCAAGAAAATTAAACAAGCCGACTGGCCTTGATCATCTCCCAGCCATTCACCTTCACACCGAACACACCAGATTTCTTGTAATAATAGACCTTGCTGATCCTTCTGTCAGCATCATCGACGCCGACACCTGTGCCAAAAAGTGAACTGAAAACAAAACTGTTTTCACTGTTCGTTGTAGATCATTGTTTGGGCCTACAAGCGAACCTAGCCTTCAGCGGCCTTTGCCTTCCGCTTCGGCTTGGCTTTGGGCTTGGCATTAGGTGCCTCTACGATACCAATGGTCGCATCTTCACCCCCTGACGCCGTCGACTTGGCTGCCTCCTTCCCTTTAGCCTTTCCTTTCGCCTTCGCTTTTGCACCTGCCTTCGCCTTTCCTTTCGCCTTTCCTTTCGCCTTTCCTTTCGCCTGTCCTTTCGCCTTCGCCTTTGGGCTGACCTTTGGCTGAGGAGCTTCTGGCTCAGCGGTTCCAGACTCAGTCCCTGGTTCAGGGGCGGTGGCCTCACTCTCATGGGCTGGCCTCTTCAACGGGTTACGTAAAGCTGAAGGTCTTTTCATGACCTTTTTGGCGACCTCAGCTTCCTCGGGCTCCTCACGCTCCTCGACCACCATGCTCTTCGGCTGTGGAGCCACCTGTCGCCCCGTCAATCCAAATTTAAAATATAAAATATCACATCAACACCATCCCCGAACACCGACAAGCAGCCCCTAAGCAAGAAAGAACCGATGCCACGGCGCCTCCTCCTCTGACGCCGTCAGGTCAGCTACAGGTGGTAAAATTCCCATATGCGTTCTGTCTGACCTAATAGCAAGCTAGTTGGACTGCTGCGCTCTTGTTGAGCCTGATGGTTATGAACAACATGCGTTGCATCGAACTATAGACGAGAAAATGATGAGAACCCGGCGCTGGCCCATTCAAGTCAAAAAACAAACACCTTTTTTTAAAGTTAGGGGTGGAAATAGTTAGAGTACGGCACCTATGGCGCAATCATCCTGACACGTGTGTTTGCTGCCACTCTCTAAGGACATAGAACTGCCAGCTCATTCGCAACACAGCACGAACGCCGTGTCAAATCTCAATTTGGCTTGCTTCTAGGACCGCCTCCTACTTTTCCCATAAAAATTGAACCAATGTGAATGAAGCCGACAACAAAAGCATTTGCAGGAGGAAGGGCGGTCGTGGCAAGCCACAGGCTCAAGATTGAAAAATCACCAGCCTACAAAATGTCAAGATAACTTGACCCAGGACTGGGGAGGAATGACAACAGTCGCGGTCAAGAACAGCTTCGGCTTCGTCGCCAGGAATTTTGCTTGTCCGGTCCCAGTCTGGGTTTGGACCTGGCCGCCAGCAGGGCTAGCTTGAATCAAAACATCCAGTGAACAAAGTTGGAAGCCACGTGCCTCCCAAACTACGTTGGCGATCTTGTTGCGGGGCAACTTGTTGAACTTTCCGCAGTACACGGCGCCGAAATTGGCATGCCTGCTGTTTGTCAAAATACAAAAAATATTCAATGCAAATGCCGCAGCAGTCTGCCAACACTTCATTTCTAAGAGCCCCAACGCCTCAAGACTGCATCGTCGGATAGAGCTGCCGGTTTGAAACAATTGGTCTTGCCGCTGGGAGTGGGCGAGACAACATACCGATACGGTACAGTAATGGGTTGCGCACCTTCTTCAACCTCAGGTCTTGCCACAAAACAAGTTGCAATCGAAAAGTCCGGTAGTTTCTATTGGCAATACTACTTGGGAACACAGTATCTCTATTTGTGCAGTGTGCGTCATAAACCGAATCGAATGACAGGCGGAAGCTGCTTTGCAGAAAGCATGTGATCACGAAGCTCAAAGTCTGCAAGGCCATGTATGGTCACTTGCTGGTGAATGAAGTCGGCCAAGCTCAAGAGCTTCCGCTCGGTGCTGATGACCAGCGAAAGATCATCTGCCAAACGCCACGGCAAACAGTTGGTTTCTGCCTCGCCAGTTCCAGCAACAATCCGCTCCTCGAAAGAACCAACGTTGAAGCCACACAATTCGCAACCACTCAAGGTCAGATTGTCTCCCTCCGATGGGTTTCCAATGAACAGGTCCATAGACGTTGTCACGAACAACGACGGGCGCCCTTTGGAGCCTTCAACCCACGCCAACCTGGCACCAATCTCAAGGAGGAAAGCAAAAGGAATCTACAAGAAATATATAAGCATATATATATATATCTATCTTATTGCACAACAAGACACAGCCCCACACACCTACAAAACACAATTCCGGGCCTTGTATGATGGAAATCAGACGCGCGGATGATTGGAGGGTCAACATCTCGGGTGAAATCAACAGGACGCATCCCCCCTTCAATGGAATAGTCCGGTCGCCCCCCCGCTCGTGGAACAGCAAGCGGTCCGCTTCCAGCGACAGCTGAAGTGCTGGCTGCATCAGGATAGAGGGCCACAACCTCGTCTTTGAACGCTTTCAGCTCTTGGTACTGCGCTGTGCCAGCCACAAACCTGTCAAACAAGCTGTCCGGGAATCGGCGTACTCCGTTCGACCAAGACAGAACATCCAAGGAAGGGGCAGGCAATTCCTCATGCTCCCTTCGTTTCGGCGGAGCGTCACCACTTGAATCCCAAAGGTCATAGACCTGTTGCTCAATCATAGTAGTTGCATCTTGGCCATCCTTGTCAAACAGCAGCCCACAATACTTCACGACAGGCTTTCGGACCTTGTCGACAAGAAGGCGCTGCACCACAGCCCGCCCCATTTCACAATACCTCACAATCAATATGATGGGCGCTTCAAAACCCAATTACAGTTACACCGCCAAACCGTGAATCACCCACCTAGCAAATTAACTGCTGCCATAAACTGTGCCATTGACTGCCACCACGTGACTTGTTTGGCACCACATCCAGGACCACAACCCTGTCATGCTCCAGCACATCTACATCTTGCAGAATCTGCTTCAGGATCTCATTGAAAGCTGGCACACCCTTCCTCAGAAACACCCAATAAAAGAAGAATTCAATTCCCAAAAACTGGAAATGACCACGTCGTCCAACAACTAAAAATAAAAACATACAACTATGAAAATTGTATATATACAGAGAGAAAGATATATTATTTGTTTGTGCGTGGCAGGCATCTGTTCGGTTCGAGCTCCAGGGGTTGGGCGAACGTCGCTGTCATAGCCGATCATGTCCGAAATCTTGATCAAGGGCACAGGCCCCAGTGTCTGGGAAACCCATGCGCTGGAAGCGGTCCAAACATTCTCGCTCTGCGTGTTGGCTGTGGTGAGGAAAAGGGCTTGCTGCGCAAGCTTGCGTTTGTCGTTCCCTGCAGAGTTTGGCTTGCTGTACGTGACCGAGGTGTTAGTCAAAATGTCCAGCCCACCGCTGGCCAGCCCATCCTCCAGCGAACGACGGTGCTTCAGCAACGCTTGCCAATTGATAGCTTGGTGGCTCAAAGGCAGAAGAGCAAAGCCAGCATTGGTAGGACCGAGGTTGACAATGCTCTTGACAACTTGGAGAGCGCTCTGCAAGTATGTGGCGTTTGATGGCCATACCGTGCAGTCAACCAGTCAAAACCAGCCTCATTTTTGTTTGGTTGCAAAATGGTTTATAGAAACTCTGGCAGTTTTTTGGATGGCAGGTTGACAGGCGAACGCGCGCAATGAATCACACGAAGACTGCCGAGGAACGTTCGGCCATCAGAAGCGCCAGACACCCTGCTAAGGAAACGTCCAATTTCGGGCATTGCAGAATTCATGCTCTGGTCGACTGGGATCAGCTTGCAATGAGTTTCCAACCAATCGCGGGTCCACTGTTGCCCGTTCCTGGCCAACACATCCACAACAAACCATTGACACACAGAAGGCCGCAACAACAGAACACCAATCAATGACCAACAAAAAGCAAAACTTAAGATTGGTCAGGACTGAGTTTCTGCTGCCTGTCCCTCAAGTAAGCCTGGTCCTTCAACGCTTCGTGCGCTTCGTGCTCTGGGGTTGAAACGCGCGCACGTAGCACCTCCAGGTCCTTGTTCAGCTTCACCTTCAAGTGCTCCAATGTGGCCTCCGCAACGCGGGCCGCTGCCTCAGCCTCCTTGGCTTCTACCTCCTTTTGCGTCCGCGCTTCGAATGCCACAACAACATTCCTGGCTTGAATCCAGAGCGCACAAAGCCATCGGTATCTATTCTGAATCACGACAAACACCTGACACACATAAAAGCTCAGACTGAAACAAACAGGGCGCTTCAAGAAAGAAATGTCGCGGAGCTCCACTGGCGGCACTGTGGTTTGCAGCAAGTGATCAATCTCCGGGTCACTGAATCCAGTCATAAATTGCGAGAGGATGGCATCCTTGCAATCATCAAAATCACTCCTTGCAACCTGACTCTCCAGTTCTCCCATCACGTGCAAGAAGAAGCCGCACGCTCCATGCAAGGATTGCGCGTCTTTCAAACTCCACGTTTTCCGCAGTTCCACTGGCTGCCTGTCCCAGTCGCCTGTAAGACGTTGCAAGAATAGTTTGACCTTGGAAAAAAGAAGAGTGCGGGCCATCCAAACACATAACAGGGATGTTACTGTTGCTCTGAACAAAGGTAGACAAATGATGAAAAATTGTTGTCTGACAGTGGGGCCAAGGGTCCAGCGCATCATCTGACCCATTTGTCAATTGCTCGTTCCAGGCGTCCCAGCAGCCTGTACCAGAGCTGAAGCCCCGGTTGAACAAGTTCTTCGCCAGGATCTCATGGGAGAGCCAGCGTCTCATTCCACGCGGCCGCACTTCAGCTCGCAGCGCGGCGGTAACCTCCGGGGAGATTCGCTCCTGCAAGTTGGAGACAGCAAGGGCCTCCTTCTCTCCAATCGAGAACGCTCGCATTATGAGTGAAGCGTTGCGCCACTCCTGGGGCAGCTCAAGAGCTTGCTCATTGGGTGGGAGTAACTAGTAACTACAACTAGCAGCACCTTACAGTGGCCTCCACCTCGACTGACAGTGACTTCATAAGCACGAACCAGTAGCGAGAACTTCTGATACTGATACCTGAATTCATCCCAAAAACACCCGTCTAATCAAAAAGTGGGACGCGTCGAAGATGGGACCAGAATGTCTTTGGGCCAAGCAACCACAAAGTCCGGCTGGGATCCAGATCGCTCGATGATCTCCAGTTGGCGCAGGAAGTTGAAGCAGTTCGGTGCCTTGCGTGTGCTCGTGCTCCCCATTGTGATTCCTGCGCTCGCCAGGTTGCGTAGACATGAATAGTTTCCACATTCTTTGCGACGGGCTCTGTTAAACTAACGCCGTCCGTCCTCGGTTGGTGAAGACCTTTTCCTTTGCGCTGGAGAAGCGCAAAGCGGACACATAAACTGTGGACGCAGAGTCCTGCCACGCGGCAACACGTATGCACAAAAATGGCTGCGTTCAACAAACATGAACACCATCTGATTTTTCGTGGGATTCATTGGCCCAGCCTTGAAGCTTGTTGTCAGATCATCCAAACTTACACTCAAGCACCTCACTGCCTCCAAGCAAATGAGAAAACAAATGGATCGCCGCCAGCCCTTGATGTAGGCCAGACTGAAAGGGCCCAGTAGATCACCTGACAGAACGTCAAAGGCTTTGCCACATGGTTCAGGGTTGCGTCTTGAAAAAACCTACTCAGCGCACACCATGAAAAATTGCAGCAGCAAAACACTATAAAAGACTCCATTAGTTCCTCGCAACTACAGTCAATCTTGTCATCAGGGTTTTCGCAAACAGAAACAAACATTCGAGCGCAGCACCATCCAAGAGCGGCAAGCAATCATACGGGTCGTCCAAGAATTCACAGTCCGGCTTGCACACTGCTAGCCGTTCAGTCCCCGGCAACGCACTGTTGGTCCTAAACCTAGGCGGCACAATCGCAAGCTGCAAAAAGGGAGACGACACTGGCGAAAATGTCCTGATCTGAGCAAACCACCCCTCCATGAGGATAAGCTCTACCAGATTCAACGCTTCTTCTGGCTCGGCATAGCCAGCGATACCGAAGTCCGTCCTGTGGCCATGTCAAAAAAGGCCCACAAACACTAGTGAACGGCGCTCTGTCCTGAAAGAGAGGTTCCATGGTCTGACGCAAAATTCCCCACCCAGTAGTTCACCGCAATAATGAATCCTGCAAGGCTTGCAACCCGCACCTTGCAAGAAATCTAGACTCCTATACTAAGCCCATCTCTTGCCTTGGGTCAGGAGGAAAAGTTCCGTCGATCCATTTTGCGAAGCCCATCAACTCGTCCTGTCAATGAATTTGGAACCAGGCGACCTGTCTGAAATTGTTGGCAAGCAGAAGAGTTCCTTTTTGAATGCGTGAAATAAACACTCAGCAAACAGAGTCCTGGGACGTATATTTCTTCATGAGAAACCGATCCGGCCCACCCGCCGGAATAACGTTGTCCCGAAACCTGACTTTAGTTTGATCAGTCGCTGCTTGAGTTGGGCTGACTGACTCACTCGCACCGTCACAAAATAAGTCGGGCACCAAGACATGATCTTGGAGACATGTTCCGGGCGACAATAAGTCCTTAGGTCCTTGGAGGGCCCCCCCCCTCCACTTCCAGACTTTCGCTTTCTAGGCAGTGTTTTGGGCAACATCTCAAGACAAGGACACTTGATTGAGACAAACAGCTGCGGAGAGGTACACACAACTATGACCCACGCGCTCAAAGTGTACATCAACTGTTTGAAGACATAACAGCCGGCTGGTGAATTGTCGTCGCTTTTCTACTTCCATGACTGCGCTCCTAGAAGCCGTCGGTGGGCAGAAACACCCACCTAAGATTCTGGCTAGCTTGCAAGCTAGCCTATCGCTCATAGCGATGAACCTCCGCAAACACCTTTTCAGCTTGGAAAACGCACTTGTACAAGTTCTCACCCATGTTCCCGTTCCACATCCAGTCACCCAGAGTCGCGCGACACATCCCGCACTCAAGCTGCAAAAGTTCTTGTTGTTGGATGGAAATCTGTTTCAAAGTGTCCAGACCCTGGGAGGTGTCATAACACGGCTCGCGAACGCCCAAGTCTTGCAGGCCCATAGCCTGCACATCCCCCCACTTAGAGGGGTCTCTGGATAGGATTCTGCCTTGCAGCAGCTGAATGGCGAGGTTTTGCACTGGGACGAAGTGCGCCTGAATTCCAAAGATGTTCAGGACCTTCACAGCTGTTTCCCTCACATTCTCTGCATGGTCGGGGTTTTTGCGGTAGAAACCCGCCAGGGTGAGAGCTTCTGTTTGTGCGTCAGCACCCTGCTCTGGTCCCTCCATTGAAGCTGCACAGTATGACAGGCAGGCGCGATGCATCTACTAAATCTACCAAATCACTGGCGAGAACCAGTAGGAGAAGGGTTTGAGCAACCGAAAACATCAATGGCACAATTTTGCATTGGGTGTTACATGCACCTAATTTCAGCCTCAAAAACTAGAGAAGAGAATGAGCAAAATATCCGTTTTCCACTGGCATCCATCAAGCGCCAGGCAATCATCACAGCAGGCAACCCATCGCCAACCTGCAACGTGGTGTTACAAAGGAATGCAGTGAACATTACTTACCAGCGGATCCCTTGCGAAACACAGACTAAGGCTATGGTTCAGGGTGATGTCACATCCAACACTTTGGTGGTCACGCAAACACAGACACTCTGAGACTAGCAGCTGAAATCCGACACTGTGGGCCTCTCCCTCACACACCACCAGAAGTGTTGAATCCAAGGTCGGATTCAACACTTTGACCTGGCCCAGGTCCCCAGCAACACACCCCAAAAAACCCACTTGGTTGCGTCATGTGTTCCCCACCGAGGTCACAGTGTTGAATCCGACCTCGGATTCAACACTCTGGCATCACTCCAAGTAGGCTGCAATGAGTGTTGGATTTGTTGCTCACTCCCACGTGTTGCCCCCTAAATCACCATGCCGCACCCAAATTTTCAAACGAAAAGGGTTTAGGATCACGATGAAATATACCATCGGTGTTGAAAAGATGTCTCTTTCAAGTGTGCTTTGTAAGAATCTCATGGCATTAACTCAACGGCACTAGCAGAGTCAACACTCTGAAGTCTAACTACGTCCAGACTGGCAGCGATCTATACAGACAAGTTATTTGACCTCAGCCTCACACAGAAATGAAACCTAGTGGACCTTTTTTTTCGGGAGCTCAACGACATGCTTTCAGCATGGGAGCGGTTTCAACATTACATGCTTTCCGCCGCGGCTCATACTCAACCGGAACCATGCCCATACTTCCGAAGCTGACAACACCACAGTTCTTGCCAATTGCACGAGAAAGGTTAGCGGAGCAACATGAAATGTGTTTTACGAAGTTGACACTTGACGTCGAATACAAGTGAGAACTTGTCAGCTTCGAACCAGCTTGGCTGAAGCCTTTTTTACAGATTTAGAGCAAATCTCCATGGCATCAGCCCAGGGCACGCCCTGGCTCCAGGCTAAGCAAGCTGCTTCCAAAGCAATAGCCTTCCGAGATGATTTGGCGTAAGCTGTGCCCACCTCACGATCAGATTTCCCTGGCTTCATCAACCTGCAGCAGTCATTGCCACAGCAACGAGCCACATCCCTACTGACAACGAGAAGTTCCAACATGAGCCAACAGACCCTACAAAGCAATTTTTGGACGCGACCTTTCTTATGTCTAAAAAGCTTCTAAACCATGTTAAAAAGGTCGCGCCCAAAAATTGCCTTTTAGGGTCTCTTGGCCTTTCTTGGTTGAAAGGACATACATCTATGACAGAAACGACATAAAACCATGTTTGGGAGGTTTGCCACGCAGTCAGGGGACTTCAACTGGTTTGGCTTCGGCGCAAAGTCAGTAGGGCGCTTTGCGCCCAAATACCTGTGCTCATAGCCATGTATCTTGAGGCACCTCAGCTTAAACTTACCATGCCAAGTTCAAGGTTCCCTGAGAGCACTCCGACAACCACTGGATTAGTAAATAGTGTTCCATTGTGCATCGGCAATGAAAAACATGTCCTCCCATATGTCCCCTTTAAATGCTCCTTTTTTCCCCACCGACTCAGGGGTTGTGATTTCATTCCCGACTTGATGAATCCCTGCCAATTTTCTTCCCTCCGCCGGCCCAACCAACAGACCCCACCAAGTGCCAGAAAGAAGGCGCGAAACTTGGTAAATAGGCCCAACCTTCCCAGACTTGGGGGGGGTCCGTTGTTAAAGCCCAAGCCGAGAGCAAATGAACTATAAGACCTGACATCAAAAGTTACATCACCCTGGCTGCTTACAACCTAGCGTCGCGGACACGTCAAGCAATGGTTGCAATTCGAGAGTGCCATTGACCCACGCGTGGAGAAAGTCCGCTGCACGATGGAGGTCATATTGCCGGAGAGTTGGCAAAAACTTCATCACATGATCGATGTAATTCTGCGAAATGGGATTTCGCTTGGCAATCCCTGTCTGGGAGCGCAAGAATGACTGACCGACAAACTGCAGGGACCTTAAAGTCTGCATTCCTGAGTGCTAGAAATTATTGAATATTAAATATGTAATGCTTCCATTATCCATCAGATACCGCAACAAATGTACTAACTAGCTCCAAAAGCAGAATCCAAGAAGGCAACCAAAAGCGGAAAGCAGGACAATGACTGGAGTGGACTGGAGTGTATCACGCTTATTATTTTCTGGGTGACAGTTTCCTTGGACAGCTCATGTCGCACAAGCCCTTTGTCAAGTATTGAACCAAAAACTCTCACAGTGGACACCAAAACCAATGGAACCACAAACTCAAAACGGTTCAGTATGACAATCTACCATGTAAGCCAGGTGGAAAGCTGTCGTAAGTCGCAGAATCACCTATATTTGTATTCAGGCGGCGCCCGATACCAGTAAATGTGGCCTGCAGGGACTCCGAGCGGAAGTCGAACTGAGGCCACAGAATATGGAAGGTACAAATGGCACGTCTGAAAATCCGAGTCCGCCATCCATTGCTTTGTCCTGCAAACAAACGCTGCTCCATTGGAACTCAAATCCGATACACCAAACAATAAAAAAAGTTGCAGTAGGAAGGACAACTTCTAATTGCTCTCACCAATGGTTTGGCTGGTGATGCTTTGAAAGGAAGCCCGCAAGGACCACCGACTAACCACCAAACCACGGGAGTACAGTGACAGCAAGGTTTCAACGCAGCTACATCCTCAAAATCACGTCTCGAGGATGCGGCGGTAAGCGCCAAAAATCGTCAGTGACCACAATGTCCTCACCTTGGGCATTTCAATTTCACCGTTCTGACTCCGCACTCAGTTTTGAAGCCTGGCGTTCAACAACTCAACTCACCAAGGGGCTCAATGATTGTCGGACACGTAAGTCCCAAACATGAGGAGCACCTTGACCACCCATCCCCTTCACAAAGACTGGTACGGCGGGCGTCAAGAAGCCTTTCCTCAGAGGTGGTAGTCCATCTGATGGTGGGGATTAGTACAAGATTGGGTCTTTTCTCGCGGCTTAAAAAGCCACTGATCTGAATCCCTATTTGCAGAGGTTTTCATTACCAAACACGATTGAAACTGGCAAGGTTGGGTGCCCAAACACCACATCTCTGGTTCAAAGTGCTACGCATTAACACATTAAAGCCAGTCAGTCTACGTCACAACAGTAAAACTATAGACTGATGGATGGGCACTTTAATACTCAAACAAAGCCAAAGGCACCAATCTCGCACCTGATTCACCAGTATGGCATGATGTTCCGATTCATTTGGCCTTTTCATGTCGTGGGACTGCCACCGAGCAATTGCCTCACGAAAGTCTTCCAACGTTGCTGCAGTGTGCACACGAGTCGCCAAAAACTTGGCTAAATTGCCAAATTCCTGGTCGATATCTTCATGGCTGTGTCCACTGCGGAGCGACCGCAGGGACACAGATCCGCAAATTGAATTGGCCACGCAGAAACTGAGAAACTTGAGCATAAAGTTATTCTTACATTCTCTGCTGGTATTATCACATTGCGCAATGTAGTGCAACTGCTGCAACGGTGCGCCCTGCTGCTTGAGTACAGACATACTGTGGGCCAAATACTCAATGTGCGTCGTTGCGTCCTTTGGTAGCTCAGGAGGACTGATCATGAACATTGTGTGGTAGCCATGGGCTATCAACCCACAAACGTGGGCTCGCCCCCTTTGAAGCTTTGCCAAGCTTTTCGTTCTGAATATGCTTGAACGCGGAAATGCAAATTTGGCTTGATCCATTCCATCTATGATGGTAATAACTTCCCCAGCTTTGATGCGTGAGCTAGCGCGGCATCTCCAGTAGGAGATTCGGTCTTGGTATTGATTATCCAAATGCCGCACATATAGTTGCTGCTGAGCGTTTCGTGCCCGGATGTGATGTGAAAGATCTTTGATGAGTAACTTGTGATGGATGCACTCGCTGCAAATAGCATGGCTGCTGTAGCTTCGGAACTTTAAATTCGGATAGTTCTGACGCCAAGTGCGCCAGAACGATGTGAAGCTCACATCATGCCCCCCGGACAATCGGAACTGTTCCCATATATCCTTCATTGATCCTGGCGGTAAATGTCGCACCTCTTGAGTTTGAAGGGCATGCTCGTTCACCTTCACAGTCCTGAAACGTTGCCGAAATTTTTTCTGCTTTGAGTCTGGAGCAGGCTCATTGATCTCTTCTGCGTACGGATCTTGAAAATGATGCTGGATGGTAAGGGGGACCTCATATCCCTGAGACTCCACAAGGTCATCGCCCAAAGAATCTCTGAAGTCAGGCAATGTTTCCGCTTGAGAGGTGTAGACTTGTTCCAAGAATGTCACAACACGGCCACGGACACTATCACCCGGGAGATCTTTTCTCCCCGACTTCAAGTAGCGAAGGTCGCATGGCGGCGCAACAGAACCGCTTTCAACGGCCTGTCGCAATCTTGCAAATCGTCTGGTGCCTTAGGTCATTGGTCTTTTGAAGAAAGGGTTCAGGCTACCAATGTGAAAAGATGGGTGTGATTTAAATGCAAACGTTCTTCGAAAAGCAAAAAACGTCGGAATGAATCTGAATCGTGACAAAATAGCCCAAAGCGTGCAAGCGCTTCCAAGCTTTTAGGCAAACTTGGACCCCACAAATCTGCCACTTCGGGGGAACTCCCTCGTCCCGCTCTTCTGCAAGGATTCGCCCAATGCGATCGAAGGCAAGCTGGTCTTGGTCCAGTTTGTGCAGCCCGGTCCATTCTTGCCTGAATTGCTGGAGCTCTTCGAATTTGGCCCGGCCTTTGAATTTCTCCAAGCACCGTCGATTGCATTGCGTGCAAGACTTCAGCAGCAACTTTCGCAGATCAGGTTCCGATGTCAATCGTTGTCGACACGCCTCACTGATTTCCTGTCTCTTGCGCTTGGCGCTTTTGCGACCAGCGCACAACTCTTGGGCCGTTGAGCCAGGCTTAGTAGGCTTGCTCCCAGAACCTTGGGACCCCTCTTCGTCTGATTCGGTCAGAGTTTCCACAGATTGGAAAATCTGCGACATTGCGGCCCAGTGCCAGCCCCCATTGACTGCGCAGCGCTGAGAGTCTCAGTCCGAGACCCATATTAATATGCGGTATTATAAAAACCAGGATCAGTCATGCCTACTAACCAAACAACATCACCCCAACGCTGGTTTCACCCTGGTGGTTGGAGGTTTGCAATCTGCTCGTGAATCTGTGCATGAGCTTGAAATCATGGCTGGCAGGCTTACAGTTGGTCGGCCAGGCAGGCTCCCTTGAGTTCCAAAATTAAAACCCGGCCTGACAATCTTGCTATTCATAGGCTGTAGGCCGGCCAATCCAATGCCTCAAAGTGAGGGACCGCATAGAGTTTTTATGATTCCAAATTGCAAACATCCAAGGGTCGCAACAGGCAAGAGAGTAGATGAGCAAATCTTCTTGGCAGCTACTGGACCCATAAATTACTCCAAGGAATGAATGAGCTCGCTGCTGGCTTGCAGCAACCGCTAAGCTGGCCAGGACGGTCCTGGCTTCAACAACGATTTGAAAAATAGCTGGTGGAGAAAACATGCAAAGAAAGAATAATAACTACTCACCTGCTTTACTAAACCTCCTAGACCAGTCGCAAAGCTTTGGTTTCTGATTGTCTGATCAACTTGCTCAACCCTCTGCTGCCATGCTGCACCTGTCCTCTTGCTGTGAGCAACGCTGCAGTTGAGTCTTGATGGGAGCTGCAAGGCTCACAAGACGGCTGCGCGCTGGTCAACTAACGTTCAGATCAGTTGACGTTGCCATAATTGAACACATGTGGTGAACAAAGCGAATTCACTGACTCATCTATTTCCCCACTATTGCGTTCCACAGCCTTGAATCACTAAGCACGCTGCACTGGGTACCAAAACAAAAGGGAAACTGTAACGCTTGCCACTGAGATATCTGACACGCCGGCGTCATTGCAGCGCCGCATGATGCTGATCATTCCGAATTAATGTCTGTTTGAAATCAAACAGGGCAATGGGTTCATGGCTTGTCAATCACAAGGCCACGCACTCAAACAAAAAACTAGCAACCACTACACGCTGCCGGGGTCAAGCTTAATAATCCTACCCAGCGTTGAGATGGCTACCCGTGCCATCATGGGCACCACGCAATTGCCCATGGCTTTCAATCGCTGTTTGTCTTCATCAGTCTGGGTGAGGGCCAACCACTGCTGCATCGGCACTGCATTCCTGTCATTCCAACCAGAAGATTGCGGCACCTCGTACTCCAGGGGCAGCTCGCGCAGTGGCCAGGCCTGGGCAAAGGCAAAAGTTCACCACAAACACTTTACGCAGGACAGTTTGAGACACTGACCCTGCCACGCTGGTGAGCAAGGATGAACACTCGAGCGCGGCCGGCCTCACGGGGAGAAGAAGGCGCGCGTAAAAAGGTTATTAGTTTGGACCTTGAGGGCCCGGCCGGCAGACCACAGTTGTCTAAGGTGACGCTGCACCAATGCATCACCATGTCACGCTTCTCGAACTCCTGCGCCCAAAGGAAGAAACACACAAGGCTTCACAGACACGCGCAGAAAAAACACGAGGCCTTGACCACGTAATTCCATAGTGCCCTACATTCCTTCTTGCGGCTGAGGAGTCCCTTCACATTCTCAAGAAACACCAGCCACCTGGCGCCGCTAGACGCACAGCTAGCAACCCACAAGAAGCTGAGACTGAGAAGCAGATTTGAAAGTTTCGTTTCTGGCTTTGCACTTCAGGCTCATGCCCGTTGGGCATCTGGTCGTACACTTTGAAGATCTCCCGCACCAGGCCGGACCGCTTATCTCCCAAGCCAGCCTGGTGGCCGGCCTGGCTGGTTCCCTCGGGTCGCAAAAAAACTCTATTCTACAAGCTCCCTTGTGAAAGATGAAAATCTGAGAAATGAACTTGACATGGGAATCCACCCACGACGGCTTCGGCTTGACTTGCTGCTCCAGATGGGCGATAGCCCACCACGTCAGGGTGGATCTTGCACATTGGCAAGCACTGGTCAGCTTGGCGCGCTTTTAGCACTTGCTGACAGGCTGCATCACACTCCACCTCAACCGTTTCCACGTTTGTTCTCAAGCTTGGTTGCTGCGTCGGAACTGAGACTCGATGAAACAAAAAAAGATGCTATGGCAGTAACCATTTCTTCAACTTTGAAGAACCTGACATTCTACTTGTTCAGTTTCAAACCAGTCTCCGTTCGCACAATGACAAAGTCACAATTGAAATTGGCTGTGGCACTCTGTTGAATGGGACCGACTGTTTTTGCACGCGATTCATTCAAGTCTTTCTCTTTTTGATTGGCGCAGCAGCTTTTGCGGAAGCACTTGGATCTTTGGCTTGTGATAGATGGGCATCAGAACCTTGCGCCTCCCAACCAGTAACCAGAACCCCGATACTATCAGAAAAAGTATGGCGCTGAATCAAACCCCTACTATAAGGACAAATGTGGCACTGAAGCAGGTTGTGTGGGCCTTGGAACTCGAAGGTGTTTGGCGAAGGTCCCATTCCCTGCGGCTGCAATTCCACACCCACCTAGCCAGCATCAGAACCCCTTCTTTAAGTACTTTGGCCAACTCACAAATTGGCAGGGCAAGTTGGCCAGTAAGCACGGGACGATTGGCCCCTCCACCGGCAGGTGATCACCCCATCGGCTTGGATCCTGTCGGTGGGCATGACTCAGACTCAATGAAAAAGCCGTGAAACACAAATTCAACTATGCAAGCTGCCCCGCTGCAAAGCATTCCTTTTCAAACCACCAACCCCGTGCCTGATTTGGTTGATGCCAACGGTCCGTATAGTTTGGCACGACGTTCGGTCAAGTTCAACTCCAGGCCATCGATTCTCATCACTCATTGCTGCACGAATGAAGGTCTTAACACCAACTAGTGCGGCGGTTCAGGAGATAACGCCCGAAACATGAAATTCACTCATGGGAGTTCTCCCCGAGTTTGGCTCTTGGATCTTTTATAGTCTTAAAAGCAAGTGTACAGTACGCAGTTCTAAGAGTGTCAGCTTCGAGAAGAAGGCAGCGGCCCCAACTACAAACACACAACCATATAAGGCTTTAAGAGATATATGTTGATTCATCATTCAGTAGCACACTTCAGGCACGCCTCCGAAGTCCAAGTTCTAGTCCTCCCACTCCAGTAAAGAGTGAGATCGCAGGCACCCGTTTTGCCTGGCCAGGGTGCAAAGTCACCAAGTCAAGGCGATGGGAGTAGTAGGTCTAGGTCAGCGAAGTTGAAGTCCAAAAACTATGCAGTGAAACATGGTTTCGGAAGCAAAAGCAAAGTGGGCCTTAGGGTCAACTGGAAACATACTGTCCACAACCGAAGCGCTCACCGCTCCCTTCTGGGGGAGTGACCAGTCCAACGGAAATCCTGCCAGCGAAAACAGTGGACAAGCCTTCTCCAAAAGGACGGTTTGATAGCTAGACTGATGAAATACTCTGTGTGTGTGGGCCTGAAAACCATTCAGCTGCATTTGGCGAAAGGTAGCGGCCACAAACCAATTTGTGACTTTGTAGCAAAGACTGGTACTCTTCGGAATGAGCCACTTGATTGGCTAAATCCTCGCAACAACCATCCACCGTCAACCCAAAGCTTGTAAATGGATCTGGAACTGGGCCCCTAGCGCTGATTCCACGTCGGCTGACGGCAGATCGGGTCACCGAGGTTGAAGCTGAGAAGACTCCTGCGCAGCATGTTGAATGAATCACATATTACAAGTTGCAAACTGCCTAGGGCCCTTACTGATCGTCCCCCACTTTCGGAAGACTCTGGTGCCAGTGAAGATCTGGGCGCCGTTCTCTTTCCGGCCCGCCTTGGCCTTCGAAACCTCAAGCTTCCAACTCCAAGGCAGCAATGAAAGTTCAACAGATTAGTTCCCGGAGCTGGGCCAAGTACACACTTGAGATGCAAAGGCTTGGTCTTGGTAAATTGCAAGCCACCCACCGCGCCAATGCACTTCTTGTTGATGGTGCCATGGGGAGGTAACTGCGAGCAAGGTCAAAAACAGCCCAACACAACAAATTCAAAGCAACACCCAGCAAAGCATTGGAGCCTGCAAGATCTTTGTGGGCTGATACCGAGACTTCTTCAAAATCCTTGGGACCCTTGCAGGTTTTTTCAAAGGAGGGTCCTGCGAGAAATATGTTTGACATTCAACACAAACGCGCGCTAAAAGCCAAGTCTGTCCTTCAATCCAACCACACAAGTCATTCCTGCTTCTGCTTCGGACCCCGACCTCGTCAGTTTACCCAGCTGCACATGTCCCCAAGTTGGACCCGCCATGACTCCTATCACACTTCAAAGCCTTAAACTTAGCTCTGCGCAACTCCGTGACCGCCGCGAATGCCATGGTACACCGGAGGACCAACTAGTAACTAGTCTGAAAGTCAGTCAGTCAGTCCAAAAATCCTTCTGCTGAGCCACACAACAAGAACCCACTCTGCAAAAGCACGCGTTCCATCAAAACTTGGTTGCAAGTTGAAAACCCTGCGTCTGAGCGCGACTTTCTCCAAATCGAGCCTAATGACTCAGTGTCTTTTCTTTTCTTCAGGCACAGCCAGCCCAGGCCAGAACAAGCTCTCGCACGGAAGCAAACTGATCGAATTTCGATGGATCACAACATCTCATAACGCACCTCCACGATTTCCGGCAATGATTCATGGCCCCCATCACATTCACTTCACAAGCTCACGTGGGCAGGGCCCAAGGACCCTACAAATTTCAACAATCGTAATTTGGCCCTGAGGTTGAAAAAAGTAGACAGAGATGTCAGTTTTCTACAGAAACATGTTTTAATGCTACATAAGACCCCTACTATCCATTGTTTCTTTAAGAGGTTGAAAAGAGTAGACAGAGATGTCAGTTTTCCACAGAAAAATGTTTTAAATGCTACATAAAAACCCCTATCCATTGTTCCTTTAACGCACCCGCACTAGAAAAGCTATCGTCAGTCAAAGTTACAGCATGGCGCTCCAGGTCAAGCATTCATTCCACCAGTCACTTCTACTGCACTCTTGGATGACATTCTTGGGGAACACTCTCTGGTCCGCAGTCTTGTACAATATTAGACTGTTGTGGTGCACTCTTTTGGTGGGTCAGTCACCCTGCTAGGCACAGCCTTCAAGACACCCAATTGTTTACAGACACCCATTGCAAAGCAAATTCCTTGAAAGCGGGCGGGGGGGCCGGGGTCCGAGACGGATCGAGCAACAAAGCTCGCTAGGAAATCGCCATGGGCCCAAAAGGTTTTGGAAGGGTTGAAGCTACTTGGATCTGAATCAATCTACTAATTGGTCCGGTGCAGAAACTAAATCGGTACATGAATCATGTTTACCTCAGGTCATTTGACCTGGACAAAGACGAGCATCCCGTGAAGTATGTGGTGTCCAGGATGACCGACAGCATGTACACTGCGCTTCAAGATTGGTTAGAGCGTGACATGGGGGTCTCCTTCAAAACTCGACTTGAAGATGGTGATTCTGAAGCTTGGCTTCCTATCACTGGTCTTGTGACATTTGCCCACGTATCATTGAAGTTCATAGATGTTTGTCACGCCGCCCCATGATTAAAACACTGCCCCCTGATCAAACCAATCTACTCAATACTGAGGTATCCGATGCCACTGGTCTGAAAATCTCACCGTTGGTGCTTCGCTATCAGTTGCCATCCGATGGCTTGCACAACATGCAGCAAAGGATGAACACTGCTGCTGAGATCTATCTGGGCGGCTTCGAAAGTGTGCGGGAGCCATTTGAAGTCAAACCGCAGGATGATGGACAGTTGGTGACCATGAAGGGCACTGGCCGCACCGCAATCATACTGTTCGGACTGGTTTGGACATATTTGGAGCTCTCTAAAACGATGACCGATCTCGAGAAGGACGACTTTTCGAGGCTGGTCCAGGATCAGGGTTTTGGCGCTATCTGGCTGTCTGGGTCGCCCCTACGGGAATCAAAACAAGAAAGCGCTGGGGGTGATGGTGGCGGTGGAACCATCGTCCCCTGGGCAAGCCACATGCCACCATCAAGTAATAGGCGATTTAAATTTCATCACATTATCCTGCAGTCCTGTGATTTGATACTTTGCCAAAATATCGAATCATATCAAATCTATTGACCACTACTCCCGGGGGTTTGGTTTCAGGATGGTCAGGGGTGATGGTTCCAGGGGGACGGTCGTCCCTGGGTCAGGTGATGATTTCATTGTCCATCCGTGAGTTTGATATCCCCCAGAATATCACCTGCCATGTGTCCCGCAGAACAATCACTAGACCGTGGCCCAAACCATTCCCTGACTTCCGCAAAATATCACGGCCCATGATCCTCCGACCGAAACCATCGTCCCTGAGCCCCGCAAAATATCACGGCTCGTGATCCTCCAACCCAAACCATCGTCCCTGAGCCCCGCAAAATATCACGGCCCGTGATCCTCCGACCCAAACCATCGTCCCTGAGCCCCGCAAAATATCACGGCCCGTGATCCTCCAACCGAAACCATCGTCCCTGAGCCCCGCAAAATATCGCGGTCCCGTGATCCTCCGATCCAAACCATCGTCCCTGAACCCCGCAAAATATCACGTCCCGTGATCC
>CAXAMN010022357.1:0-22806 GCA_963970005.1 Durusdinium trenchii | reverse complement strand
GGGAAGACGATCAACATTTGTATACATGTCGGTGTGATTTCTGCAAGGTCTACCATGGACTAACAGACGAATCAGATGAGGACGAACCCATTGCGCCAACATCAACAGCAGACACATCAACTGCTTCAAACAGTGCTGTTGTGATTGATGTGGATGCGGTCACATGTCCACAGAGTCCTGTGGCTGCTTGATTGCATTGCAGTGAGAACACTGCCTTTGAATGATTTACTGTGCTATTAATTAGCTGGTTGCAGATTGCGTTTTTCAATGCATTTGCGGCTCAGTAACAACTTGAACGATCAGCAATGGGGTTTGCAAAAAAAATCTCTTTGATTGTCATTGATTGATACTCTCATCATTCAACATTGTGTCATCAAGTACTTAGTTGCGTTTAACTTGGCTATCCCCCCTCGAATTCCTGCTGTGTCCAGGGGAGGTTGATTCTCTAAGGAAAATGTGCCACAGAATCAACCACCCCGGGCTCGCCAATCTGAAAAGCTTTACAAAATCAAACCCCCCAGGACGCAGGCAAGGGACAACTCTCAAGCCGATATTACAAAATCAACTACCCCAGTCTCAAAATATAGTCTTTACAAAATCATAGGCACTCTGTTGACATGGCTCAGTACAATTATAAAATCAACCACCCCGAGGCCTCAAACAAGATACAAAATCTCAATCATTAAACCTGGATTGGAAAAAACAAACGATTTTGTAATGATTTGGCGCGACCTCATCGAGACGATACGATACGATACGATCAGACAGTAGCACGGACCAATGCGCCAAACAGTTGATTACAAAATCAAACATCCCAATATGTCTATCACTAGGAAACAGTTTTACAAAATCAGAGGCACCAAGAGAGCATCCAGAGGCACTTATACAGAATCAAGAATCTCAGTCTCGGTTTACTTATCGCTACAGGTTCACAGGTTCACAGGTCCCTTGGTTGATGTTCACAGGTCCCTTGGTTGATGCTGACTTCTCGCTGAAACCTTGTGCCCATGCAGTGAGTCGACTTCACGCGACGTGGGTTGACTTAAGTACGGCGCTTGTAGATATCCACCTAGATAGAAGGCTTTCAAAAGCCCTCTCTCCCGGCTCACTTGTGACAGGTGGGGAAATTTCTGCGACAACGAAGGTGAAGCATGAGCCTCTAGTAGAAGGCATTGGAGTGTGGGGGTTCCAGGGTTGCGTTGGGAGTTGTTGAAGATTCTTTTAAAAGGATTTTGAGGTTTCACATCTTCCTTGGTACTTTTACCTTCATGATCCTTCATGTGTCCACCTGGAAACCATTACCCCCAGAAGCCCTGACTAGACATCTATAAACATTTAATTGTGGCAGGTGCGGGAACGCCAGCATCCAAGAAGGCGCAGAAGGCGAAGAGTCTTCAAGCAGAAGGCAAGTGAAGCGGGGGTTTCAATGGGTCTGTTGGGAGACTTTTTGACAGAGTTTATCAGACTGGTTCGATACAGTAGAAAAACCTGTTTAACCTAGAAACAAGTGCCTTCAGAAGCCCTCACTAGATGTTTAATTGCGGCAGGTGTGGATACTCCTCCACCAAAGAAGGTAAAGAAGAAAGAGGATCTTCCAGCAGAAGGCGTTGAAGTGTGGGATAGACTGGGTAAAGCTGGGTGTGTTTGCTCAAAGAGAACACTTTCATTAAACATCAACTCAGCAGCGATACTCAACGAGGCTCTTGGGATTCCTGGTGTGCGTGTGTGTGTGTTCTAATATATCCTATCTATGATAAATCATGAAAAATTATGCGAATTATTGAGAAATTATGAGACCATGTTCTACAGCAGCTCAACCCACTACAAAATCAACTGTCCATGCTTTACAGCAGGTCAATCGATTACAGAATCGACTGTCCATGACAACCACCCCACCCTCAAACTTGTATAGAATCAAGGACCCCACCCTCACCAGTGCGGCACTTTTGACATCCATACCAACATATCGATTCCTTACAAAATCAACAGCCCCAAGAAAGAATGCTGCCCTTACAAAATCAACCTCCCCACCCCCACAAAAACGGGTACCTGGAAGCAAACTTTTTTCTTTACAATATCGAAGCTCTTTTTGTTACCCAGGTAGGTTGATTTTGTAAAGGAAATTTCAACGGGTATACTTGGCTTATGCGTGTGGTTGATTTCTGCTCAAGGGAAACAGCTATCCAGAAGAGTTTGGGAGGCTCGCCCCCCCGCAAATACAGCCTTGGAGGGTGGCCCCAAAACAATCGAAATTTCCAAGGCCAAATGATTGGAGTAAGGTGGTCCCAAAGCTTGGCAAATGGTCACGGAAGCTTCATGTGAGCTTTCCATGTGTCGGCATCGACGGTGCTGGACTTGCATTGAAGTGCTTGCAGGTGCCTTTTTGTGCAAACAATGTCTATGACCTGGAGGGTCGATACCAGCAACACCTGGAGAAACACCTTCCAGATTGCGACCTCCACTTGGGCAGCATTGATGGCGATATATGCCAAGCTGATCTTGGCAGCATCGAACGACCGGTGGACCTACTAATCTCTGGTCCACCCTGCCCACCTTGGGCAGGGAACGGATGTCACAAGGGCCAAGAAGACAGCAGGGCCGATGTGTTCCTAAGTGTCATGAAAATGGTGCTGGTCCTCATCAAATCAGGTGATTTGAAAGCCTGCGTTTTGGAGAACGTTAAAGGCATCATGCACCAAAGGAACGGTGCCACGAGCTTCATGGAGAATATCACTGCTTTTTTGCGACATGAGTGTCCAGAGTTCGACTGGGGAGTTGTTAGTCTCAAGGCTGAACAATACATGCTTGCACAGCAAAGGACCAGAGTCTTCCTCAGAGGCTTGCGGAGAACAGTTGGAAAAGGAACGGTGCCAGAACCCCTGGACCCATTTGGAAAGAAGCCTTTGGTTGATTTCCTAGATCCCAAGTTGCCATCCGTGGACAAATCCACGTTGACGGATGTTACGCGCCAGAATCTGATCGATGCTATGGCAGCAATCAACAAAATGATGAAAAAGGGAGACGCGGTTTCCAGCGACATCATTGTGTTTCCATTGGACAGAGCGGAAGGAAAGGTCTATGTTCGCAGGTTCTCCAAGAACATCGTGCCGACGTTGACGACAACGAACATGTTTCTTGCTTCGCTTGACCTTGAGATGCCAGAGAAAGACCGCAAGTTTTTCCGCTTTTTGTCATTGACAGAACGCATGTTGCTGCAGGGGTTCGATGCAGACACGTTGTATGACTGCAGCGATGCGCTGAGGATCAAAGGGGCTGGGAACACATATCCGGTACCACTCATCATTGCTGTTGTGGCTCCACTATTGATGGAGATTAGACCAAATCTGGGCGCCGTGCCCCGATCCTCCACTTCGCTGGGCGCCCAAGATTGCGCTAAGTTTGATGAGTTCATGGAGGCGTGCAAAGCTGATTCCATGCGGGCACTGGCACGAGGCATTGCAAAAAAGAGGCCTGCAGCAGTCAAAACACAGGCCAAAAAAAAAAAAGCAGCCAGCAAAGCGAGAGCCAAAGCAAAAACGAAAGCAGCAAGTGCCAAGAGAAAGGCTCGAAATCCAAAAGCAAAGGGAACCACAAAGGGTGGGACAAAAAGATCCATCGGGCACCGTTCGCAGAATCGATACCGTTGGATTGGATCGTCATCCTCTTGATCATGGCAGCGGCCTGGGCATTGCTAGCTGAGTCTTCGCCAAAAGGATGGCGTGCTGAAAACATGTTTGTTTCTTGTGCGGGTATTTTGATCATTGTTTAGCTCATGTGATGGGGTGGGGTCTTCTGAATTCAGAGCTGTGTATGGAGTCATTCTTTCGACATTGTTGTCTTTGGTTTGAGCGAAATCTATTGCAATATTAAACAGTTTGATACCGCAGGATATAGTATGCAAATGCTTCTGTCGATGCTGCTGCCATTTCCCAATGTTCAATGAACAGGTGGCTAAAGTGAAGGCTCGCCTCATTTCCCAGGGAAACGCACGACGCATGGCGTCCAAAAGGTTGAAAGACTTGCTTTCCTTTCTGTCAAGCCTAAGTGGTTTGAAGGATGCCCCGCGGTCAATGGAGCAACAACAGCGCCTGGTGGAAGGCTGCCTCCAAGACTTTGTGACGGGGCCCAAAATCGAGATGACAGAAGGGACAGAGATGGTGAACTGGGTCACTGCTGCTTCAATCCCAGGTTGGATGAAGGAGCAGGTCTTGCAGGCAGTGCAGGACAAGGTTCTGGCCGACCAGACCAATCAGAAGGAACCTGCTAAAGGAAAAAGACAACCTTTGCAAAGGAACTTGCACCTGTTCCACTACTTCACAGAGGAGGAATGGGGAGTGATGAGAAGTGAAACCCAAGGCTTGAACGCAAAGCTCCAAATTTTGAAGAACAGGTGTCAGTTCATTGGGCTCACATGTCCTACAGAACCCACATATGTACTTGCCAACGTCATTCTTCATTTGGCTGCCCACAATGGGCCCCCAGAAACTTTTCAGATTGATACAAGGAAGGCATTTAGGGTCCTCAGGGATGTCAAAACGGTCATCAAGTCAGGCAGCAAAAAGGGGCAGCATTCAGGCTTGGAAGTTTATCCGAGCGACCCAAAAGGTTTGCCTGATGCCATCAAACAAACTGCGTATTGCAATGCGCAACCTGTGGCGTGCCCTTTGGACATTGATACTATAGAATCTTTAGCGATGTCTTTTCCATGCAGGGAGACGCATGGTGATGTTCGACGAGCGGGGCATTCTGGTGTTTCATTGCGTTCCTCACACCGTGATGATGGTTTGCGGGATATCCTTTGCAATGCGCTTTTGGACAGGTTTATGGGTGGGTCTGGAGGAAGCCAGCCAGAAGCCCTAACCATTTTTGGAAATGGGCAATCTTTCAAAAAGAGAGCCAAGCAACCTTTGGCTTTGGAAGATGGTTTTGTTGATGGTCCTGAGGACAAAACGTGCAAAACAACAGTGTCTCCTCAAGTCATTCCTGAAGATGGTTTGCCAAAGGCGGTTGAGGTGGAGACGCAATTGCACTGTGAAACGAATGGATCAGAAAAAACAAAACCCAGATCAGTTGATGACATGGCACTTGCCATTCGTGAGCAGTTGGACATGAACAAAGCTGGGGACAAGAGCAAGACGTCCAAACCCAAAGCGAAAGCCAAAGCCAAGACCAAACCAGTTCAAACCAAGAGCGCTGGCAGTGCACAAACAGTCAAAACTCTGAGTTCTATGAAGTTCCCTGGGACAAAGGATGCGAAACCCTATCACTTGGAAGTGGCCACAATTTACACGTGTCCCAACAGCCAAAGTTGGCGCGTCAAGAAAACAGGGGACAAGAAAGATCGAGCTTTTTCTTGGAAGAAGGAGGATCCCAAAAGTACATGGAAACGAGTGGTGGGGTACCTCGAGGAGATTGCAAATTGATTTGCAGTGGCTCGCCCTGCTGTGTGTTTAGCTGGAAATTGTAGGGGCAAAGTCCAGATGTGCACACACAACAGGAGATGATGTGAAAAAAATGTGCGTTGATTCGGTTGATTCATGTTTTTATGAAAACCAGTACAACCACGGTGCGTGCACAAAATTCAAGCATAGCGCAACCATCAGCATGTTTTACTTTAAGTTCTTGCCTATCGTATTATTTGTTCAATGCTAATATGGGAAGTGTGCATGAATCCACTTTTCCGTTGACACCACGCATCCAAAAATGGATTGCAGCGACTCTAGGAGAATCACGCCCCGGGCGAGCCTCGGGGACCAAACTCAAAAATATCAGGGAGGGCGAGCCTCATCCATGCATTTCCAAAAACTATTTTATCCGTAGGTTATTGAAATTTTTGTAGAAACGATTCCATGGAAAATCCCGGTGATTTTTTTGGTAGAAACCATGTTGAGCGGAGCGGCGCCGGTGTGTTCATGAAAGAGAGAACGGTGAGCGGTGGGCGATATCGGTCAGCCGTCACATTGCCAAAAAATATTGCAAAACGCCATTGAAAAATCACGGCCCAAAAAGTTAACGTAAAAGGCAACGTGGAGAACTTATAAGTTCGGTTATAAGTTGAGGCTGCACGATTGATTTTTAACGAGCCATAACTTGATATAAGTTCTGTTATAACATACCTAAGAGCAAAACCCATCCAAGTATACCTTCCACACGTAGACTTCTGCCCCTTCACGGCTCACTACTAGAGTCCCCCCGCTTTCCCCCACAAAAAGGTTTAAGCCCACTAAAGAAGGCTAAGGGCGGAAACCATGTTCAGGTGGTTTTTCAAGCAGGTTACGATTTGAATCGCAACCTAAGACTGCGGACGCCAAGGGAGGACGAATCATGAGTGTTGGGAAGAGCCGCGCTTATACCATGTTTTGGCCATTGCCATGCTTATTATATGCCTTCGTCATGCACACTTCTCTGCATCCCTCGGCGTCCAGCATGTTTTTTGGCACTGCGGTCGGTCTTTGAAGCCCCAAGCACTGCACATGCCCTGCCCACTGAAAAAGATCTTACAGCTTTATACGGTGACCGCGCCAATTATAGGAAACACTCCAAGGCCCAAGACATGCAGCAGTCGCAAACCCCAGCGCTTCAAAAAAGCTTGACAGCAAGAGTTCTCTACACTCTACACCTTCCAGCCGACATCCCCCAAAAACTTCTCCCCATAACAACTGATCACTGATTGCAGCCAAGCTGTCGCCGTCCAACAAGCTCATTAGCATGATTTTTGCTTTTGAGGGACCCCCTATACTGGCGCTCAGAGAGCTGCTTCAGTTTAAACGTCGGCGGCTTCTAGCCGGACCATCCACATCAGTGTTCCCGGCCACAAAATCATGACGAGCAAACAAGTTGGACAAAGACACGGGACTCTGGCACATGTTGTGGCCGCAGAGCTGACAACGCTGCCTCTGAAACAGAATCTCTTCTTCTGTCCACCAACCGGCCTTTCGCATGGTCCACGACAACTCATCGTGCAAAGAGCTCAATGGCTTGTGCCCAGGGCTTTGATCTCAAGCTTTTCAAGCGACACCACGCTCTCACCAAGCTTTGCGCTAACGTCGAATCGAAGAGTCGCTTGGATGAGGCTGGGCACAAGGATCTCTCCGATGACATGAAGCTCGCGCAACTGCTTCACAATCACCCATGTCCAAATCTGCGCGCTTGAACTGCATGGCCGCGATGGCGAATGGCGACAGACTCGTCTTGCCTGAGATCGAAGCTGCTTGGGTGGGGCACCCGCTCCTATTTGCAGAATTAAACAACCCCATGCGCCCGGAACAGGTTCGAGACGCTGACAAGTCTGTACCCTTAAGCTGGTCAGGTGCCACGCGGCTGGTGCCCATGGAACATTATACTTCACTCGGTGATACGAGCGCCGGTGTAAATTGCACGCAAAGGCCAGACCTGCCTCATGGTGACCTCCTTCCATATGGCATTGAAAAGCTGATCCTTGCAAAAGGGGCCACGTCTACATGTTCAGAATGGATGTGAGCCATGTCTCAAGAAAGGGCAATGAGCCGGTGTTTGGGAGCTGTGGTTTCTTCAGCAGGTTGGAGCAGGCGTACCAACAGAGCTTCCAGAGATTGTCGTTCGGGATCCCTGGCATGAAGGCAAAGGTGTACTCCCAGCGCGCAGGCACAGGAGATGCCATGGACAGAAGGGCAACGCAACGCGCGTACTCGTGGGCAAGCAGCTCAGGGTGCGTATGCGCTACGGCCAAATTCCGACAGAGGTTTGGTATTAACGCTGAAAAGATTTGAAAGAAAGGTTTGGACAAGGCACTGCGCAAGGTCTCAACATATAGAAACAGGTTGGGAATGATGACGTGACGATAAACAAGTCAGTGACAAACAAACCCTGTCCCAGTGCATGCTCGCAATCTTCAGTCAACATCCGTCAGTGTCAGTGACAAACTAACCCTGTCTATAAGTCGACATCCGCCACACAGTTTTCGACGCGCAAACTTGACTCCATCCAAAGGGCTGCTCCTTTCACTGCATCACTCACACAAACCGCAACTGTCTTTACAAGGCCCTTTGCAAAGGTCGAGCTATCGATGAATCGTGAGACGACGCTTTACAGGGTTGGCAGCGGCACCACACTTGTTTGTTTACGTTGTGGAGTCAGAGAAGGGCAAGATGATTGCGTGCGTCCGCCGCAATTTCAAGGAAGGGCCACTGGCCCACATCACGGCAAGCGCGGAGGTGAAGACCTCTGACTTCCACCGAGTCCTTCGTGAGGAGCTCCTTCGCAAAGCTTCCAGGCTGCCCACAAGCACCAATGTGGACTATGCGCAGGCAACCTTTCAGCTGCCAGACAAGACCCTGGTCCCTTCAGACAGCAGCCAGCAATTCTTGACGTTTTTCAAAGCCCATTCTGAGGCCGCGCGGCCTTTTCAGCCGGGTTTGAGTCTCAAGCGTCCTGCAGCCAACATAGTGACATAGTGATCGTCACATAGGCGTAGTCACTTCGTTTGACTGCTTTGAATCTACTATACACTAATCTACTAGCAGCTAGCTAGCTTATCAATAGTCAATAGTCAACTCAAATTAAACTCAACACTTGCTTGTTGTGTTACTTAACTTAACTTTCCAGTCAGAGTTGCTTACAGTTTAGTTAACTGTTAACAACTGTTGCTGAGCTGCTGCAGCTCTACTCTTCTCAGTGCTCAGTACTCAACTCTTCTACTCTACTCACTTATACTTTTCATTTTTCAACTATATAAACAAAACAAATAGGTAAACAAAACTCAAACTCAAACACGTTAAATAGACTTTAAACAAAGGTGACCAATAGCAAGATTGCCACCCACCAAAAAAAACTCGCCTTTGGCACAAAATCTTGCCTTCACAAAATCCAGGGCAGGAGGTGCCCACTGGAAACGCAGAAGTGAACTCCACGGCGAAGAAGACGGGCTGCTTTGCAGGTTGGAAGTCAACTCAGGCCCTCCAGATTGCGAAACGTCAGCAAACAATGACCCCGCTGCTTCTGCAACTTGTGAGGCCGCCTGCTGACGCTGCTTCAAATACCTGGTTTCTTCTTCTTTTCTCGCGAGAAGTGTTGACTTCCTTTCTGCGGCCAAAAGCTTGTGGAAGCTGGTGTATCTCTCTGCGAAATTGTCCCCGTGAAGAGCGATCAAAAGGCTTTGCTGGTCCACTGCCGACACCAAGGCTGTTGTCGAAGGTGATGATGATTCCTTAGCTGTAGCGCCACCGTAGTCACAAGAACTTTAGCCGTAGCCATAGTTTGGCGATAATTTGATCTGTTGGAACTTTGCATTACATAGAGTTAGAGTTACAGTCAGCATCAGAATCTCAAACGATCTTAAGTCAAGTCAAGAAAAAATTACCATAGACATTAGACTCCCCTGAAAAGTTTCAGCGTGAACTCCAATTGGTGACACGCCAAAAAGCTCCGTCATGGACATGGACACTGCTGCAGTGTGGCCAAGCCAAGGACAAATTCTGGACTAGTAGGACTATCAATGTAGGAGTGACTAGTGGCTATCAGACTATCAGCTACCATCACTACCAGGTACAGTTCTATTTGACTTGACTGTATGACTATCCGACTATCCGGCCAGTGGCCAGCGCTGGTTTTCCTACCCTACCTAGAACCCATGTAGATACAGGCGAACGGCCGACACCTACCAACAAGTCACGCTTGTTTTCCTTGAGCCAAAGCAAGACGAGTTAGTCCATGTCTATGGTACACCAGCGTGAAACAACACCCCCGCTGAACGAAAATGGGAGGAGTGAAGACTATGTACAGTGAATTAGGGACCTACGAAGGCAACCGGTCCCCCGGCACGAGCGATTCGAACGATGCCGGTTCCAGCCTTATAGATGGAGAGGATACTTGACCTCAAGGGTAAATGGAATCACTGTCAGGTTGAAGCTAGTGTTCACTCGTACGAATTGACTATTCATGCATATATGAGTCAGCTCAAGTAGAAACTGCGGTAGAGCATCACGTGTAGGCGCACGCTCCCGGTCCCGCATGGCGAATCAGCATCAAGCTACGCAATGCACAAGGTACTTCGACCAATGGCATGTGAATTAAAGATTTTGCCAGAGCAAAAGTGAAGTTCGGCACCCGGTGCCCCGGCGCGATACAGAAGCGATCATCAGGGCAACCGCTCCAGCGGTGCGATGGAGGAAGAAGCAAACTCGCTCTCTGAGAGTCGTCGCCTGATAGATGTACTTTTTGTTTTGTTTTTATTTTGATCCATAGGCAACGACTCCCGTCGCACGAATGCTCTTACCAGTTGCGTGAGCTCCACCAATCACGGCTCTAGCATTCATCTCGCTGCCAGCGGCTGGCCGATCGGGACTGATCCTGCCACCAGCCTTGATGTCAATCATCATTCTGCCTCCATGAGGAAGAAGAAGACAAGGAACGACCATTGTCCTTGACTCCTTGCCAATTTGCATATCCACGTCAGGAATGAAGGCCATGTCCTCAGCGAGGAAATCCAGCAACAATTGGAGCACTTCATAAGCATCCTTTTCATCCGTCTTCCATTCACCGTGGAAGCCAAGGATTGGTGGGCGTTTGGTCTGCTGGCAATAGCTAGCCGCGAAGACATCGGGTCCGTAAAGTCAGCTCTTCCAATACACAAAGAATTCTTCGCTCATGTCCACTTCGCGCGTCCTAGCTGGATCATTGATGAAGATCAGCTTTCCTGCATACCGGTGACCCACGCCCTGCGCGATCATCTGATTTGTCCTTGGAGGGTCAGGGATGACGGCATTCGCGAGCTTTTCCAAGAAGCTGATACACAAAGGTGACAGATCTTGGGCCGCGCAATTGAATGCGTAAAAAGGGGTCCGTCAACTGCCTCTGGGAGATGGTCATGCCCATTTTGTCAGCTTGTTGACATGGCTGCGGGCGTTGGTCTTAAGGGTATTGATCCCGGACCTTGAAGCTCTCGGTTCTTGGCCGTGCGTCCCCGCAGGCGTGTTCCGAACACCAGTTCCTTGCAATCGGTCTTCCTGCACCATGTCAAGAGTAATCTCCACACCCATGTCGGTGGCGATCTCCTCCATCCTGATGACTTGGGCAGCCTTGCAAAGGTCTGAAGCGGTGTTGAAGAACGTCCCGCATCTTCCACAGCACATGGAACCAAAGGTGAAGTGAATCTCGCACGAAAGGCAATTGCCCTCCGGCATCTGGATTCCTTCCACGACGAGCCATTGCATCTTCCCGTATCCTTCTTTCGCAGGATCCATTGCACGGAAATCAAACCTCGGCTTGTTGTAGTTCGGCAGCATCTCCGTAGGGCTGATGCTATTGCGATTGGCCCTGAAGTTTGGCCGCCGGGTGACATACACTGTCTCCAAAACCTTGAGATCCGGATTGTTCCTTCCTGCTTTCATCTGGTCCTTCACACCCTCTACTTCGACCTGCCCGCCGCAGATGAAGGGATGGTCACCTTGCCACACCAACGTTCATAGTCGTCAAGAATGTCCTTGGTCACGGACTCAAGTCTCGACGTGATCAAACCTTCATCTCCGGCAAGCGGTCCCCCGCTGCGTGCATCATGAAATGCCTTTCTCTTCTTTTGGAAGATTGCACAGTAATGGGCATACACGTGGTTGGCATACAAGTAGCACGAAGCGGACATGTCATACACAAACACGACGTAGCGGCATGAGATCCAATCGGGCGATACCCATGTACTGCCATCATGCGCAGGTCAAGCCCCACACAGACCGGACGGGTCGCAGCGATCGCGGCATAGTCCGTGGTCTTGATGCTCCATGGATCTTCCTTCATGAGAAACGTGTAGGAATCACCGTGAATCACCGGTTCTATTGCTCCCTGGGATGAGCCCCATGTTGATGATATCCTGGATGGACGCATGATGAGTGTAGTGATACAGGATGGTCGGTGCGATGTCATCCACTCGTCCATAGGCATTAATTGATGGGCACACGAGGGAAGTGGCCTTTGTTGTACTCGGCCACGCCATACTCCGGGTCAAGCACAATGAAGCGCTCATGTTCTGGCAAGGCCTCCTCAACGTTCTGGTAAGACCATTCGTTGTGGTGCTGGATGGCCTTGAGACGCAAAGGCGTGTATGGACGCTTTCCCCCGACCAAAGTCCCCTTTGGCGCAACCTTGATCTCCATCATGAACCTGTGGTTGCTGGTGATGACAACCAAGAGATCATCGATGGTCAGTGCCTGCAAGTACTTGTTCTTGATGTACATGTATGAACTCCATCCATAGGCCCTGCTGGAATGCCGGTGGTGGGTAGCGGTTTCGCTTGTTCGTGTGTTCCCACCCTCGAAGCAAACCAGAGACGCGGCGCGACAGCCATATACCTGGTTGGAGTTGAGGTTGGCCAAGTTTGGAGGCTCCGGGCACGGCCCTTGCCTGAAGTGCCAATCTGGTTCCCAGAGAGCGGTGATGTTGCACCTTTTGCGTCGGAGGCACTTTTGGCGCTTGCTCAGGCATCGCCTTGGGCTTGATTGCGGTCTTCGCTGAAGCAGAATCGGTTTGGTCGGCCACAGCTCCCGCCGGGCGTTCACTTTCTTTGGGCTGAGGCTCATGATCTGGTGTCTTAGCAGCATCGGCCTCGGCTCCCGCCGGGCGAGCGTCGGATGAAGATGCAATCTCCTCAGGCGACTTCTTTGATGCCTTTGGCTTTGGTTCCTGAGTTGTCTCTTGCACGGTCCTCTTTGCAGGAGGTCCTTCGGCATGCTTTGCATTAGAGCCCTTCTTGATCTTCTTCGCCAAATCAACCTCTTCACGGAATTCAGTCATCTGTTTGAACTTCCGAAGAGCCGCACCTTCCAGTTCAGGGATAGCCTCTTCGTCCGTGTAGAGGCGGACAATGTCTGGCTCCTCTGGGGTATCGGGCTGATCGACATTTTGATGGCCCTGGAGCTCGGCAGCAGCAATGTGCGGTTCGAGCATCTCCAGAATCTGTGCTTCATCATCAATAGGATCATTGGAGACCAAAAGCTCATCTTCTTCTGTGAGTTCCGGAGGGGCAACCTCCACGTCACCTTCCGCAGGAATTGGAACCTGTAGGGCGACGAATTCCATACCAGCTGCTGAGACTGGGGCTTGGTTGTTTTGATCTCGGCCATCCGTCCCCGGAGGCGTGGTAGTTGATGGATCAAAGGTCTCATCGATCTCAATGACCTGAGGCTCATCAACTTCCATTGCCTTCGCTTCTTGGAGTTTGGCCGCCGACTCAGGCATACCCAAGTCTTTGTCAGCCGGAATCAACCATTGGCCCGCGGTCCCCCGCTGCTGATACGCCCTCACATTGAAAGGTAGCTTTCGGGCAGCCTCAATTTCTTCCTGGGTGGCATCCTCCCATTCGCCCCACGCGTCAAGCAACGCGATCTCCTCGAATTCGGTCAGGGACACCTTTTTGCCAGTTCCTGAAATGGCGCGTTGGCGGAACTCACCAGGGTTGGCTTCATACCAGTCACCTACCCCTCTTCGAACCGTTTGTTCCAAGTATGCTCACGGAGCATGGCCCTCCTCGTCTTGTTGCCACGCATCTTGCCAAAGAGGTTGGCGTCCTTGCGCAGCACCTCAACGCCGGACAAAACCCGATAGTAATATCCAAACAGGACCACGGAGGCATAGAAGCGATCGAACAGCTCTCGGTTGGTGTCTGTGTTCAGGCAATGGAAGTTGTCGTATCGGGAGCAAGAGTGCACCAGCGTCGTTCCGGTGACAGATGTCACACCGAGCTTCTTGAAGATCTCAGACGTCTGAATCATAGACTGATTGAAATGGCTCTCGCTCTGTCAGCTGTAGCCATCCTGATGTTCAATCGAAATAGTTCCCTGAAGCATGCCAAACCAGAGAGGCGTCTCTCCTGCTCAAGAAGTGCTTCGACATTGTTTTCTCCCGTATTCCGGTCCAATGGAACCATAGTGGTTGGAATGTCTGCGCTGATTAGACGGAAATGGCCTGCCCAGTTGTCCTTCACAATGAAACTTTGGTGTTGAGTGGTTCTTCATTGAAAGCAAGGGGCGTGGCGCACGGTGTCAGTGTCAGTGTGAGTGAGTGTGGGTCGTTATCACACATGACAATATACTAATATGACGTGACATATGACATGTGACTTCAAAAAGGACAACTATGACTATGGCTATGGCATAGTCATACATACTTTATTCTCTTTAATACTATTATTACTAACTGTAAGTCACTGTAAGTACTAAGACACTACTTATATACTGGTTACGGTTACCACTTACTACTTACTATCTACTGACTCTTCTTCTTGATTCCTTACCTTACTTTACTGGTCCCCCTTACTTACTAGTCACTATTCACTATTCATATTCAAATTCAAATCGTCATCGCTGGTCACTAGTTTGCTATTACTTTATGTTACTTGCTTTGGCTACAGTCTTAGTCTTAGTCTTACTCAGTCAGGTCGTAATTTAGTCTCTAAAGTCCAAGTCTAGAGTCTAGAGTCTAAAGTTTAGTCACGTCATGTCATACTACTATACCTACTTAGACTTAGACTCAGACTTGCTATGGGTCACTAGTCTACTCAGCTCAACTCAGACTCTAGACTCTAGACACTGTAGACTGTAGACTCTACCCAACTCTACTCTACTCGATGACTACTGCTCTGCTCTTAATCCCTCCCAGTCATTTCAACAACCAAAAATCAAACACATTGAAACTAACTAGCCAGAGTGGCTGAAGCTCGACTCAATGCGTTGAATCTTGGCGTGCACATACTCGACAAATTCCTGACCGGGAAGCGTACTGGTTTTCAAGCACGATGCTCCAGAGCTGAAAAAATCATTCGCCTCACTTACCTTCATTCTCAAAGGGGTTTCGTCATATTTCACTTTCGATCTTGCAGCAACTGGAGTGTACTTTTTCTTCTGGAAGAGCGTGGCCCAAGTGCAAAGGAAGGTTCCAAATAAGTAAGCCCCACCAAAGAGCAAAGCTGCTGCAAATTGGACCATATTCCTTGCTAAAGTTTGACGGGGCTTCTTGACAGATTCGGCCTCAGATTACTTCGATTTGTAGGATGAGGAAAGCACACTCCTTCACTAAGGAATCTTCTAATAAGGAATTTTCCTTGCATTGGGGTTGCCAAAATGATTGGGGTTGCCAAACTGGAGCCTATAAGAATGCTTGATTCTTTCAATTGTTTGACAAGCAGTGTGGAGGAAGGGGTGGTCGTCTAGTAGATTTGGGCCAGTGCAAAACATTCAGTTCTTGCACACAATTGTGAAAGTCGCTGTCTTGTAAGTGGTACAGTCACAGCAGCCATGACAAGCATTTCCATTGGGGTCACTCCAAAGGAACCCCTCCAAGCCACACATAGTGCCCAGCATTATGACTTGTAGCTCTCAAATGAGCATGGCCATACTGCAAGCATTGGCCATACTTAGCATCATCATCAAAAATAGCAAGGTACAAGTGGTTGATCAGACCACTCAAAAAAAGAGTCAAAAAATAAATGGTGAGCATACACCAAAAACTATATAGCTATCACGCGTCACCTTAACATGACCTCTCATCGATTCAATGGCCTGCCCAGCCCACAAACCTCTGGGAAGGGGCTGTGCACAACAGGATGTAGCTCCAGAACTCACAAAACACACATTCCAAAAATGGAGGCAATCTTGCTTTGATTCACCCGTCCGCTGAGGACACTTACAACACATGTCTCAAATAATCGAAGGTTCACTGATTCAGCTCACAACCAACACCATTTTGCTTGCGCAAGCTGGCTCTTCACAGTGAAGTCACAGTGAGACAGGTCGCACTAGTTCACGTCCTCTACACAATCATCGGTTTCTTTTGGCACCTCCTCTTCGGCACCTTCATTCTCAATAGTTTCGCCCTCAGCCACAAGCTCCTCAGCCACCTCACTCGCGCCAGGCTCAGTGGGGACAGGAGCAGCAGCAGTTACTTCAGGTCCTCACAGCAACAATAATTGGAAGGGTTGGGGTTGAACGAAGCGTTCTCACATGGTCACATGGACACACAGTTTGTAAACCAACGTAACTTCGAGAGTCGGCGCTCTGACCCTTTTTGAAAAACCACTGCGCAGCCATCAAGTGCGTATTGTGAATCGCCGCTTGAACAGCCGTGCCGAATTGCCCAAATTGTTTCGCCTGGGCCCGGGGTATGATACACAGTAGAAACAGAATTGTCAATGAGGGCCAAAAACCTTTCCAGATCCTTGGCTTCATCCTCGATAAAGCTCAGGGGCACTGGATGGCAAATCCCCTCGAACGCGGTTGGGCCAAGTGAATCACGCTCGATGCAGATCATAAGCTTCTTGAGAAAGCGTCGCACATAGTAAGCTTCTGCACACCAAAGCTTGGAATGCTTCGTTGAAAGGATTGCACGGTAGTCTCCCCCAAGTGGAACAGTTGGCAGCAAAGCAATGTCGATATGCAACTGGTCGCGGCCCACGGAACCCTTTTCAGCCATGGCGGGGCCCAAGCACAAAGCATGCCAAGCAGCTTGGCACCAATGATACGCCAAAGCCGAGCTCGGGCCAAGTCAAACCAGAAACAGGAGCACAAAATTTGCAGCGCATGGTCCGAGCTCCAATCCTTGCCCTTGAGATCTGCCGAGAGTAGGTCTTTGGTGTATTTTTGCATGACCCTCACCAGGGGCACCATGTTGTGATAGGTGTCAACAGTCTGCATTGTTCACAAGGAGCCCAATGTCACCAAAGAAGTAGCCACAGAACGACCGCCGCACCAACAAAGAACCCAGAAGAAAAAAATGCCCAGCCCCAACAAAGAGCTGGAGGCGAAGTTGGATGCCCACACACAGCTTTGCGACCTCTTGCAAGGGCACTCGAGGGCCGCTGCGTGCACTATGTATAAGTCCGTGGGTGATAATTGAACAGCAATGATGGCTTGTAGTTACTGAAGCTATTCTTATGACTGAACACAGCTAAACAAAATGAACAAACTGCACCAGTCATGTTCTGCGCCAGAGCTCACCCTTGAGAGGAAGGATTGGGCACAAAAAATGTAGACAGTTTGTTGGAAAAAGCTGCGTTGGGGAATATTGTTTCTGTTTTTTTGAAAAGAACAACAGACTAAACATCGGCAGCAGTGCACATATTTAATACACAGCGGATCAACTCTACACACATCAAAGCCCACTAAGAAAGTCCAATTCCGGAAAGTGATGATGTCGTTGTTGCTGCAGTTGCCTTTCTCTGCGTTTCTTCCCCCTCTTTCTTGTGATGAGCATAATAGCCAAAGGCGGCGGTAGTGATTAGGTCGCTATTTTGTTGATGATGATACCACGTCCTGTCATTATGTGTTGTTGTTTTTGTTGTTGACACTGCTACGCTGTTTTTGTTGTGGCCTTGGTGGATGTCCTTGCTGTTGCCATTGACGTTGTTCTCCACCTCCCAGTTATGTTGTAATAGTTATTGCTGTTGTTGTTGTGGTTGCTGCTGCTGTGGGTGTTGTTCCTGCTATTACTATTTGGCTTCTGTTTCTGGATTTTGTCGTTGTTGCTGGTTGTTGCTCTTATATGCCCTTATAGTTGTTGTTGTTGTGTTTGTTGTTTATTGTTTGTGGTTGTTTGTTGTTGTGTTGTTTGTTGTTGTGTTGTTGTTTGTTGTTGTTTGCTGTTGTTTGTTGTTGATTGTTGTTTGTTGTTGTTTGTTGTTGATTGTTGTTTGTTGTTGTTGTTGTTTGATGTTGTTTGTTGTTGTTTGATGTTTGTTGTTGTTTGTTGTCGTTTTCTTGTTGTCTGTTTGTTGTTGTTGTTGTTCTGTTGTTGTTGTTGCTGTTGTTGTTGTGGCGGCGGCGGTAATGGTTGTGGTTGTTGTTGTTGTTGCCGTGGTTGTTGTGGTTGTCGGCGTCGTTGTCGTTGTCGTCGTTGGTGTTGTTACTGCTGCTGCTGCTGTCATTGTGGTCGCTCCTGTTACTGGATTCTACTGATCGCGGCTACCACTGTTGTTACTGTTAGTGTGGTCTTTGGCACTCTCTGGTTGTGGTTGTTGTCACGGTTGTTGTTCCTATTGCTGTTCTTGTCACTGTCACGGCCGGTTGTTTCATTGCGTTCGCTAGTTTCTTGCTTTGGGCTCCTGGGTTGTCGTTGACACATTGATGGTATTATGAAGCCCTGGTGTGTTTTGTATTGTTGTCAGTATTTTGTTGATTGAACATACTTACGAGGCCCACATAACAGAAACCATAAACCATCAATGTCCTTTTGAGAGCATGTCAAAAAAAAATGTAAAATCGAAACAAGAAAAGTAAAGTTAGATGGTCCTGTTGTCACAGGGTGCTCAGGAGGAGGGTTGACTCTCTCCAGAGCGGCTTTCATCTCGGCCTGAAGCCAACACCAGTCAAACCATGTAGCCTGGAAGCAAACTAGTGACTAGACCTGAGTGTGCCACCACAACACTTCGAACATACTCCCTCGATTTTCCTTCAAGCAAATGCTTTCGCCCGATCTCCTTGTATGACAAGCAACTTATAACTGTCACTGCAACACGTGTTCTTGTTGATGCTTGAGGTTTGTACAGCGATCTCTCGGCACTTTTCCGGGTCATAGCGATGGCCACCCACCTCATACAACAAAGGTTTTAAGGGAATGACCGAAGCATCAACAAGCACCACGAAAGTGCCTGAAAGACTTGGCGGTTGTCCAGCTTCACTGCAAACATTCCCGTCGACTTGTAAAGCATGATCTTCGAAATCTTTAACTTGCCTAGCGCCAAAAAAAATATCCATATCTGACACATGTGCAACGGAGCACAAAAACCATATAGAGCCTGGCCTGCTGGTTTTTTCTGAATTACAACTGGTTCAGAAGGTGGGTCCTCACCCTCTTCACCCCCGTTTGCTTCCGGCTGCTGGGCTGCCGGTCGCTTCTTGACTGCGGGAGTGGGTCCCGCTTTGGGTTTCGCTTCTTTCTTCGATTTCGGTTTTGGCGTGGGTTTCAGTTTTGGGGATGCTTTCGACTTTCCCTTGGCTTTTGGTTTGGGTGTATCCTTCACGCTCCTCTCTTCTGGGCGTCCTCGAACTGGTGCCTCCGCCCAAAGAAACACACATGGGTTCAGTTTGTTCATTTAAAGCTTGATGGAAACATCCCTGGCCTCACAGTCAGACTCCGAAAGCGCACTCACAGGCGGAAACACACTCATACTGTTCTACAGCGACTGCCAGCTTTCCAGCTTGTAACAAGAAATCCTGCAGATTTATAGTAGCCAAATCAAAATATCTTGATTTCGTTGAAACTAAATGAAAACATGCTTGCAACCCCGCTGGCCATTCTAGTGCAGCAGCAGCAAAGTTTGAACTTAAAAACACCATTGACATCAACAACTCTGAATGGATCTGTCAGACTTTTAGGGTCCGATCCGAACTGCCAGCTCTAGAGCTCCCAGGCTCAAGGCAATTTACAGCCCACAGTGATCTGTTTCAGATCTTCACGAAATCTTCGTCCAAGTGTTGGGAGGCAACTTCACCGCTGCTGTGAGATACAGCTTCGGTTTTTCACACCAATGATTCTCGGCACACCAGATCCTGTTTGGAGTGAAACCTCAATGCAACATGTCTGAGGACAAGGGTGAAGGTTGGAAGGGGTTTGACACATGAATCAAGCCACATCCCACACGATGCAGGCAGTCTTGTTTTTGGGGACTTTGTCCATGTTGCCAACGAATGCTGCACCAATAGTCCCATGCCTCCCAAACTCAATCAAAACAGCAGCTGTCCCGGGCGACATGACTAGCGACTAGCAACCTGACACCCTTGCCTTGCTGAATCAGAATTGCTCAGAGCGTTTGGCTTGAAGACGTTGCACTTGCCATTGCGGGATGGGCTCAGCGTGAACCTGTAAGGAACTGGGACTGGCTCCTCTCCTTCAGCCGCCTCCGAACATGACACCAGCACCAGCAACACAAGAACCTGTCTGTCCAAACATAAAACCATAACAAATGCATAGCAAATGTCACGTTTGGAAAAAATTATTGCAAGCTACCGGCGGGTACATCTTCTGGTCAAGCTGATGGTTGGCCAACTCGAAGTTTGCGATCCCCTGAACTGTACTGCACTTGTGCGCATACTCAGCCAAGCTCATCAAATTACGATCATCCGCCACCAAGACAAGGTCGTTCTCAAAACGGAAGCAAATTCCGGACAGCTCAGTCTCTCCAAGTGGGAGCAATCAACATCGAGTCATATCGAGTCGTGACGTGCCTCGCCCAGCTGTAGGGCGAAGCCGCCACAAAACTATGGATTCGGGGATAGCATGCTTTTACAGTCAATTTGGTGAACAAAGAAAACTCAATAGACACAACACTGGAAAAAAGATCTGAAAACCTCAGCAAGCCAATTCAACCAAAGAGCCGGCCACGATCTTTTCTTCAAACTAGCCCAAATTGAATCCGCATATTTCACAAGCCTGCAGTGAAACTTCCTCGTCAGTCTCGTTGCCGATCCACATGGAGTAATCGGTGCCCACCACGATTGCAGGCTTGACACGGGTTCCAGGACAATAAGCCTTCCTGCGTCACAGCGGTAAAGGAGTCAAACAACTTGACATGTTGTGGCACGCTGCATGTTTCAAACTTCAATCCACGGCCGTCAAAAGCGTTCGAAAACATCAGGTACCAAACCTCCGACCTAAAAGAAATGCACACAGCTGCATAGACTAGGGAGGACACCTCTCCCTCTCTCTCTCTGTTTTCTCACAAAAACAAAACGTCGACCAGCAGTGCCTCCCCACATTGAAAGAAGCCACTGGGGTGTGCTCAAGGTCAATCAACCTTGTGACATCCAGAGGCGTTTTGCCACCCTCGATGTTGAAGCCAGGCCTTCCTGCTGCTCGGGGTTTCCCGGGTTTTGGTGCAGACTGTGTCGTTCGAGCAGGAACTGAGTCTGGAAACTCTTGGCACAGCTGCTTCTTCATCTCCAACACTTGCCCATAGGCGGCAGAATGCTCCGGAAATTTCTGCGTGATGGAGTCCGGAAATGATGCCACCCCAGAATTCCAAGACAGCAGGACCAAAGTTGGATCTGGGACACGTTCAGTGGGGCGAGCGCGCGGAGGAGCTGCATCGGAAGCATCCCAATGGGTATAAACCATCTCCTCAAGGTTCGCAATGACATCCTTCTGATCTGCACGGAAACACCCACAATACCTCACTTGTGGGCGGCGTGCGTTTGCGTCCAAAGCACGGCTCACAGCAGCCCTGGCAAATTCCGCCTGCCTGTCAGGGTCACTGTGAACATGGTGCGGCAACGCCATACCTCTTTCTTCAACTTATAATATAGTGGAAGTATTTATCTACAAAAAGTAACCCACTGTTGTTTAGAAGTTTAGCCAATACTTGCAGCCTGTTGGGCAAGATGTCGGCAAAAACCACAAGATCGTTCTCCTCGAATTTCATTCCCCGCAAATAGGTCGTGATCACTTCCAAGTGGGCTGGCACTCCCTTCCTTGGTTGTTTGTTTGGGGATTCACACGGAAAAGAAATGCTTCAGGCAAAAACGACTTGATCAAAAATCACAACACTTACACTAAACCAGAATATGCAAGGGGCTGTTCGGTTCTTTGCGATGCTCCTGGTCGGGCCTCTGTGTCAAAACCAATCATGTCTGCCACACGGATAAGTGGACAGGGTCCAATGGATCGGGATTGAGCAGCTGCACTCTCACACCAAGCATTCACATCTTGGCATGTAGTGGATGTGACAAACAAGCACGGATGCCATGGCTCACGCTTGTCTCCTGCAGGAAGACTGGACTTGTCGAAGCAAAGCGAGACCGTCCTCATGATGTCCAATCCATTTGCAACCAAAGCATCCTCCAAAGCTCGGCGGTGCTTCACAACAGCATTGGAATGCGTTTGTGCTTGAGGCAACGGGAGCTGAACATGTGCTGCATTGGTCGGCGCCACTGCCAGCAGGGAGCTCAATGCATTGATGCATGCCTGGAAGTATGCTGAATTGCTTGGCCACACACAGCAGTCAAGCCCTGCCAGCACAAACCTCGTTGCCCGAGTCTCTGGTGTAAAAACAAGTTGATGTTGTTACTGTATGTTTGGGTCAGCCAAGACTGAGAGTTTCTTTTGAAAACATAAACTCCTACCGGAAACATGGCTCAAAGCTTGGGCGCACTTTGCCACCTTCTGACTGGGATTTGGAAATGAACTGCGCAATGTCAGAGAACATCACTGGATATTGCCCTTTGACCTCTGAAGGCACAGGCAGCAAAATGATCTTGCAGTTCTTCTCATGAAGTCCTTGGTGTAGGCTTGCCCCTTCCTGACAAACACATCTGGCTCGGACATTTTTCTTGCTCTTGACACGCAAGCTTTCCTCTCCAAAGCTTGCCAAAAAAAAACACAAAGTTGGGAAAGTCTCGGGGAAAAACAAAGTGGACGCTTGAACAAGGCTTTTGAACAATCTGAAACCCAAATTAAATTTATGTGAGCGGCGATTGTCTTTGTGACAAATACCTGGCGTCCAAGGCTGCCTCCTGGGCAGTCGCGTTCAGACTACTGGCTCGTGCCCGCAAGGCTTTCATGTCTTCTTCAAACTTGTGCTTGATCTCTTCAACCGTGGCTGCCGCCGCATTTTCGGCAAGAACACGTCGTTTTTCTTCAGCTTCACGCAAGGTGCGGACATTGACAGAAGAAATGATATTCCTGCAGAAAAGCAGCCACAGCATCCCTAGTCTATGTCACATTATACTAGACATGGTATATTATATATATAACCTGTTTCAAAACTTTGGCCTATACACACTGGCAATTTTCCTCTTGGGTTGGCCAAGGACGGGGCCATGATGCAAGAAATGCGGGCCCCAAACCGGCGTTCTT
>CAXAMN010022356.1:0-25752 GCA_963970005.1 Durusdinium trenchii | reverse complement strand
ATGACCTGGGCACCATGCCCACACGGCGTCCGTACTCGTGGAAAAAATTCCACCGCGGCCATCAGGAGCGGCCAAAACATGCAGGTGCCCCATGGACTATGAAACTAAGTTAGGAGGTGAAACAGGGCGAGACGCCGTTTTCCTGATTCTGTACACTGTACTCATCCAGAACCACTACACGGGTAGCAGACTGGGACTGGCTAACTACTCAGTGTCAACGAAGGCAGCTAGCACTGTGCCATTGGCTGGTACTCACTGGACCAGCACACGGGTGTTGGTCAGCAGCTTCTTGGCCAATGTATTCATTGTTGGTAAACAAGTGCGCTTATAGCTTTCACAAAGGCATAACAAGATATGAGCGGGTCCAGCCAGCACTCAAGCGCAAGCAGTGACACATGCTTTCTATGAGCGCGTCGACACTAGCCCGTAATCGAGGGCAGCAAAGGAATCATCTGCCCATTGATCCTCATCTGCTTGGATGCGTGGCAGCCAGCGGACCCAGTTCGGCATATCTAAGTTGTCACAGCGAAGAAAAGCATTTCTGCGAGAATAGGTGCCCCGCCAGGTCACACTTTGGCCATTTCTCTGAAAGCGGCAGAGTTGTGTGCACCCCGCAAAAGCTCGTCGTGCAATATAGAGCAATGTGGGAGGCACGTGCACCTCTGTTATGGAGGCACATTTAAGGAAGGCTTCCTGTCGAATCGTCCTCAGTACTCCCGGGAGTTTCACTGTCTGCAGGTGTTTGCAGTGTGCAAAGGTGCCTCCCATGATTTCTGTGATTGCAGTTCGTGAGAGATCTACTAATTGCAGCTGCATACACCGCTCGCAGGCACCCGGCCCCATCCAATTAAAATCTGGAGGCAGGGTCAGTGCAGTTAAGCCAGCTTCCATGAAACAGCATTCCGGCAGACATCGTGTCCGGCCATTTGGATGGTGCTCCGTCAGCTCGAAATCGATTTGCCGCAGCACTGTACATTTATGAAAGGCACGGGGCATGAGTTCTGCCTGTGGTGCGAGCTGATTGGTGGCATCACGAGTGGTCCCAACCTGCATAAGCGCACAGCACTCTTCAAAGACGTGTGCTCCGAACTGCTTGCAGCCTGGTGCTATGACTCTGCGCAGCGCATAGCAGCGGTGAAAGACATGCGCTTGCAGGCAAATTACAGTGCTATTCAGACGTACAATTTGGAGGTGCTGACAGTTGCGCCAAGCCCCCTCCCCTATTATACGGTAGCCTGCATCAACTTGCACATGTCGCACCTTTGCAACGTGCGCGAAAGCCTGTGGAAGAATCCGGTCATGGATATTGAACGGGACCAGCAGGGCTTTGGCTTCTCCTTGCATTTGCCCCTTGTGCTCGGCTTCTTCGAAGCAGGGGCTGACAACCACAGTAAAGCAGTTGCTATCTCGCAAGGTGTGCCAAATTGGGTCAGCAAGCTTCCGTTGCGAGTTGCGACAAACAAAGCTTAGCTCGCAACCAAAGGTGCTGCTTTCGCCTATCACTGGCAGTTGTTCCATGACGGCATTTTCAAATTCATGTAGCCGATCAAACTCTTGAATTTCAATTGTTAGCTGGGCTTCATCGCCAGCTAATGTGGTCAAGATCAAATGCACAGTAAGTGCTCTTTCTTCACTCCACTGCGAAGTAGACACCGAGATGTGGTCCGCAATCATGGCAGTCTCCACTCTATAGGACCTTGCAATCTCTTCTTCGAGCCCAAAGGGATCGCATCTACCTACTCCTTGCTTGTGCTTAAACTTATGAATCGCTTCCGACTCGTTTTTGCTAATGGCTTGCTCTGTGTGTATCAAGGACAACTGCACGGGCAGTCATCTGATCGTTTATCGTTTATAGTTTTTTTCCAAGCCACAGATTCCTCCAGAAACGACTAGGGCCTGACACCCCTCGAAAGCATTAGCTGCGACTTGGATGCCATGCTGGCCTTCTCTGTCACTGCGTTGCGTGAGACATATCAGACTGCTGCACTCAGCAAAGGCACGGTGCCCAATGCTGCCTACAAAAGGCGGAAGTGCTATTGTACAGAGCGAAACACAAGCTTCAAAGGCTTCGGCGCCTATTTCTGTGAGGTGTTTTGGCAGGGTGATTCGCGCCAAGGCTCGACAGTGTGAGAATACTTGCACTTGCACTATTTTCACTCGCGTGCGTGAAAGGTCAACGGCAATTAATTGCTGGCACTGTGCAAAGGCCTTATGGCCTATGAACTCAGTTGCTTGCGAAAGGTGGATGTCTTGAATGCCTGATGAATGGAAGCACCCCGTTGGCAATCCTTCTGGTGGGGACGTTAGTTCTTGAATCCCGGAAGTGGCTCTGGTCCGGGGAAGACCTATTTGTGCTAACCTTATGCATCCTTCAAATGCATAGGGTGAGATTGTGGCACCACGAGCAAGTCTGCAGGGGCGTCCTGTAAGCACTCCCACCTGTTCTAGAGCGCAACATTCTGAAAAAAGGCGAGCACCTAAGAATAGGCACCCTGGCATCACCACTGTGGTAAGTGCATAACATCCTTGAAAGACAGCATTCGCCACTGAAACCACAGAACTGGGCAGTTTGACTATGGTAAGCGTGTGGCAGTATCGCCATGCTTGTCGCTCAATGGTGTGATATCCTGCCTCGACTTGGACATGCCGAAGCCGGGCTACGGCAAAGAATGCTTTGGCAGGAAGAATGCCGGTCTCATTCATCGGAACCGAGATTGCCTTGGGGTGGTCCGCGTATTCTTCCCCTCTGATTTGCTCCTTCGAGGATATTGCTCGGAGGCTGTTACAGACAATGAGTTGGTAACAGTTGTTCTCCCAAAGCTTCTCATGAATGGGGTCACTGAGGGGGGCTGTCGGCATTCTCTGCTAGAAGTGCCAACTCACATCCGAAGGTGTCAAGGGCATGGTTATTTGCCAATTGCTCTACTAGATAGTCTTCAAGCATTTCCCAGTGATGGTAGATGCTCAATGGGACAGTAGTTTCAATTTCATTTCCTGCTAACGTGACAAGCCTCAAGAGACAACGGCAGATGCCTGCCAACTGATCTGCTTCGCTGTCTCTGGTATCCATGAGGGATGGTGTTGCAGCAGCAGTTAGGGCTGGTTTGAGCCAATGGCTGCCATTGCTTATTGCATTGGTTCTGCCTGTCCTGTTCCTGCTGGTGGTTCCTTTTGCCCCTCTTCGTTTTGGTCACCTTCTGTTGCTTGGATAGGGTTGGTATGATCCATTGAGTCATAAAACACTTCAAAAGCTGATCCTGTACGTTCATTGTACAGGGCCTCCATGTCTTGCAGATATTGCGAGTGGCAAAACCACCCGACCCTGCGACACCACTCCGCCTCTGTAATGGCATTGTGCTTTGGGAGTGCGTAAGGCCGCTCTAGTTTGTCTTTGAGGCCAAGCGGGTATCCTCCCTGATAGTATCGCTGGAGCAGCTCTTGCGGGGTGTGAGTCAGGGTCCCTTTTTTGGCAAGAAGCATCCAGTTTGGCCTTGAGAGAGTCACAGCTAGCCCTGTGAGGAGCCATTTGGAGATGATCTCATACTTGTTGCCAGTGGAACGAGCCGCATAGGTGTCTTTTGCTCGGAGGAGGAGGCTTCGCCTGAAGGAGAAACACCCTTGCCCGTCCGGCGGTACATACTTGTCATCTTCAACCTCTTCTGTCTCCTCTTCCACTCGGTTGGCTCTATCAAGTACGCCAGAAGCGTATTCTTGCTTTGTCACAGGGGGCTTTGTTTGTGTGGGGGGTAACACAGCTTGCCGCACATCCGGCCACCGGTACCTCTATTCGAAGAGTGCTCTTATAGGTAGATTGAAAGGAGACCATTTGGCCCAGGTTCCCATCCAGCAGACCTTGCTCATAGGCGACAGCAAGGCTGGGGATATCCGGAAGGGTAGCACCATGGGAGTTGTTTGGACGGCACTCATTCTCGTAGGTGCCTACCACAATGTACGGGCTGTTTGTCTCACTTTCACTATTGTGTTTATAATTCCCTTTCTCTTGTGTGGCTTCTGTGAAGTGCAAGTCTGTTCTCATACGAGCTATTAATTTGTGCACTAGCTGGACCGGAAAATAGACGTGTAGGTGGTGAATAGGGAGGTCTGGTGTGCCCAGGCGTTGATTGCGGCCGAAGGACATCACTACTGTTTGCATGAGTGCTAACGTTTTGCCTGTGGCCTCTAGATCCGGCACGCCTCCTTCTTCCTTGGCTTTCTGCACTGGGCGCCCATTGGCTTCTTCAATTTTGGCTTCACAAGCTTTGGCACAGAAAGATAGGAGGCCATACAACCAGTATTTCGGTTCAGCATATAGCGCTAGTCCCAGCTCGTCCGGTTGCTCGTTTGCGCCCGGGACCGACTTCAGGAAGTGGAAGAGCGACGCTAGCCGTCTAGCCAACTCCCCTGCAATATTGTTGAAGTCATGGATGATAGTTGTCATTACTTCTCTTGGCAGTCGCCGGAACTCGACTCCTTGGAAGTTGAGCTCAGCAACACGACGGAATAAGGTTACTCTCAGCATAACCCCGATGTGGCGAAGTTGTACGCTGCGGCGTGCTAAGGGCCACTCCTGTGGCAGATTGGCATAGAGGCTGAGTGGAGGCGCAACGGGGGCCAAGGTCGAGGCCTCCGCAACAGAGCTCGAGTCTGCAGAGGCAGTGTGTCTCAACGCTTGCATTTGGTACCGAAGTACCGTGTGCATTGCTCTCTGCTCCGCTAGGTGAGTGATGTCTGCGTCTACCGTTCCTGCTCGGTCATCTGTTTCGTCAAGAAAGATTTCCGTCATGGGGGCATCATCTTTCCTGGGCATGCGCGCCTCTGCGTCACTTGAAGCAACTGCTGGCATCTGCGGATTCATGACCGCTGTAGCTGTGGGCCTCGTGGCCGCAATGCTCAACAGTCCAGTTGCTGGGGGGGCGGTACGCTTAGTCTAGACTGGAGTGCGTCAATCATTGCCTGTTCAGGTGCCCCCCCCTTTTGCTGCGCAGCCACTGGACTGCACAGAGGCCAGTGGGGCAGGGGCATCGACAACCTCCTCTCCTGTGCCACCTGTGGGGCAGGTTGAGCCTCTCCGATGAGTCGTGGACCGGCTTTCAGGGTCAACCCCTTGTGGCGGAGCTGTAGAGACTGCCGGCAGGCTGGATGCCCAACGACTGCGCATCGTTGCTCTTTCCGGTAGTGCACTGCCGGTGTTGGCTTGGGTGAGAGGCGCAGGAGGGCTGCCACACGGGTGACCACCCTCTCCTTCAGCGTCCTTGGCGGACATGGCGCTTGGATGCAGTAGAGGCTTCCTTTGGCTACCTATTTCTTTTTCCTGAGCTTGTATAGTGGGCACAGACCTTTCAGTCCCTGCCTGATGGCGACCAGTGTCTGCTTCCTCCTCTGCGGTCAGCGCGTGGGGAGAGTGGGGAGAGTTCGGGACACCCCTAACAGGCATCGCGTCATTGCTACCCTCTAGCTCGATTACCTCGTCAGTCGTGCCGCTTTCCGTTTCTGCGGCTGGCGCTTCCTCTGTTAACGGCCCCTGTGCCAGGGTCTGGCCGGGTGCTTCAGTCACCGGACTCGTCGGGGTGGCGCTGAGCCGTCTTTCTTCATTTGTGACCTCATATGTGCCCTCGATGCTTGCTGAGACTATAGTCTCGACATGGGAGTCGCTTGCCGAGGGTACCTGTGCATCTTTCGGTGAGTCTGCTTGCTCCTCTTCAGTGCTGCCAATTGTGATTGGGGAGACTGGAGAGCCTGGCTGTTGACTACGGCTAGAAGGTTCCGGTGCTTCGCTCGGGGATGTGTTGTTTGCACCATTCACCGAGCTGGTCTCCGTGAGGCTGACTTCCGCCTGTATCGCACTGGACAAATGCTCCTGTGGCTGGCCTCCACCTTGATTGCCATGCTTGTCGTGATTGTTTTGAACGCTTTCTTGATTGCTTTCTGGCAGGCGTTGCCAGTAGCAGCCCTTTTGCAGCAGGCCTGGCCGGGGGGGAAGGCGGAGTGGAGAGGAAGGTTGATCAAGCTCAATGACCCACCTCCATGCATCATAGAAGTAGATCTTGTGGAGCGATTCAAAGCTATACTCTTTGGCCTTATTGGCAGCATCACTCGCTTGCCCAAAGGCATATCGGGCCCCGCGTCCGACGCAGAAACGGTTGCCCCCCCCGCGGAGCAGCATGGAGTAGCTTCCAGGCGTCAGGCAAGTGCCCATCTGGCAAGACATACCAGTCCGGTTCCGTGCACCGGTCCGCTGCATAACCAAAGAGTAGGCCACTATCATGTATTTTTCCGTGGATTGGGTGCTTATCGTCCAGTAGCTCCTTTTCTCCTCTGGTGAGATGAGATTGCCATGTGAGTACCAACCTAAGGCGACGGGAAAGCCCTTGATGGTATTCAACAAGACAAACAGGGAGTGATGCCTTCCATAGCGGTTGTGGTTCCATGGCAGCAAGGAACTCTTCCGAGGACTCAGAGACCCACTTCCATTTCACTGGGAACTGGCCTTGTACACAGGCTTTGTTTGTCGTAGTGCCCTGCATGTTGACAGGGCAGACCGATACCGTTAGGTCTGTGGCTCTGCTGTAGGCGACATTAGCTCGCGTGTAGCACTCGTGGTCAACATCGTTGCCACGCGCAGTGCCACTGAGAAAGGTGGATTTCCCATGCAAAACCACGCAATGTTTGGCTGTTGCGCCCGCAACCTTGACTGCTGTCTCAGCATTGGCCCGTCGACCCGACTGCTGAAAAAAGCCTTGCAGGTGCTGTGCACTGAGGGTACGCGTGGTGAGAACAAGGACACTGTCCGTTTCTCGATCTTGCATGGGAAGCCACTTCTCTATTTGTCGGTATACAGTGCTGGTGGCTTCTGGCGTTGGAACCGCTCGGGTCTCCGGGTTCGACGCCTCGTGGACCCAATTCACGAAACGGAATCCTGAGGCAAGCCGGCCTTCTGCACGGATAGAGCCCGTACCTATTTGCCAATTATCTTTCTTGGCATTGCAGAGCATGGGGTAATGGACTCCTATCAGGGGTTCATACACTTCCTGAGCAACTCTTGCGCTTGTAGGAAGCATTATGCTCCACTGGTGCACTCCTGCCAAGCCAGAGCGTTCTTCAGCTGTGACAGCCTGATGGAATTGGAACGTGTGTCCAGGGCACGTAAGAACGTATCCTAGGCCAGCAATGAGCCCTTCTGGTGTGTCTAGCTTAATGTTACGGAGCTCCGGATATGCCGCCTGGAGTTGAGCTCCAGCAGGCAGGGTGCAGGGACAGTACTCACGGGAGTTCCATCCTGGTCCTAACGCCTTGCCACTCACTTCCTCTGCTGCTTGCATTAGCTCGAATAACGATACTTCACCGCTTTCTCTGAGCAAACTACAGGCCGCTTTGGGCAGTTCCTGCGGCATCAGCCAACGATTCTTTGCCCTCAGGCCGATGGGGGCTTTAAGTAGGAGTGTGCGATGCTCTCGCAGGTTATCCGCCACGCCTCCGGGGCTTTGACGGGGATCCCCTAGTAGTATCCGGAAGAAGGGTCGTCGTGGGACTGCGGGGACAAAGGCAGATTTCAGGTCCATGTCCTGCTGGGCCTCTTCACAGACAAGGACATCTAGGCTTTCCATGTGCGCCCTGAGGGATGAGTGCGCTTGACCTTTTTGCTCCCAAATGAGACCAGTAGTGGCTATGACAACTCTTGCCCCTGGTATGAGGCCAGTGCTGTGGAACATAGATTTATCAAATTTCGTGCTGGCAGTATTGGCATTGGCCTCTTCCTTTCCTACTGGCCTGATGAACAGGGCTTGCTGGTCTTCATTGAGGTCAAGAGAGCTCAACAATTTGGTAATGGCACGGCCAGCTGGGTTTTCTTTATGAGAAACTCCAAAGTGCAGGTTCGTAGTGAGTGCAAACCAGGCAAGCAAGAAAGTTAGCGACCTAGTTTTGCCTGCCCCAAAAACGCCCGCAATTGCCAGTGTAGATCGCCCTGACTGCAGAGCCGAGACCATAGACAGGGCAATAGACAGAATATGGGCACTATCTGTGCCCGCAGCCTCATACAATTGTTGGCCAAAACCAGTGGCTTGAGGACAATACCGCGGGGTATTGGCCGATGCCAGGAGTCCAAAAAGAGCATGTAGGCTATGAACCAGCTCTTCCGCACCCTCGAATTGGTAGGAGACTGGGATCGCATATGGGATTCCGACTGCTGTTGGCTTGTGCTCGAGGGGCATGGTGGCCATCTGAATCAGGTGGTCGGCAGATACCGTAGTGCCGACCTCGGCCAGACTGAGGATGTGCAGCTCCACCATTTTTGTTGTTAATTGGTGCATGCTGGGTGGCAGCCCCCAGCGGACTTGCGTGTTGATCACTATTTCTGCACTAGTCGGTAAGGGGGCAAAAGTCTCTGGTGTTGGGATGTAGGCAACCGTCCATGACTTGGGACTGCTTTGTCGGGCCGCCATTTCTTCCTTTGATTCGAGAGAGCCTTGCTTCGACCTCTTCTTAGGTTGCGTGACGTATTCAAGTAGCACTACCAATAGCGCAAAAACTTGGCTATCTTCTCTCAGCACCAGCCGATATACTCTACCAACCTGGCTGCCAATGTGAATTTGTTCAGAGGGCAACATGGCTAAAGACTCAAAATCTTGGGCGGCTTGGTCCGGAGAGACGAAGGCCGCTGCTCTCGAGTTGGGACGAAATGCGATCTTATATTCATGCATACCTTGGAGCCCTTGTGCTATGGGCGTGACATGAATTACGGCCACTTCATTGCTAATGACTGGACTGTACCAAAGCTTACAATCTAACTTGGCTCCTTCCGCAAAAGTCAGCTGTGGCAGAAAGAGGGCAAGGATGACGAAGACCTCCCGAAAGGGAATCGGTTTGAACAGTTCCCGTGTGACTTCCGTGAGCCACTGTTCACATGCATTGGGCTCACTGCTGCCGACTCGGAAGTTGCATAAGAGCAATGCCTGTGCTTCGGCCATAGATCCAATCACCTGCTCAGGAACACAGTTGCGCAACAGATCCAATAGCTCTGGGTCCGGTAGATGAATTTGAGATACTAGTCGTTCAATCGCAGTACGCCAGTCCTGTTGGTTCATCACTGTTTCGAAATCCACGAAGCCAACCGAAGTGGTGCCGCCATTCTATCCCGAATAGGGATGACTTGTGGGTGGCTAAGCTTGAGTGGTGTGAGGGGCCATGGTCCTGCTGGGAGACTGCAGTGCATCCAGTGCCAGTAGCAATGTATGTCTGTGCCCATCCATTTATCAGCCCCCGCGATAAGGGTACATCGAAGGCGATATTCTAAGATTCTTCGGTCAGTGAGGCTGGAGCGCCAGTCACACAGCAAATCGTCTTCGGCATGGATGAGGTGTATGTCACATTGTCCAGGGGAGGCTAGTTCCATCAAAGCACCCATGACTCCCTTTGGCATGGCAATGGCGCCGAGAGTGGCCGAGACGGGGCATGTTGGAAACAAGGCACACAGGCCTATAACTACTGTTGCTCCTGTGTAGCTACCGGCACTGAATCCTTCGACATGAAACCTAGTGGGAGCATAAAGTTTGCTTGCAATGGTGCTGTTACCAATACGCTCCAAAAAGGGTAGGCGCATGAGGATGCGCGCTGGCTGAAAAGACAAAAGCTTCCACCAAAGCCCGCTTAAGAACGCAGCATGGGGAACTCTGCGGTGGGCCGGTACTTGCCTTGAGGCTTCGAGAACAATCTGTGTTCTGCGGTACAGGGTAGTTGCACGGCCATAGCCTAATGCCTCCCAACACTCGCAGGGGTCAGTAGTATTCGACATCAAGATCGCAAGCTCGTGCAGACTGGACGTGTGACCTGCAGCTGCCTCCGTGACCTGTCCACTATACCGGTCAGCCGGTGCCAGGGAGGGGCCATAAACGCACGTGCCATTGACACGAAAGTGAGTACAATTGACTGTTGGAGTGGTTGGGCTACTCAGGGTGCCTCCCCCCAGGCCTCCACAATTGATCTGGATGGTTTCAGGTGGGGGCTCCTGTGGGGTGGTAAGCCAAAACCCGTGTGTTTGCGCCATATGCCATAGTATGGTTTCCCAGTAAGAGACCCAAGGATGGACTTCGTATATTGAGCACAGGATGAGCTCAGCAGTCGTTTCTACCGGTGCAACGTGCTGAGGGAGTTGACTGAAAGCCACCCCTTGCAAAAGGTGAAAATCCCTTTGTTGGTCAGCTGTAAGGATTCCAATGGCCGTCTGGAACATGGCTCGAAGACTCTCCGTGGGGGCTTCATGTTCGGCGGGAATGCCTAACTGCGTCGCTATCTCATGCCAAGGTGCAAAGAGGGCTGGCGTAACCTGCTGCGGGTTGATTGGACGCCGGCTGACTCTCCGACTTGGCTGTTCATCCTGTTCTTCTTTAGGTAGCGACGCCGATGAGCTAGACCCGGACTCACGGGAGTTCTGGTCTGCAACTGCAGTCAACAGCGAACGTTCAAGGAAAGACTGATTCGTTTCCGAGACCGTACGAGCCGATTCAATATCTGAGTCTTCCTCTTGCTTAGCAGCTGGGAAGAGTATTGTGGGGGGCGGTGAAACGGCATGCCATTGCAGCAACAGGCAGACACGAAAGGCACTGTTACCAGTGAGCGCACTTGGTCCCCCCGTGAAACTACACCCACCAATCGGCTTCCATGTTTCTTGAGACCACGCCGCTGGGCAATGCGGCATGCCTAGAAGTGCAATTGGAAGGGTTTCCCACCCACATCTTGCTCGCCGGGCCAGCTGAACATGTGCATCCGCCTTGGCTTTGCCAAAGGCATGAAAGATCGCTGGCCTCATGTTGTTGGGCGAGATACGGCTAGCCTGAAATAGGTGCTCCCCAGGCAGAGAGATTGCTTTACAGGGTCCTTCCAAGTGAGGCAATGCAGAAAGGCATCCCTGCTCGAAAGCCGGACACCCTTGACCGTCTCCAGGATGGCACAGCTGCTGCTATCCTTTTCCGAGTTACCCGGCACTTCTTCCACCCAGCGCAAACCATGTTAAACGAGTTTCGAGAACCTCAAAAGGCTGTGCTTGCAGTTCAGCAAACGCTGGAAGGAGCAATCCCTGCCCCTGCGCTCTTTGCTGACCTATCTAAAGCTTTTGAGCGGGTCAATGCTTTCTGGATTCTTCATATACTTCACATAAGACAATGTGCTCCTTGGGTACTCCAGCTAGCTAAATACCTCCTTTTTAGGAGACGAATAAGACACAAAGTTCAAGGGCGGCTTCTACCACCGCGTGCAGTCCACTCAGGGGGTTGACATGGGGAGATCGACCTCGGTATATTTCTTTTGCTTAGCAATGGACCCCATATTTGTTGCATTGCATCAGGTACCGCGCATGCTTCTTGTCGCGGGCTATGTTGACGACACTACCATTGTTGGGCAGCATAGTAACCCGCAGTGGATCAAAGAAGTCTTCTCTTATATAGACTCATGGTCGACTGCTGGAGTCATCATGGATGCGCATACGTGTTGGCATGTTGGACTCTCCACGAATTTAATGATTTCAAGCCAGGAAAACGAAATGCTCTAAGTGCAGTGTATCGATTTTTAAAAAAGCTTTGATGTTGCCCAGTTCCCTGCCCCCAGTTCCCTGTCCCCAGTTCCAGTTCCCTGCCCCCAGTTCCCTGTCCCCAGTTCCCTGTCCCAAGTTCCCTGTCCCCAGTTTGCTGCCCCCAATTCCCTGCCAGTTCCCTGTCCCATTTCCTTGCCCCCAGCCCCCAGTTCCCTGCCCCAGTTCCCACCCCCAGTTCCCTGTCCCCAGTTCCCTGTCCCAAGTTCCCTGTCCCCAGTTTGCTGCCCCCAGTTCCCTGCCCAGTTCCCTGCCCCCAGTTCCCTGTCCCCAGTTCCCTGTCGCAAGTTCCCTGTGGAAGCGTCTCCATGCTGGATAGTAAATAGCAGGTATGAAGTCACTCCATTGAAAGGCCGGTACGGAGCTGTCTGTAAACATATTCAAGCAGCAGATCCCCTTGCGTCAATCTACGCCTGCCTGAGTCAAGAAGTCACTTCTCTCGATCAACAAGACCTCCAGAGGGTGATTCCTTTCTTTTGGAATGTGCAATCACGAGAAGCTCCCGCTTTCTATGACTATGATGCAGTCACTTTCCTTGACATCAGATCCTGCACGCAGGAAGAAAGATGGCGACTACAAGCCATCCTCATTGACATGGAAATTCCATATTATGTTCAAAAAAGACTGCTCCTTGTCATATATGCTGAAGGAATCGAACTTGAAAATTTCAGATTGAGGACCTTTCAAGAACAGATTAAGATCCCTTTTGGCAAAGAAGAAGGTAGTCTACAATGCTCCTTTGTTGCAGGAGCCAACAATGATATATGGACAGCAAATCGCTCATGTGTATGCCAGTATGAAATTCTACATAGTAGGGCTGCAGGGTGGTAGCTAGTCCAACTGTAACGGAGAGCAACGTCGCTGAGGACTTCGAGGGGCCTCATGAAAGGCTTGATAAAGACATCACGGAACTTCCCTTTATCGTGGATTGCAAGCGGCTTCCAATCATCAGGCCAGTGAAGATCATCGTGACAAAAAACTTGTGAGTCAATTGTGTCATGGAGGAGGTTGTTTTGAAAGAAGAGTCGCAAACGCTTGGCAGGTGATATTTTAGAAGTGCACCATGTCATCTTGTCTCTAGTGATATGCGAGAGACCAAGGCAGGCTCGAATGAAAGTAAAATGATCATAGTGCATGGATCTTGCATTTTCAATAAGAAACCGGATATGCGTTTTTGGTAGGACTGTACCCAGAAGGTAGAGAGCTAGGTGCATCGTGAAAAAGAAGACACTGTCAGGACCACAGATGCCTAAACGACCATGTTCTTGACCTGCATATGTGAGATCGGTACAGGGACTGCCTCCAATGACAAAGACATGGCAATAATCGCTTAAAATGACAAACTCTCTTAAGATTCTTGCCTTGTCGTCAAAGATAAGATCAACGTCATTTGCATAGAAAAATATACCTCCTTTGAGACTGTGTATCCACTGAGCATTGACAGAAATTCCATGCTTTTCAGCAACTAAATATCTAAGCGTTTCATCTCTTTCACATAATAAACAGACTCTGGGGCGATAACCAAATTTCTCGATGAGAATGTCTAAGGACGAGCCACATCCATCAAACATGCTCAAGACTGCATATGGTGGCTTAGCATCTGTGCTTTGCATGGGGTGGTCGATGGGCGAGTCAGGTGTGGAGGCGCTTTCAGCTTGCGAAGATTGCGATAAGGATGCTGCAATTGCTACAAGTTGTTCAGTTGGGATCGTAGCATCATTGGGGGGGCGGCGGACAAAGTTTCTCTGGAATGTAAGCTGCTTGAAGCTCACTTGGATTGAGGGGAGCTGGGCCAACAATATCTTTCCAGGTACCAGTGTCCAGAGCTGTTTTGGTGGTAAGCCTTCTTTTGGGGGTGCGTGCTTCACGTTGCCCAAATTTATTCTTGGCAAGCTTGGTGAGTTTGCCACGTACTGGAGTGGTGGCTTTTCTGGGAGGTCGAGTGTGGCACCATGTGCTCGAAATAGTAGCAACTCGGTATAAGATGCCACAAATTCGATCTCCTGCTTTAAGTTGTGACATGCAAACCTGGCACAATCCAGTAGAGTTGTCATATTTCAGGATAGCAGAGTTCGTCGTTTCATGTTCTAACAAATAGAAGTGCTGGCACGGCTGCTGCTCCCCATTTAATGGGTCAGGACCTTGATGAATGATCAGGGCGATACACTGCCATGTTTGTCCACTCGAATGGAAGGTGTCTTTGTGAAGGAAACGCTCGTAATCTGTCGCAAGCGGCTGATCCTTACGTACATATTGAAGCCATACGAGTCGACAGGGCGAGCAAGTTCGAGTGGCCCAATCAAAGTTGCTAGCGCATTCTTGACATGCGTCCTTGCTATCATTAGATTCGGCCAGCAAAAGATGCTCCGACCATGGGAAAGCAGCTTCAAAGTAGACCACATGTAGCAAGAGCCCAGAAGGCGGGTCAGTGACAATAAAAGTGGCGACGTTATGTTCAGTAACTTTGCAACAGCTACGACAGGTAAATGAAACTCTGGAGCCTAACAAGTCATGAAACGGAGGCGGAATAATGGCAACAATGGCCTCATACGTTCTAAGCAAGTCCATGTGAGTATCCTTGGGGAGGGTAGACATTGCCAGAGCAAGGTGATAATGGTCAAAGTCATCATTGGGCAAACGAGACGCACATGTCCAGCCTTTGCCTATTGCAACCATGGCTTGATGACCAATGTGATTTTCGAAATTCACCTGTTTGTCCCAGTTGGCTTTAGAGACAATGCGTAAGGCTGCCGTGTAGAAACAAGCAGTGGCATTGAGGTTCTCGTATAAGGTTATAGCCCTTTGAAGGTCTTCTTCCTGGAAATCCATATTTTGAAGAGAAACATCCCGGCTGACCATCTGTTTCAAACAATGAAAGTGTGCTTGCCGACGTTTGTTTCGAAGGACTTCGTTTACTGAATTTTTGCTAGCAGCACTGCTAGGTGCATGTTGCGCATTAGTTTTTTGTTTTGCGAGACCATCACCTCTCTTCGGGGCAGCTTTGGAAACTGGCTTCCTCGGCAGCTTCTGTCGTGACTCGCCAGGCTTTTTTCCAGGTGGAGTTTTCTTTTCAAGGACTTCATCAACAGTGCTTGACCGTTTGGATAGGTGGACTTGATGTTCTAATTCCTTGGTTTTAGCATCATCAAACTGTTGTTGTAAGTCTTGATACACTTGCTCACATAGCACGGAGTCAGCAGAGCGTTGTGATGCTTCATTACCAGAAGGGCCTTCTTCTACAGAGGCAGGGATAATTGCATCCTCCTTCGCGGGTTCTGGTTTAATGGAGGCACCAATATTGGAGGTCAGGGATTGATGTGAGCTCTCTAAATTGGTGGTGGGGACAGTACTGGCATCTTGGTCTGTAGCGTGCAGTCTAACGCTTTCATCAACTTGCATGTTTCCATTCAACTCACTTAACGTGTCTTGTGTACCAAAAGTGTGCTCCTTGTTCAGGAGCACAGATCCTTGTACGCAATTGGGTTCTTGCAAGAATTGTTCTGCGTTAGCATGGTTTTCTTTGCTAGTTACTTGACTTTCACCAAGTCCATGCTTTAGGAGAGATATCGCACTGTTACCCTGGGACACACTATTTGCAGTAGGGGAACGATGAGGTGACGAAGGCTCTATTGTATACTTAGGTGAATTGCCATCTTCTTGGGATGTTGTGCCTGTTGCGTCAATCTCAGTTGGTAACGGACTAACTGCGTCTTGGTTATCATCGGATGATGACGGAAGCGAGCGGGAAGGAGATTGCTTGTTGTCATAGACCTCAACGGTGGAGTGAGTGCTTCTTTTGGCACTTTGGTCACTCTTAGAAAGAGTGTGTGCTGTATTTGTCATGGTTCTGGCTGTAGTAGGTAGAGCAGCATGACTCTTGAGGGATCGCTGATCATTATGCCAGACCGACAGGATGCGGCCAATAGGAGCACTTTCAAAAATATCATGGACCTCAATCTGGCCTGGCAAGAAAAGAAGGAGGTTGGAGCGAACGTAGACACTGAGCTCAAGTGCGTTGCTGACACATTTCGAGACTCTGCCTCTTTCAAACCGAGGTTGTAGGATATGTAGCTTCTGACCCCGCTCGATTTGGCAGTGAACAATGCACTCGTGCTCAGGTAGCTCTGTGATGACTTCATTATTGTGCTGGCAGGGAGGTGGTTTGGACGCCGTACATTCAAGGAAGATCGTGTGATGATCAAGAAGGTGCTTCTGCCTCATTAGAATGTCGAAAAGGTTAGAGACTTCCTTCCTAGAAAGCTCAGCTTCAATGAGACAAATAGGGACAATTTCATCAAGAATGTCAACTGAAATATCCCTACTGCCAATTTCGAAACTAAACACCTGCAGCTGGCCAAATCTCCTGCGTGACATACTGTTGCCAGGCAGAGGGAAGAAACCGCTGAGCCGGGCACCCTGACACAAGCCTTTGCTGTGAGCTCCAACATGATGATCCGTTTTGGTTTCTTTGACGTAGATGTTAGAAGTACGTTCAGTATTATAAACATCAGGCTGTTTATAATGGACAATTCCTTTTTGTCCTTTGTGATCAACAAAGATGCCAGGTATTCGCGGGAGTAGATGGGGTGATGCAACGAAGGCAACAATTTTCTGATGGCCTTTGTCCTGTACATGTACTATGGCAGGCCGAATTTGTGTTGCTCCTAAAACCTTCTGTAGCTCATCGCAGAGGTCAGCATCAACTAATCCATCTTGCATCATGAGTGATCCATCATCTTCAATTTGAAAAGCTTCATGGCTATCACTTCCTGTTTGTGAACTTCCGATTCTGCAATACCGAAAGTAATACAACATCTGTCTGTTGCACCAAGTTCAGTATACAGGGGAGGATCTTGTGAGTAGACTCGAAATCGAAACACTCCTGGCACTGCAGTGATAGCAGCCTGAAGTTGTGTTGTGAGAAACTTGCTGGAACAAAGCCATGTTTCAGTGTACTCTAAACTTGGCGAATAGACCTCGAAACTGTTCACATTACGAGCTGGGCTAAGTACAATGAAATATGTAGCTTTAGTAAAAATACGCGAACGCCCCATTTGCGCAAATTCAAAGCTTTTGTATTTGCTGATTCGCTGGATATGGGCTCGATGTCGCCTGAGAGAAGTGCAAACTCCAATAGTTAGATCAACGCTTGTAGCATTGAGAGAACACTCATGAAAGAGAAGAACGTGCCGGAGTTGACTGTCCGAATGGTATATAGCTGCAAAATGTTATCTTGCAACCGGTTTTGTATTCCGTAAATTATGATATCAACTGGGCGCTTGCCAGAGACAGCGCGCCCCCCGCGCGGTTCACCAGATGTGCGTGGTGGTCGGCAGTCGACCCCTTATACCGCTGATGGCAGGCCTCCACCTGCAACATGTCGACGTAGTGGCCAAGGTTCCGGAGTTGCTCTGGGTGGTGTCGCCTAAAGTGGTGCTTTGGTCGCACGCTGGCGGGGTATGCTGCATGGAAGGCCTGCTGGTGCACAGCCTGCGCTTCCGCCAGCTCCGGCTTCCCAGTCCGGCGCGGCGGAAGCGGCGCGACCGCAGCCGCGAAACTGCCGCCGCGCAGCCACACAAGGCTCGCAGGCTCGCCAGCTCAACGTTTGCTGCCCAGATCGTGAGCGAGGGAGAGAAGAAAAACGCGCGGTTTTTTTCCCTAAAATACGAGGACCCGGGGTGTCTCAGAGTGGACCTCAATCCGCTTCGAACTGTCGAGCGCAAACTCGAGTCAAAACACCCAAAATCCAGGACGAAAAAAGCGAGACGAAAAAAGCGAGACGAAAAACGGTCGGAAACCCGAGACATTCCGAGACATTCCGAGACGTTCCAGGGTCTTGGATTTTTGGGTGTTTTGACTCGAGTTTCCGCTCAAAATTCGAAACAGATCGAGACATTCCGAGACATTCCGGGGCCCTGGATTTTCGGCGTTTGATTCGAGTTTCCGCTCGACAGTTCGAAGCAGATTGAGATCCACTGTGAGACGCCCCGGGTCCTCCAATTTTTCCATTTTATAGGATATAGAAAGAAAAGCTCCCCGGTCAGAGTTTGCTTGGGCCTTTTTCTTCCGGGGGCATTCTCCGCTGTTCGCGATGCGACTGCGCGATCGCTGCGTGCATTTTGGTGGGTTGGCCTGCAGAACGGGAGTTGGCGCCATGGCGAGCCAGGATGGGCCAAAGTGCTGTCGGCTCGAAAACCGGTTCGTCCCCTCGCGCGCGCGCGCCCGCGCCACGCACCGCTCCAACCCTCAGTTTTGCCGCGGCCGCTCTCAGGAGAACCGGGTGATCTCCACCTTCACCGGTGGCTGCTGCGGCGCAGCGGCTGCCTCCGCCTGCGGCGCCGCCGCAGCTGCCCCGCGGGCGCGGCGAAGGTGCGCGTTCGCGGACCTTGTTCGCGCCGTGACTGCTGGCGCGGGCCGAACGCGGCGCGGCCGCCTGTAGAAGCGCCAGCTGAAGAAGCTCCGCTGCAGGCTGCTTGGGCGCGGTTGGTGGTGGCGAGAGCGGCTCTGCCGCTCCTTGCTTTGGCGGCGGTGGCAGTGGCGGCTCTGCCGCTCCTTGCTTTGGCGTTGGCTGCATCCACCCCGGAGGTGGCAGAATGCTAGATGAAAGAGTGGGACTCTGAAATGGGAGTGAAAACTGACAACCAATTCTGTTCCCCCGGGTGTGTCTGCAAAAGGTTTGTTTTCTTTGGTTCAATGCTCGCTGGAGTTGGCTCGGCCTCTATTTTTTCCTTTGTCGATGGCTTCTGGTTACAGCTTAGCTGTTTGCCAGCAATTGTCAGCAAGCCACAGTAATGAAAACAAAAGCGCGCCAAAATAGATAACTTAAAAAAAGATCGTTAAATCGTTAATTCGTTAAGTTTGATCTTGTAAATACGTAATTTTATGATTTCAAGCCAGGAAAACGAAATGCTCTAAGTGCAGTGTATCGATTTTTTAAAAAGCTTTGATGTTTGGAGCTTTTCCTCTAGTTCAAGTCAATGTCACACTTTCCGGTTATCTGCGCGAGCGAGCCTGTTGACATAGACGGTCAAAAAAATGCCAGAAAATGAGAAGCTGCTTTTGGCTTCCAGCCGACATGTACGGCTCCTCTTTGAAGCCAAAAAGTAAATTCAAAAAGTGTATCAAAAGCAGCTTCACCTTTAGGTTTTTTGTCTCACGCAAAACTGACCTCCAACGTTTGAGGCAAACGCCTGTGGATCTCAGACAATGCTGATCTCCAGGTTTCTAAACCTTGCTAGGCACCCTTGACACAACATATATGCTTTGTAAAGGTGGACCAACCCTGACCCCCACAATGAAGCAAAGTGTTAAGTGGAGGCAAAGCTGTGATGGCTCAAGCTAGTCCGTGGTCCACGAAATCTGGCGCAAGCCGAGGGCCCAATGACGACCCCTAGTGTCTCCAGTCTCAATACTTCGGGAGAAAGTGAAATGGCTATGGATTGTCACTTAGTGCTCACGACTCTGTCTGACACAGTAGTGGAGATGTCCTCTAGCGTTGCTCAATATGACAGATTCGAAGACTTTGAAGAGCACGTTGTTGATTACCTTGCCTCGGCTACTGATCTAGATGTATTTGGATGTGCGCTGGACTTCATACATCCAACCATGCACACCTATCTAGACGACCCCATTTGGGAGACTTTGCAGAATAACAAGTAGTATACCATAGTGTTTCGGAATTGTTTCGAAGCTTTTCATACAAAAGAGGCTTTCGATGGCTGCCCATATCGGGACATCCCCAAAGCTGTCAAAGTCCCAGCCAACCAATCGGGGATTATTCCATCCAGCGCTTTCATCGCAGTGCCAAAACTACGACATGTTAGCGTTGAGGCAGGCATACGCGCTGTTGGAGCTCAAGCTTGGCAAAGCTGTCGTCACCTCCGGATTGTCAAGATGCCGAGTACTGTCGTGCGCATTGAAGAGAACACCTTTCGAGGGCGCCACTTGCTTAATAGTATAACAGTGCCAGGCTGCACTGAGTTTGGATACAAAGCCTTCGCCGACTGCTGCTCCTTGCAGTGGATACATGCTAATGGAGGGGGAGCCAACCATATGGGAAGTGCAACTAAGCTTGGCACTATCTTTTCGTAGACTGTATCAACTTGGCCACCTTCACAATCCAGGAAGATGGCCACAACCCGGACTTGCCGAATCAAGAGCAGCATAGGGAACTACCAACAAGTCTTCTGCTCCACAGGGTTAAAAGAATTCGAATTGCCTCGGGACTTCCATGAGCTAGGAGCCCATGCCTGTGACAATTGTAAATTGCTCACTCAGGTTGACATTTCGAACACCAGCAGTGCTGAAATTCGAGAGTTTACCTTTGTGCATTGTGTCAGGCTTCGAGATGTACGCCTGCCATACACGGTACACACAATCCACGTGAAAGCTTTTATGAACTGTGCGGCACTGCAAGGGCTTGCCATCCCACCCTCGCTGCACTATCGCCAGCAGGGCGTTCCTCGATTGTAGCGCATTTAGAAGGCTCACGAAGCTACCAGGCCAAAGAACCACATGGCGCGGGACGTATGCCGAAGAAAATGCCTTCGCGCTTTCCCCTCTATGGCTGCACATGATTCCAGACATGGGCTATGTGCCGGAGTTGGCTTAGGCCCACTGATCCATGTGGAGAAGTCATTTTGGACGAATTCGATCGTTGGATACATATCAGAGTGACTTATACACGTATACCAACTGAACTCCATTGACCAACTGGAATAGCCCTCGGGGACGACGCACATTCGAGAGGTGCCCCAGCGCCCTCATGCCCACCACAATGCCGCATGGGTAAATTCAGCTAGGAGCAATTGTCTCGACAGCTGTTGCCAGCCTCCATTGAAGCAACACCGCCCAACCAGAGCTGACAAAACTTCCTGTCAACCGTGTCCCTCTTGTTCGCTCCAAGTGAGCTGACCCGATTGCGAGCCTCAGCTCCTGGCCGGTGTCTGGCACGCGTCGGTAGAGGAGTAGACGATTGGCACCCAAGTGAGAGCCTCAGTTCCTGGCCTGGCGTGAGTCCGTACTCCGCCAATCCGGTACAAAATGGACACAAAGTACCATGCTAGGTTTTTCAATGTTTCACCAAGTTTCACAAGGGCCATGCATGAAGGAGGATAGTGACCCATGAATGACAGTCCCATCCATCCTATTTTGCGCGCTCGCACACCTTCCACGCTCCTTTTGCCACTCGTGTTAAGGAGCCTGCTGGACGTGTGTGCGCCCCCTCCCTCTGCTGAGGGAGGTCCGTAGGGTGCATTCTGTAGCATTCGCTGCAATTGCCCACTGCCGGCCACAGTCGCCTCAGTTTGCGCAACTGTGTGTAATAGTTGTGCCCTGATGCAGGCTGTTTTCCAAGGCCTGAACAGCATTGCAATCGACAAAGATCAGAACTGCTGCAGCCAGTAAGCGCCAGCAAACGCTGTCAACCAATCGATATTGGGTAGAGTGCTTACAACCCAACATAGCAGGGGCAGAATTGTCCCTTGTACATTCCTGAAGGCCACTGGGACGTGGTCTTCATGGTTTGCAGTATGCCAATACTCCATCGCATTGGATGTAAGAACAGCAGATGCCTGACAGCTTTCGAGAATTCAAGGACCGATTAGTTAGATGGACATTCTTCAGGTTTCACTGGTTTCACTTTCGAGTGCAGCGCGAAACCCTGCTAGTTTGGTTTGGGGGTTGTTCGTTTTGGTTCTGTCTGGGGGGTTTGTTCTGTTGGTTTGTTGTGCTTTGGGCTGTTTCCCCCACAAACATGCAGAGTTTCCACCCTTATCTTGATGACCTGTGCACACCGCACACATGGCGTCCGAACTCGTGCAAAAAAAATCTCAGGACGCTTTGCAGCACTGAAGCAAGAATGTAGTATGAAGATAGCCAAAGCTTGCACTGTCCAGCAGTACTGAGAGGCCTTTTGTTGCTTAATTCGCAGCCCCATGTTTCACCCTTCACTCTTTTCTGGTCCTCTTCCGAATTGTCAAGAGTGTGCGTCAGACAGCTCCTGGATAGTTGAAACTGAGTCTAGTTGCAAACTAGTCTGGCTGCAGTTTCCAAGAGAGTTCCATCCTCAAGCAATTCACTATGCTTTGTTTATTCGAAATGATCCCTTCTTTGCCAAGGGTCGCTCGTGGACATGTATCTCGGTTGTTGTCCACCAAGGGCGCGACCCACTCTATGGTGAAAATCAACCTGCTGATCACTTTTACGTCCTTGAAAACGATGGATCCAAATGCGACTGCGTTTGCTACAACAATGCTGTAGGCCTCCACCATGCTGATGATACGAAAATCAAACCCGGGGACAGAATCTGTGCATTCCTATTTCGCACGACTGACATTACCACCAAGTGGCCAATACAGAGCGCCCTCCCAAACAAAAGAATGCAAAAGAATAATGTGCAAAGGCAAGACAAAGGCAAGAGAAGCAAAAATGGTCGTGGTTGCAAAGTCCAGCTCAGCTCTAAAAAGAGAGTTACTTCTGGTAAGCAATGTTCACATCCGTCTGAAATCTCCGTACAGCGTAATTTTCAGGACACTTATGCTGAGGAAAGGTATGGCCCGCCGGAAGATGATATACACATTGTACCAATTGAGATGATTGATAATATTGAGGAAGTCTTCTCCCAACCTCAGCCAGGGCCACAGAACACTCTAACCAAGCAGCAAGGGAATGGCGACCCGTGTCGTTGTTCCTCTGCGGTAGCAGTGGCTCCTCAAAGACTTGCCAGTAGCCCAACTAGGCCTGGCCCATATACCACGGACAGCATCAGAGGAGAAGCAGGCCAAGACAAGGCTGTTCTTACCGCTGCCAGCTCATATGGCGATGGCGAAGTTTCCAAGTCTCCATATGCCATTCTTAGTATGTTTGATGGCTGTGGATCCTCTGTTGACATCATTGAGTCCAAAATTGGCTATCCTCCCAGAGCATGCATCCTCTGTGAAAAGGATGAGACGCTTCGGTACTTGGTTGGAGAAAAGCATGGCATCTCTGTTGATCAGACTTGGCAACACAGCTCTAAAGGAGGAGGTGCCTTCTACTATGCTACAGACGTTGATAACCTCTTTGTAGACAATGCACGATTGCTACGTGAATTCACAGCCCTCTGTTCTGACTGTCACTTCTTTGTTATTGGAGGCAGCCCGTGCACGGATCTTACATATGCTGGAGGAGACTAAGGCTTTCTGGGCATATGTGGGCCAGCCAGCGTTTTCTACGTGACCTCCTTGAGCTGCATGCCAGGCTGCTTCGTGGTCTGTTTGGTTTGCGTTGGTTTTGTTGTTTGTTGCTTGGTTTTGGTGTTTTGCTTGTGGGTTTCTTCGGTGTTTTTGCATCCTGGCTCGTAACTCTCTCTTAGCTAGCGCAAGATGACCTGTGCAATCTCTGCACGCATGGCGTCTCCACCTGTGCAAAAAAAACACATCTAGACACAACACTCTTTGTTCTCAGTGAGCCACTCAAGCACCATGTCAGACGTCTCACCAAAAGTGTTGACAGGCGCTGAAGCCCATACCCCATTCCTCAACTTGATTCGCATGGGAGCGCCAGGTTCTTCCCAAGGCATACAAGGCACAACAACAATGTCAACAATCCCACGTTCTGAAGGCGCATCTGGAGGGTCTGCTGCGTGTTCTGAAGGTGCGATCTCAGGAGAAACGGCAGAAGGCAACCTCAGGAGCAACCGCAGAAGGCACAACCTCTGAGGAGAAACTGCAGAAGGCGCAACCTCATCTTCAGGTCGATGTTCTGCAGACTCATCTTGAATCTGTGCTGGAGTGTGAGTCTGAGTCACAGATGGATCAAAAGGTAGCAAAGACGCTTCTACTTTGGCCAGTTGCTGCTGTGATAAAATGCTTTAAAAGGCTTGCTAACAACAAGTCATACTTGTACTTAAGCAACAGATTTAAAAGACATTGCTACAGCACCAAAAAAAAGGTGCTAGACTGGTCAAAGATACACCATCAGCTTCAACAGCTGGGGCCTGAGGCATGGGGTTATCTGGTATCTGAGGTGACACTGCTAGAGTGTTTAAGGAAGGAGCCACACCATCACTCTTGTCAGGTAGGTTGGTCTGAAGCTTGACATCAATAGGAGAAGGGTTCGACACATGGAGTAGGCTGTAAGTTAGGAAGGTCAATGCGTGTCTGATCTGCGTCGGCTGAGTTCGAAAGCAGATTAGCACAACCATGAACCTCGGGCATTTCTTCTACACTCGCTACAGAAGGAGGATTGGTCTTGTGCTGCTTGTCTCTAGGAAGTCGGGTGGTAGGTTTGGGTATTGGAGCCTGCCAAGTACTGGGATTAACTGCGCCTGACAGCAACTTCAGAGCATCACCAGGGACCCACGGATTGGCTGTAACTGGGCTGGTGGCATCTTTGTTGTGATCTGATGTTGATGAGGGGGCAGAGCGAAAAGGAGATCTTCTGTTGTTGGTTGCCTTTTCCGGAGTGACAACCTCAGGATCCCCAGTAGTTACTTTCACAAGGAGCAGGTTTTGCAGTTGCTGGGAAGGCTGCGTCACTATCCTTTGTTTGTCGCAGTTGGGCGTCTGCCAAATCGCATTGACTTTGCCCTCAGGTGCACTTTCAAAGAGATCATAGATCCCGATTTGCCCAGGCAGAAAGAGAATGAGGTCAGTGCTGTCATGAACAGCAAGTTGAAGGTCATTACTGACACAACGCGAGACACAGCCTCTTTCAAATCGGGGCTGGAGGACAGTGAGGTGACCACTGTTAAGGTGTGACAGTGAACAATGCATCCAGCTAGTGGTAAGGGAGTGATGATTTGGCCTTCCTGAAGGTGGGGAGATGGTTTGTGAGTTTGGCAAGTGAGAAAAATCGAATGGTGGTTGAGTATGCTCTTCTCATGGAGATTGCAGCTGCTGAAACTGCACCTGCGACGGATGATGAAAGTGCTTCGTACACTGCCGCCAGCAGTTTGCACCAGAAATGGCGCGCTTGCGCAGCCATAACAGCACTCAAGCGCCAGTCAAGAACAGCGAAGGACAAAACGTCCACTCCTTCTGCTGGATAGGTACCAAAAAGGCGGTGACCTCAGTCACGGTCCTTGTCCTGACACCCTGTAAGGCATCCTTGGCATGTCAGAGGGTGTCTGGCGCCCGGTAGTTTTGGCTCACAAGCAAGCCAGGCAAGCGACAAAACGAGCGAATACTAGGGTGGTCCGCAGTCAGCCACGGGCATTACCCGCCACGCTCACCTTCACACTGCGATGAAGCTGCAGAAGGCTGCCCCTACCATCTCATCATGTGCTGGAAACACTTGAGGACCTCATAGAGAATACTTACCAACAGTTAGCCAAATCGATTACCTTCGGCTGTTAGATCTCAATACGCGCTTTCATGTGGTGGCGGCAAGAACACAAGCAACAAATTCAGGCAGAGCACACAACTTGAGTGTTGACCTTTCTCTCGACGCTCAAGGTCATCAACACGCACACCTTCTCTCACTGTGAGGGCCTGACGCACATTCAACTCCCGGACACCTGCAGGAGACACATGCGGAAGCCTTTGCGCGCTGTACAGCCCTTCTGAGCATTGATGACCTGGGCACACCGCCCACATGGAAGTACTGCCCTTCTGAGCATTGACACTCCGCTTAGGTGCATTGCACACAAAGTCTTTGCTAACTTCTGCAGCTGCACTCTCGGCAGGGGGCACTCACGCGAGTTCTTGGGTGGCAAACCTCCATGCGCAATGAAGGTGACAGCGGTGGCAATTAGCTTAATGGGCTGGATTCACAACGGTAAACCTCCGGTGCGCCGGGAGCAGCCGAGCTGCCGAGAGCACAATTTGGGTGCGCCGGTACACCCCGGTACAGGACAGCTGCTTCACCCAATCCAAGTTGTTCCCAGCGTTCGCCAGGGCCCTGTGCGCGCGTTAGCCAGAAGTTGCCAGCTCACGCATGCTGTGTACCCAGCGGCTATTCCGTTTCGTTGAAGGCCAGCAACATCCGCTAGCGACAGTGAAGGCCCGTAGACATGGCTCCCACTGACAGGAGGGCATGTGCAGTGAAAATGCGGGGGGATTGGGCTGTCCAGGGAGCTGCTGCCGAGTCCCCCACAGTAGATTTGAAGCCCCGCCTCCGATGATTTCCAACATCGCAGCAGCGGCAACTTGTTCTTGCCGATCAGGAGATGTCAATGCGCCGGAGTTCGA
>CAXAMN010022355.1:0-25768 GCA_963970005.1 Durusdinium trenchii | reverse complement strand
CGTTGACCTAACGATTGGGGTCTGTACTTCGCTAAAAAGACATCGAGCTCACATACAGCGAATTAGCAAATATAAAAGCTTTGAATTTGCACAGAATGGAGGCTCGCGCACCTTTACCAAAGCTACATATTTTGTTGCACTCAATCCCACTGGCAATGTAAATAGCTTTGAAGTCTACTCGCCAAGTCTAGAATATGCAGAAACATGGCTTTGTTCCAGCAAGTCCCTCACGCCACAGATCCAAGCTGCAATTACTGCCGTGCCTGGAGTTTTTCGGTTTCGTGTTTATACGCATGACCCCCCCTCTCCATACAGAGCTCGGAGCGACAGATCGATGCTGTGTCACTTTTGGCATTGCCGAATCAGAAGTTCAAACTGTGACTGATTCCCTGGTGTCAATCTATGCTTGTCTGAGTCAAGACGTTGCCTCCTCCGCTCAGCAAGACCTCCAAAGGGTGATCCCACTCTTTTGGAATGTACGTCCTAGTGACGCCCCTACTTTCTATTGCTTTCGCACTGTCACCTTTCTAGACATCAGATCCTGCACGCAAGAGGAAAGATGGCAACTTCAGAGCATCTTGATTGACATGAATATTCCATACTATATCCAAAAAAGATTGCTCTTGGTCATCTACGCTGAAGGAACTGAACTTGAAAACTTCAGGCTCAGAACCTTCCAAGAACAGATTAAGATTCCATTTGGCAAAGAAGAAGGTAGCCTGCAATGTTCTTTCACCGCGGGAACTGATGAAAACCTTTGGACTGTTGATATTTGTACAACAGGAAGTGACACTCATGAAGCCTTTCAGATTGAGGATGATGGATCTCTTATGATGAAAGATGGAATCGTCGATGTTGAGTTTAGTAAGAAGCTACAAAAAGTCTTGGGGGCTATACAGATCCGACCTGCCATAGTGCATGTCCAAGACAAAGGCCAACAGAAAGTTGTTGCCTTTTACGCATCACCTGCTTTATTCCCGCGAATACCTAGCACTTTCGTTGACCACAAGGCTTGTAACAGAATTATCCACTACAAGCAACCAAATGTCCATACCACCGAAAGGTCCTCCAACATTTATGTTAAAGAAACCAAAACTGATCACCATGTTGGTGCACATAACAAAGGACTATGTCAAGGTGCTCGACTTAGTGGTTTCTTTCCTCTGCCAGGTAATAGCATGTCACGTAGAAGATTTGTGCAGTTACAAGTTTTTAGTTTTGAAATTGGCAAGAAAGATGTAGCCGTTGATCTTCTTGATGAGATAGTTCCCATTTGCTTCGTTGAAGCTGAACTCTCCATGAAAGAGGCCTCTTACCTTCTTGATATTCTTATGAAACAAAGGCATCTCCTTGACCGTCATACAATTTTCATCGAATGCACTACCACAAAGCCACCTCTCCAACTGCATAAAGAAGATGTTATCACTACCTTGCCGGAGCATGAATGTATTATTCACTGCCAAATTGAACCTGGTCAGAAGCTACAAGTACTTCAACCACGTTTTGAAAGAGGCAAGGTCTCACGGTGCCTTAATAACGCACTTGAGCTTAGTGTCTACGACCGTGCGAACCTCATTCTTTTCTTACCGTGTCAAATGGATATTCATGATGTCTTTGGGAAAGCACCTGTTGGCCGTATCCTGTCAATTTGGTACGACAGTCACTCTTCGCACCAAAAGCATGATACAAAGCCCACTGCAGCAAAGCAGTCGGCAAATATTACTGGCAGCAGCCCCCAATGTAGCATAAATGCACAAATAGACACCACCTTCACTGGTGAATGTCGTGACAACAAACAATCGCCTGCTCGTTCGATCCCATCTTCATCTGACCACAATCAAGATGCAGTCAGTCCTCTACTGACTGAAATTGATGTAACAGGATCTACATCCCATGAAGAAGAAATAACACCAAAACAGGACTCTGGCCCTTTGTTCAAGGATTGTGATGAACATCAAGCCGCAAATCAAGAAAGTCAGGTTAATCCAGCATCTCCCTTGCGTCAAACCGTTGGAACGCCTGCATATAATTTAGCAAGCAAAGCTTACATTCCCAATATCCAATATGATCCCTATTCAGTAAGCCAAGCAATGCAAGTTGACGAAAGCTCTGCCTCGTGCTTTGCTCACAGAGATGCAAAACAAGATTGCGCCGATTATCCAAAAGGAGAGCAGCAATTCCAATCAAACTCTACCGAGAGCCGCCAAGCTAAAGAGCTCCCTGAAGAAAAGGTTATTGTTCCCTTTTCCTTCAAAGACTGTACATCGGACAATGAAGCCTCACAGCTTTCAACTGATTCGTTCTGTGAACAAGTATACCAAGATTTACAACAGCAATTAGAAGACGATCCAAAGAAAGAAACAGGCCATAGTGACCTCTTGATTGAGTCAAAACACACTGTTGATGTGATTACAGAAAGAAAGCCTGCCACAAAAAAAAGCTCAAGTGACCTACGCCAACAGCCAGTCAAGAAATCCGCTGCAAAACCTACCCCCAAACGAGGTGATGGCCTTAGTCATCGTCTTGTAAAACGGGGAATCAACGCTCAACATGTATCCGATTGGGATACTAACCAAAACCCAATTAATGGAATCCTCCAAAACAAACGTCGACAATCCTATATTCACCAAATACAGCAGATGATCAGCCAGGATGTCTCCTTGCAAAATATGGATTTTCAGGATGAAGATATTCAACGAGCAGTCTCCTTGTATGAGAATCTCAACTCCACTGCTTGTTACTATACGGCTGCACTGCGCATTGTATCCAAGGCTAATTGGAACAAACAAGTAAACTTTGAAAATCACATTGGTCACAGAGCAATGGTTGCTGTAGCCAAAGGATGGACTTGTGCATCCTATCTACCGAATGATGATTTTGATCACTACCACTTAGCTTTGGCTATGTCGACTCTCCCCAAAGATACTCATATGGACCTGCTCAGAACATATGAGGCAATTGTCGCGATAATTCCGCCACCTTTTCATGACTTACTCGGATCTAGGGTCTCATTCACCTGTCTGAGTTGTCATAGATTTGTTGAACACAATGTCGCTACTTTCATTGTCACTGCTATACCAACGGGACTTTTGCTACACATTGCCTTTTTTGAAACTGCTTTTCCATGGTCAGAACATCTTTTGCCCGTTGGACATGATAATGGAAGAAATGCTGGTCAAGAATGTCAAGAATGTGCCAGCAACTTTAATTGGGCCACCATCTTTTGTTCGCCCTGCCGACTGGTGTGGCTGCACTGTCAACGAGAGAGACAGCCACTTGCAACAGACTACGAAAAGTTCCTCTACAAAGATACCTTCCAATCAGGTGGGCAAATTTGGCAATGCATTGCATTAGTCATTCATCAGGGTCCAGACCCGCTAAATGGTGAACAACAACCCTGTGAGCATTTTTAAGTGTTAGAGCATGAAAATGTCAACTCCACAACACTGAAGTATGATAATGCAGCAGGACTGAGTCAATTAAGTGTCTCACAAATCAAAGCAGGTGATCGAATTTGCGGTATCCTTTATCGACATGCGACAATTTCGAGTACATGGTCCCACGCGCGACCTCCGAAACGAATGTCAAATATAGCGCGTGGCAAAGACTCCAAATGTGCCAAGAACAAATTTGGGCAGCGAGAAGTGAGTGCACCCAAAAGAAAACAAGCTATCAAAAGGGCCATTGATGTTGGAAATCGAAAAGATACTATTGGCCCTGTTCCTATTAGTGCGAACGAACTCCAAGCTACTTACATTCCGGAGAAGCTATGCCCACCGCCCCCCGGTGATGCAACTATTCCTGCAGAGCAACTTAAAGCAGTTGAAACATCCTTGTCGCAGTCATCGCAGGCGGACCACCTCGCATCGCCTGCCTCTCCATTTGATCAACCCATGCAGAGTTGTGAAGCCAAACCACCATATGCTGTTCTGAGTATGTTTGATGGTTGCGGGTCATCATTAGACATCCTGATTGAAAAGTTTGGCTATCGCCCCAAAGTCTGTGTGCTGTGTGAAAGGGATGAAACGCTCAGATATTTGGTTGCAGAAAAACATGGAATCTCTGTCAACGTGCAGTGGATACATAGCCTCAAAGGAGGCATTTTCCTCTATGCTAATGATGTTGACATTCTCTTTGATGATGGAGCAAGAATCTTAAGAGAGTTCGTCACGTTGTGTGATTGTTGTCATGTCTTTGTTATTGGGGGCAGCCCCTGTACTGACCTCACCTATGCGGGTCAGGAACATGGACGCTTAGGCATTTGTGGCCCCGACAGCGTCCTTTTCTTTACGATGCATCTCGCGTTATATCTACTTGGTACAGTCCTTCCTAAGACACACATTCGTTTTCTTTTTGAAAATGCTGGTTCTATGCATTATGATCACTTTACCTTCATCAGAGCCTGCCTTGGACTAGCACACATTACACGTGACAAGATGACGTGGTGTACTTCTAAAATATCACCAGCTAAAAGACTTCGTCTCTTTTTCCAAAACAATATTCTACACGACACGATTGATTCTCAAGCCTTGTGCCAAGAAGACTTGCAATGGCCAGCTGACTGGAAACCACTGTCCATCCATGACAAAGGGAAGTTCCGTGATGTTTTTATCAAACCCTTCATGCGACCCCTTGAAGTCCTCAGTGATACTGCACTTCGTTACAGCTGGACCAGTTACCATCCTGCAGCTTTGCTGTGGAGAACTTCGTACTGGCACACACATGAACGGTTTGCTGTAATAGCAAACATGTTCACTGATAGTTCTGTTCCTGCCTTCCAATGGAGCGATTTTATACCGGCAATCTATTATCCGGCATGGAGGCGCTTCTTGAGTTGTTTCTACAACAAAACCTCCTCTAATCCAGAGAAGGATGCGGTGCTTCGTGATGTCCTCCCTTTATTTCACAACAGCAGTATACGAGTTCCCTTCCGCTTCTTAACTGACACTGAAGTTTTGCAAGTCTCAGGACTTAGTCGCAACTTTGCCACTATCTCGCGTCTTAAACATGTTTTGCACTCGCATACAATTCGCTCATTCGTTGGCAACTCTTTTCATCCTAAGCTTATCAGCCTTGCCATTGGCACACCTGATCATGTTCGAGCATGGATCCAAGGAAAAACTAAATGTTTCTTTGGTGTGGCCTCCCCGGATGACGTTCGACAAGGTTATATCTCCTTTCGACAAACCATTGAAAACAACCTCAAGATGTCGGGCAGAAGCACCCAAACTACAATTGTACCAGAACCTTATCGACACATCAACTATCGGAACTTAGTTATGTCACCAGTCAAGAAACCCCCAATTGCTCAACCTATAGTCACGCAAAAGCTGCCGCATTATCTCACCAAAGAAGCCATTGACAACAGTAACAAGCACAGACGAGATCAACGTTTCGACATTTTAGGCAAAGAGCCTCTGATTAAGTTTCTTACTGATCTTAACCTCTTTGAATATGCGGAGCAAGCATCAGTACCGCAATGGATCTTTTTCAATGAAGAGATCGTGCGGGCTTTGTGCAGTCTCTCTGCTGACAGTGATGCCCTGAATGTCTATCAACAAGAGCTATTGCATCATTGTACCTATCACAGAGTCATTCTCTTTCTTCGTCAACTTCTCATTACAATCAAAATTGCTGACACAGGTTTTATTGTTTGCTGGCTTGCCCATCAGCCAATCCATGTTAGATATCTTGGCCCTAGCCGAGCTACAAACCTGTATTTATTGCGTCTCCAAGACGCGCTGGAGATTCTGCTCTTCAAGTATGGTGGAGACCCTGTGAGTATTCGGCAGCCTTTGCAATCGTCTCCCTGGTATCGCTCCATGTTCGGTTTTCAAGTAAATCCCCAGGGAGTTGGAACCGAACACCTATGCGCCTTTGCAATCCAACAAGAACGCATCTGTACAATCACCGAAAAGCCATGGACACACAGTTTTGTTGAGCCAGGATGTGCTTTGTGGCGACTCTCCCATCATCTGCTAGCAGCAGAGAATAATGTATGCAAGGAACCCTTTGCAAACGTTTGTCATCTTGCGTTAGGGAACTTTCCAGTCGTTCTTATTGGGGGGCTTCTTCAGGATTGGTGCCTTAGCATCTGTCCTGAAAGCGCACGGGCAGCTCACCCACAACTCCAAGAAGCTATTTGGCAAGCAGATAAATTGCCTAACCATTGTCTGCAGCTCGTCCACCAATTGGAAACCCCTGAAGCCAATGTTTGTGAACGACTGATTTCCCTGACGCCTACACCGCACAACCAACATCCAGCTCTTCCAGTGATCAGTGTAACAGAACAAGCTGCTGCTTGCATCCCTACTGAGGCCTGTATTGATGATTGTCAGCTTATGACGCTCAAACCAGTTTGGTACGCCTGCACGCAAGGAGAGATTTCAGCAAGGATTTTTCGCAGTGCCAAGGCACTGATATATGCTGAATGACGCGATTATGTCATCTACCCATTAAATCTCTCCGATTAGTGCAGCGTACCCTCTCTACAGGCCTCAAAGCAGCATATTGGCATATCAACCGACAAACAAATGCGTCTATTACGCGTGTTTCCTCCCTCCACTTCCTTATTCATTTTATCTATCCCTGCCTGCCATACCGGCAGATCATGATTCAGGACTTCCTTAACGTGTGTGGTTTTGACGGCAATGTCAACTTGTCCGATGCCCTCTTCTCTTTACGAGTCAATATTGGCAAGTTCACAGACTGTATAGTCACAGATCCGTCTGCGCCTGTCGGCGACACTTCGTTCATTCTTCCAAATGAAATACAGTCCCTACGCCAAATCCCCACGAGGTTTTGGCAGCTCTGTCACAAAATTATACAATTTCGTGAGCAAAGACCGAGTAATTTGCCAGTCTCTGTGAAAGGAATTTACTCTTGGAATCTCAATAGCTGGTCTCCTGGACTTCCCACCAATGTGCACAAGACTTGGATAGTCAAAACTATGTTAAAACAGGCACCAGTTTTATTACAGGAAACAAAATGGGATCAAGCCAACCTCCAATACTTATCCCACACGTGGCCTGACATCAAAGTGGTTGCTACTTTAGCCAAACACAATCCGGGTGAGCAAGCCGGAGTTGCGATCCTGTTTCCTCCAGGCTGGAAAGTCCTAGAAGAACGTATTTTGGTTCAACACTACGCAGTTGCTGCCCGGGTTGAATACCAAGCTTGCACTATATGGCTTGTCTCGATCTATATACCTCCGAGCAGCCCGAAGACTTTCGTATTCAACACTCTACAAACCATTATTGCTCTGACTGATTATCCAGTCTTTGTAGGAGGAGACTTTAATCGGTGTGATCAAAATCATTTTCACACGTGGGATGACTTCCTCGTGCAGGCTGGACTCACTGATGTTGATCCTGCACTTCCTACTTACAAGTACCAAGACCAGGAATCCATGCTTGATAGATTCTTGGTACCTAGTCTCTTCCTTGACACAACGCAGCTCTTCGCTCGCATTTACGGCAGGTACCGGATCGATACTTGCCATCACAAAGCTCTGATGCTCAGGCTAAAGATGAAACCGCGACTTCGACCACATCCACAATCTGAAAAGCATCATACCATACCGACTCAAGTTTTTCTCGATCCAACGATTGCATCGGAAAGTCTACAGGCAGTTGCAAGACAAGCTTCCCTACTTGCTCTCAAACGAAAAATCTCGTTAGCGCAGGAAACTAAGCTTGCTAGTGTCGTGCTCTCACAGCACAGTCGTGCCATAGTTTGGAGTTGGTGGAGAACTCATTCTTGCCACTTCAAAAAATTGGCTCCGTTAAAGCGATTATACAAGCTTCTTGGCAAAGAACAAACACACCTGCATATACGACAGGAAGAACTACGCCTGTTGTATGAGCAAAGCGCGGATACTGACCTGCTACAATCCTGGCAAACTCAGCAGGGATGTCTTCTGATTCCAGCTACTATCATAGCTACCGCTTTACAAGCAGCTGAAGTTACAAATGCAACAAACGCACAGATGCCTTTTGGCACTGACAACACAGACCCAGTCCAGCGAACCAGAAGGCGAAAAATTTTCTGGGATAGACTTAAAACTGTGTGCCCCAAGGGCACCTTTTATCATGGTCCTTTGTTGCAACATAATGGCCAAGAATGTCGTACTGCCCTTGAGTATGATGAAGCCATGCTCGCTACCCGAGACTTTTGGTTCGTGCACCCTGTCAAGTATGACCGAGATTGGCAAGACACGCTTTCGGCTTACCGACGGTGTGTCGTGCCGTGGCCTGTCATTCCTGAGCCCACGGAGCAAGATTATATCGAACATCTCCTCCTCACTAAGGATTCTGCCCCGGGCCCTGATGGGTTACCTTATGCTCTTTGGCGAATGTTCCCGCAGCAGACTGCTACGATCCTTCAGGATGACTTTCATCACATTTTAGCTGGTGCGTTAGCACCACCCACCCAGGTAGGAGTATGGATCCCAAAAGCCAAACAAGGGCCCACGGCTGACTTTTTTCGGCCTTTAGGCATGCCTGACACGCTTGACAGACTGCAAGATGGCACAGTTGCTGCTATTCTGTTTCGAATCACCAGGCATAGTTTTCACCCTGCCCAAACTTTGCTCAACTCCTTTCGAGAACCGCAAAGAGCAGTGCTAGAAGTACAAGGAGCTCTGGAGGGCTCGTCCCCGGCTTCTGCCCTCTTTGCTGATCTATCAAAAGCTTTTGAGCGCATTAATGCACATTGGATCATTCACATATTACGCATTCGTCAGTGCTCCCCTTGGGTCCTCCAATTTGCGCGTTATCTATTGTTTGGTAGAAGAATCAGACACAAAGTACAAGGGCGGCTTTTACCTGCGAGAAATGTGCATTCTGGAGTTGATATGGGGCGATCCACATCAGTGTACTTCTTCTGCCTTGCCATGGACCCTATTTTTGTCGCACTCAATCAAATTCCGCAAGTTTTAGTGGTTGCAGGGTATGTTGATGACACTACGATAGTTGGTCGGCAAACAGACCCGAACTGGGTTCGAGAGGTTTTTCAGAACATAAGAAAATGGAAGTCTGCTGGCATTGTTATGGACACACATCACTGTTGGCAAGTCGGATTTTCCAGCAGAGCTCTAGAAGAAAACACGCTACACAGAGTTGAGGATGTCTGGGGTCATGTAACTCCCATTCACGAATCAGGACAAGCCACTTGCAGTGCTGCGCTGCAACGCGTCCCTGCCTATGCACGTCGCTTTGTCCTTAGACACGGTGACCACTGCACACATATGGCCTCAGAAGCCATACCCAGACTTGTAACTGAAGGGCACCCCATGCTTTGCCGATTGGCTGCTAGTCCATGCCAGTGCCGATCCAAAACACAACTGCTCACAAATGTCAGCTACACTGCTGAACAACTGTACAGTCTCGACCAAGCAGGACTAGGCGGTCAGTGTATAGTGTCGTCGACTATCAACCTTGGCCTAACAATCCATACAGGGTGGACATGTCAACTTACCAATGAGGCTATGGTCAAAATACCGCTGCAATTCTCTCTCACCACTCTGCTGTCAAAGCAGCTGGTGAAATTCCGAACGAGGCTTGCTGCTGCTAATCGGGCCAACCTTAGCATTCATATGAAGATTATCTACTTCAACACCTTTTCGCTGAGCCTCTTCTACTACTCGCAAACGCAGCGTTTCTTTTCGCCCAAGCTTCTCAAGCCGCTGTACCACGCAATGACAGACTTTCTGCTACAGCGACATTGGTTCCCGCAACACCTATTGGTTGGACTCTGCAGGTGGCTACGCATAGGCCCACTGCTTGACCCAACCATCACGCAGGCAGTCTCCCTCTTTGGATGCTACTTACGGCAGGGACATAGGTCCTTCGCAGAAGAACAAGAAGGTTCCTATGCCATACAAATCCAACAATGTTGGAAGTATTGGCAACAGCAGCTTCCCGCTGAAGACGTACAGCGCTTCCTAGCCCTCTTAAGACAAAACAATACCCCGGCACAGAGAGCGAGTGGATTCAAACAGCTTTTCAAACAACTCGCCATTAGCAGATTGCTTGCAGCCTCTCATAGGCACTTGGCTGCACGAATATGCAAGAATGGTTGGGCCATGGGGCCCTCCATCCTTTTTTTGGACTGGCTAGCGGATCTACCCACCACTCAGGTAGGGGCAGTGCCGCGTTATGCTGTGTTACGATGGGCTCTAGGAGAAGATGCTGACTTTTGGCTGCCCCTTAGGGGCAAGCTCAGTCGTAGTCAACTTTGTGTTTGGTGTCACAACCATACACGATGCTTTCCATGCGGACCAGGGTATGGAGCACTTTGCCCGACCTGCCTCCTGCCTGCCACTCCAATGGATATTACCTTGACTACCCTCCCTGAAGAAAGCAAGAGCTTTCTTTGCTTTCATCAAATTTTTGTGCCTGAGCCCAAGCAACTGCCCCCAGCATTTTCTCGACTGCTATCCTCAGTGGGCTGTCGCGCGATTAACTCCCTATGTTCCTTGTGTACTTTGTCAGGGTGGTTCCAACTCTATCGATCATTGGTTATCCTTCTGTCCGGTTGTACACCTCACCTGGCTTGCTCTGTGGGTGGCTCCTGCACCAGAGATCAATTGGAGGAAAGTTCCGTCCCGCAGCACAGGAGTAGCACTTTGTTACATGCTTTTCCATCTTAGGCGGCTGGTTACCGAGTATGGAGGACTTCGACCGAACATTGCGTGTGTACGTCACTGCAGGATTTCACATCACGTGCTTGACCTCTGGCAGCGTATTTACTCTTCGCTACCTAGCACACTGCTCAACCACTTCCGTGCTCCACCACAACCGAGCAGTACTGCGTGTACTGACTCCACTAACGCAGCGCTTCCCCGCGGTTGTACTTGAAGCGGCCTTGCTCCCGCCAAAGGGACTTGCAACGACTCAGCCCTTTGCTAAAGGAGACACGATTGCTACTTTTGCTAAGCAGGATCACCGCCTTCGTTTGCTCCTCTCACAACACCGAAAACTTCCCTTTCCCACTGCAACCGCATGTCTCGTCCCCTTTTTATGCCACTGCGGAGCCACACACTTACGTTTGCAAGCCATGGATGACTTGTCTGCAAATACTATCCTCCTGCTAGGCGAACCACAAGAATGGCAAGGTTGCTTGGTACAATTTGACGGCTCTGCGCGCAAACACACGCAAACTGGAGGAGCAGGAGTCAGCTTACTGCATGTAACGCCGTCTTCCACCTCCCTTGTCCAGTGGCTTTCCATCCCATTACTTTCTTGCTCTGATAATGTAGTAGCAGAAGCACATGCCTGTAGGGCTGCCATAAACCTTGCATTTGAGTACTATGTATCCTGTATGTCAAAAGGCATCCCCATTGACAGTGTTGTGGTGCAAGGTGACATCTTGCCAGTAATTAACTACCTACAATACAAAGGTAGAATCAAAAAACCTGCGGTTGTCGCCATTTTAGAACAATGCCAACACTTGCTTGCCCAAGCGCCTTGTCTGTTTCGCTTGGTCTATTTGCCAAGGGAGTGCAATCGGCTAGCAGACTATTTTGCAGGTCAGGCGAGCGCTGCAGCGAGAAAGGCGGACAACAACCCACTTGTTCCCTTGCATCATGTGGCGCTCCCGCCTTTTCACTTGGTGCAAGCCCTGGGCTTCATCATTCAACAGGGAGATGCAATGCAAGCCCCTGCCTTCGTTCTCACGGAGTGCCCTTCTCCTACTCCCCAAGAAATGCACAAATTACTCCGAAGGCACCCACACTACAAATGGGTTGCAATGGACTACATTGCCTTGGCAATATCGTCCTCTCACTGCCTCAATGTAGGGTACAAGCCCACGGTCAACTCCATGGGAGGTCGGTTCTATTCAGTTGGCAATGCCGCGCAGCGCCTGCCGCGTCAGGTTCGGCTGCTCCTCTTTGGCAACTCGCATTGGGAGATAGACATTAGTGGAGCACACTATGAGCTCATGAGACGGCAATGCAGGGCAGCTGAAGTTCACTTAACACTACTGCCAATTGCGCAAATGAGAAGCTACCTCACAAGAGCTCTTAGTGCACAGATCGCCGAAAATGACATTAGCCTCCTGGTCAAGACATGGCCACTTGTCATCATTAACAGCGCCACTCCACAAGAAGCTATAGAATACCTTAGAAAACGCATCCAAACGGAACCGTCAAGTCACCTGGTGAGCTTTGCTCGGGAAGTGTTCGCGGCTAGCCGTTATGCCATGCATCATCCTCCCTCATGGTGCCCTTCTGGGCCAGAAAGAGCAGGTCGAGGAGCACCTTTTCACTATTTCGAGGTCTTGGAGCAGCAGGTCACTTGGGCTGCCTATTCATTCTTGCAGCCGCGGGTAGGCTTCGTCTCGGCCATCTGGTTGCATGATGGCTTCTGGGTTGCCCCTCGACCGGAAAATGACTCGCTCGCGGCCCTCAATACCCATCTCTGCCAGACCTTTGGCTTTGACCCTGCCGAGCCGCCATTGATGAGGTGTGATTCTCTGCAGCCCAAGTTTGCTCAGTTGCTATCTGAATGTGCTTCTGCGGCCCCTGTTATTGGTTCACACTCCCACGCCTCCTCACAAGGACCTCTTCCTGATGTCGTGAGCATACACAGGAAGCGCACCTTTACTGGTGCGCACCCAGAACAACAAGAAGCGCTCGAACAACGACTTGCGAAAAGAATTAAAGCGCAACACTCTAAGCGACGACGCACACGATAATTTGGGCTGTAAGTCAACAAAGCAAGCAACCCCCTGGTTGAGCTACTTTCTCGTCACTACTGTTAATAGCACGTTTTCTTGCTTGTCTCTAATTAAGTTCGGCATGGGAGTAAATGCAGCCACTAGATCCTCTCTCTGCCGGCTGGCACTTTTGTTGATTGTATTGCTCATTGTTTGTTTTTTGTTTGCTTTGTTGTTTGTCAGTTGTGCTGTGAGTGGTACAGAATTTCTGCTATGATTCCGCTATCTGGGCTCAAACTGATGCGACACAAAGACAGCTTCCACAAACGAATGTGTAGGGGGATTGCTCCTACAATCCCTGTCCTACACAGCAGACTACTTCAGCCCGTGTGAGAGGGTTAGGACCTTAGTCCTGATCCTCAAGGAACGGAGCACATAGTCAGTAGGACGTGTCTTCCGAATGGACGTTGGGCCTGGGGGATTGGACCTCACTCCCTTTGCTCGCCAGATCTATAAACACCCTGACGTGGAGGTACACTTTGTCCAGATCAACGTAAAGATAGCCCAAAGGCAGCTACCGCTACGACTGGCTGCTGCTGGTTTCCCAAGGACTCCGATCGAGGATGGTACATGCCCTCGAATATCGGAAATGCAATTGGTTGCTGTGCCACCTGAGATGCGCCGATCCACCCTCGTGCTTCCTAGTGGGCAGGTCCTTTTTCCCTTTGAAGATTCACCGCACATCACAAATGATGGTGTTCTCCTGCATGGTAGGAGTGCCCTACAAAGGGCAATTGTTTATCGCATTCTCCAACAATCAGAATGTCTATCTCCCAATGGATGGGCGGTAGCGCGAGGACAGGCCAGACCTCCAGAACCGGGGGAAGCAGTAGCCTCTTTCCCCTTCGCACAGCTCTGTGCCTTGCCAGCTGTACCTGTCGCCCCGCCTCGCCCAACACCACCAATCCCGCCCTGGCTGTTGCCACAAAGTCGCCCCACCCCCATCCATGAGCAGACAACTAGAACATATGGAGGTGCAAACTTGCCGCAAGCCGACACAGTGCGCCCCCCAGCCCAGTTAGGTGTTTACGCATTACAGGCTCTTACTGAACAGGAAGTTATTGCTGGTCAAGATGCGCCTTACGCGCGACTTAGTAGAGAACTCATTACTCGTGCCAGTACAGTGCGAGTGCTAGCGTGCGACATCCAACGCACTCTCCAAAATATACATGCACATCGACAGCATTGCAATGTTCAACCAGGAGCTAATGCGTGCTGGGCACTAGCTAGCGAAATGGACACGATACTTACCGCCCTGAGAGAGACGCAGAGCGCTACCATATGAAGGGCTTCCAGAGTTAACCAGACCGACCTTGGCAACCAAGTTGGTGTTTGACCAATTAGCGAGCATACTCACTCGCATCACGGGTCCCTCTACCTACGTAGCAAGCTACGGACCAGAGTTCTTTACCTGGTGGTTGTGTTTCTCAAGCACATTGCATGAGACTAAAAGAGCCTGCTGCTGTTCAGGCTCGAAGTAGATTAGTGACCGCGCGCCTCTGCCCAAGCAAGCCAATACAACCAGTAGCAGTTGTTGCCCATGGCTCTCCCCTTCATTGTTGGCCCTCATCAGTGCTCCCTCACCCAGGGCCCAGATGGGCGCCCTCAAGTTGAGGTGGTCTTACGCATGCGGCTCCCACTGGCGGAGTTTTTTGATGCTCTCCTCCTTACACTTGCAGAACAGCACCCCCTATTTCCACAGGGAGGGCACGAGCCTGGTCCGGCTTCCATAGCCCCAGTCAAAGCAGGTCTGCAGGCAACGGAGCGCAGAGGTCCCCCTCTCAAGGAGGAGGCTTCGCCTAAGCGGAAAACAGCTGGTCGTATGCAACCCAAGAAGCCTGCTCATTCTCCCACGCAGGTTACACCTGCTGATCCCACCCACGAAAAGCTGCTGGCGGTACTCTCGCAAGCTGCACAACTCCCTGACGCTGAGGAGCGGGGAGGCGTTATTGCTGCTGCTGATCCCCCACCTACTCACCCTGGGGGAACGGCCAGGCCACCAACCCTGGCACCGGCCAATGACTGGCCTCCCCGACCGGCCACAAGCAGTAGGCCCCCGGCACAGCAGTGCGTTACACATGGGAATGTTCACTATCGTGTTGCGGAAGACGGCACGCAAGAGCATCTACCACCGCCGCGTGCATTTGCACACCCAAAGAAGTGCCCAGTCCAGTGAACTAGAGAAGAGACTGAATGCTTCTCCTCCCCATTCTTCCATGGGCCCCCACAATTGTCTCCATTTTGTCCCTGCAGGCTTTTGGCTCAGAGTGAAAGAAATAGCTTGACAGCTCTCCTTTTGTATCACACCAGCCGGGCTTAGCCTACACACATTGGTGTGAAGACAAACTGTAAGTTGAACTGGCCATGCAGGCGCATCCAGAACCTTTGTTTCTGGCAGATGATGGTACGTATGTCGATGTCACTGACTTTGTTCGTTTTGAGCTCCACCATCAGGACATTCGATATGGGGTCTTGGACCTCATTGTAACCTTTGTCTATAGGGGGAGGAGGGAGCGGTGCTACTTACTTCATTTTTTCCCGGTGGATGCAGTCAAAGAAAACGTGAACACTCCCTTCCCAGAATGGACGGAGGGGTTTGAATTTCCGCCAGCCCTGCTCAAGCTTCGGGCAGTCGTGGACGATGCTATCATCCCGCTCTATCACCAGGGCTGTATTGCAATCAACACCAGGGGGGCCACAATCTATGGAACAAAGCGAACTAGGCTTCGCAGGATGATTTTGCACGTACAGCATCACGAAAGCCACCTCCCTCGCTGTGCTAGCAGAAGCGGTGAGCGCTAGGCCCATTGCTGAGAACGCAGACCCTTTTGACATCTTCCTGCAAACACGCCCCTTTTCAGCCTCCCTTCCTCGGCGAGTAGGCTTTTGGTCCACTACCGACAGACAGCAACAGCATGTCCTTCGTGTAGACACGCAACTAGCTGCGCAACCACCCCCACAGCGCCACACAGACCGTGCGCACCACCAGATCGAATCAGCCCTACATGCAAGAGTGCAAGGATTGCATGCATTGGTACAGGAAATTGAACAAACAGTGGACTCTTTGCCTCACGATGTGCAGGGTGCTCTTCTTACTCCCCTGACTGACCTACATACCCAGCTGTGTGGCCTGGTTTACGTAGCATGGTTACTTTCTCTATTACACCCACAGGCTGATGACTACGATCAGTAGTGACAGGGCCCTGATGACATGCCACGGAGAAACTTAAAGTCTTCTTTCCTTTGCAGTATAGTGTGAACAGGTGTCCCCGGCACTAAGACAAATACATTTGTTCCTTCACGAAAGCATTTTGCTGCAACTTTTGGCTCACAGCAGATAGTTGCGCTCTGCAAGCAGGAGTGAGGTCAGCCTTAGCTGACATCATTCGGTTTGCCTTTCGTGTGCCTGTGCCTCTCCGGGCACCTGCCAACCTTAGTTGGCGGGGGCTATACTTGCATTGTCGAGCAGAGTAACTCCAATGTCACATGACCCGTGGACGGAAGATGGCAATTCACTTGACCTAACGGATAATACAGAGAACAGAGTCCATGTCCCCTTTGTCTTCACACGTGACCATGCAGATTGGTTGACCACTGATGGACAAGCCAGCTTTGCCAGGGGCTCGGGGGCTAGTGTGGGGCAGTCACAGGATGAAGCATATGCAGCACTGACTATGAAAGACACTCTTAGCAGTCCTTTCGGTCTTGACTCCGCTCGGCCTACCCTTGGCCTAGCTGACACTCGCGTGCAGCCATCCAAAAAGGACGAGGGGTATGCTGCTCTCGAAACAGAGGGTGAGCTGCCCGATACTACTGCTATTATTCAGACACTCATCTCACACCGAGACCTGATCATGAACAATCACATGATTTACCTCATTGTGGACAATCGAACACCTGATGCTGTCCCATATTGGCCGGCTTTCGCTGCCTGGTGGGCCTCACGTAGGTGCCTGGTGGGCCCCCAAGAAGAGACAACTGACATACTGTGGATCTGTGCTGATGCTAATACTGGCCTTCACAAAGTTCCATACTACTGGGCAGGGGTCTTTGTCCTAGAGGCAGCGCGCTTCCTGTATCCGGCACAACACTTTGCACTCATTGACAATGACTGTGTGCCAATCACGCTATTCGAGGTGCAAGACCTACTGCAGCTGGCACATCAGCAACACCGGTGGGTTGATCTCATAGGGCATGCACGCTCCGAGTCTAGTCCTAGTGCTGGGATAGGCATGCTACTTTTTACAGAAGCGCACTTAGAGTATAATGCAGGTTTGGTCATATCGATCGGCAATCGCAATAAGCACAGTCCACTGGAACATGACACGTCTGCCCTGACCCTGGCAAAGAGCCTCCAGGCGGGTCGCCTTGCTCTCGTTTCAAGAGCCAGACCACCTGTCAATCCCAGCGACACAGTCATTAGCGGCACCTTGTTTACCCCTTTTGTTGGGATAGCAATGCAGTCCGCCCTTGACCTCTGTATGGTCTGGTCCTTATACGGCCTTTACATGTGTAAGCACTTTTGGCCCATGCCTATCCCCGGCCCGAATGAATCTGGTCCAGGAAGTCCAATCAAGTGGCCACGGCGATCCCACCCCAGGGCGCTCACCCCTGAAGGAAGAGAGCGAACCCCCTGGGTTACCAGCTGGGCGCGTGCCACTTTCGAGCAGGGCATGCTGTCAGTGCTCCCAATGCTAACAGGGCCATGCACAGTCGCATCACTGCCAGGAGAACACCTCTTTCAAGCCAGTGCATTGCCGTGCAACCGAATGCGACCTGCCATATTTCATGCCTTTGGCAAGGCCAAAATTGGAGCGCAGGCAGCCCTACGTGAACTGGAGCAGCAGGGTTGGGAAACGCTGCCGATGGCTATACTCGGTATGCCCAACCTACCCCCTGCATGGACAGTTGAGACTTGGAAACCCGTCGGTGGGTGTAAATTTACAGGCTACTCCTCTGGGGTAACAGGAAACAGTGCACTGCGCTTTTGCCTGTTAGTAAGGTGGCGAGCAATTCGTAAGCAAGCGACTGAGCTCTTTCCGGGGCAAAGGCAGGAGGACAGCCTTAGCTGTCTTCCTGCAGAGGACGTTGATGCAGAGGTGGAGTCAGTCTCCACGCCCTCGTCTGATAATTCTGCCAAAGGAGCAGACCGACTCACTAAGGCAATTGAAGGTGACACAACGCAGGGCAGTCAGGCACCTGACTCTCGATCATGCACTCCCTGTCCACAACGGCTGTCTCCTGCCCTCTTTGTGCCCTGGAGTCAAGTTGCTAAGCTGAGAGGAATAGTTGCAGTCCACAAGGACATAGAAGCAAGTCCGTATGAGCAATTGCAAGATGCGCTGGCTCAGCCCATGTGTCTTGTCCCTGGAGAAAAAGAGCAATTTCTTCAAGCCAATCAAGCCTTGTTGTGTCACCTTCAAGACTCAGTCATGCCCCTCGAAGGTATCGCACCACAAGTGTTCGAAGCCATCTATCAACGTCAGCAGGACGAAATCGTTTGGGTCACTGTCCTATGGATGGTCGCTCAGCTTAACGAGTATTGGATGGGACACAACTTCCCACCATTGCCGTCGGTATTTCAAATCAACTGCGGAGGGCTAGGGGGAGGAGCCCTTGAAGGTGAAGTCCCCCCGCACTTCCATTGCACGTGTCCTCCCGTGGGAGAAAGTCAAGTTTATGGGCCTTCACTCTCCCCGGCAGATGTCCTCAACGATCAGGAGTGGGGGGTTGCCTATGGCTGGTCGACCGGAGTGCATGAAGTCGCCACCCTCTTTGTGCTCACACAGAACCCGTGCCAGAAATGGGAAGACCTAGGGTATGGCAAGGCAGCCCTAATCTATCAACGCACGCAACAGGTACTGAAAGCAGCGAGGCTTCTCCCTGCTCACCGACGGCTGCCGCACCAAGCCTTCCTCAGTGGCCTGTGGTGGAAGCTGCTCTCGCTACAGCCGCTACGACTCCTTGCCTACCTGCCAGGGCTGGGGTGTCTGCGGCCGGTTGAACAAGCGGACCCCATCCACTTCACAGTGAATGGTTTCAGTGCAGGAAGCTACACTGGAGCAGTGATTGCCTTAGCAATTCGTTGCCTCTGGCCAGCCAGTCAGACCACAGCGCGTCTAGGTGCCATTGCAATGCCTAAGAGTGTATTCGCAGCCCTGGTTGCCACTGCAGAACCTGACAAACGCAACTACTATCTTGTCCATGCTGCCGAAGATTGTCTGTGCGACTGGAAGCCGACAGAGAATGAACTCGATATGTTGCAACGATCCCTGCACATCACGTATGTAACAGAATCTGCAAGGTGGATGGGCAAGCACAAACATGGCTACTGGCACTGGCTTCAGTGCCAGCTCCCTACTGGACAAGTCAGTCTTACAACGCTCAAACTCACGCACCCAGAGGTGGTTCCTCGCCGGGACCGAATTGCTGCCCCCATGCGGTTGGCCTCCTGGATTCGCTTTGAAACGGTAATGACCAGCGATGATTGGGAAGGTGCCATTAGCTTGTTGGTGTCCAACCTCCACCTACCTGACCACGAATTGCTAGTGTTGCTACAGAGTTGTGTAGCGGGACAGCAAATTGACTCCATGGAAGAAGCACACGCGCTGCTGCTGAGAAACTTTCGAGTTGGCAGAGGAAATCAAAGTGCGTGTGCTCAATGGCTGACAGATATGGCCCGAGACCTTTTAGCACAAATCCCGTTTCGAGAGGTGTTTGTCATCCTAGCCCTGTTCCTCCCGCAACTCACATTTGTTGATGAGGCTGCTACAAAGAAAGAGCTGTGGAGTAGTCCCACTGTCCGCAAGTTTGGCTTAGTGGTGGATGTCACTCCAACAGCTACTGGGTTACAAGGCGTGCATGAATATCGTATAGCCTTTCCGGCGTGGTCACAGTCGGCCATCTTCTGTCCTGCGCACTTCCAAAGCTGTAACTATGAGCAACTTGCCAGCAGCCCCTCAAGCACTGTGCACATGGGTTCGCAGGCGGGAAAGGCTTATCGACTTGTTCTGGAGGAACATGGCAAGCGCTATTCAGTCCTAGCGCTCTTGCTTGCCTTTGCGACTCCTTCTCGGAAACGCAAAGGGGATGAGGCGCCAAGCGAGAAGTTACGCCGCCTGAGCAGCCCTCGGCACTGGGACGTCGCCTTAGTGCCGTTCCCGGAGGAGTTTGTGCCCTTGCCCACGCCAACTGAAACTGGCCTGGCGTGCTCCGCTCCGTGGGCTTTTCCGCCCAGCCTCTGTGTGTTGGAATCTAGAGCAACACGGATCCGAGTTTTGGCCATCGCGGAAGCAGGTGACACAGTTACTGCAGATCACCTCTTGCAAATAGCCTGCTTAGCGGCAGAGCATAAGCCCACTGTGCTGGGAATTCCCGGCCAAGTGCCCATTCCGTATCAACTAGAATGCACGGTAGTCCTACTGCAGAGTCTGCATGCCCTCTTCCAATTGCTGACCTCTGGCAGCACAATGCAGCACTGTCCCCAAGCGGCCAGCTTCGCTGTGGCGCTGGGCACCGCCGCCCGACACGACAATGGGCACATAGTGTCGATGGCTGCCAGCCTCGCGCTGGCTCTCCGAACTGGCAGATCTACCCTTGCAGTAGCAGGAGTCTTTGGTGCAGGTAAGACCCGATCCCTGACCTTTTTACTCGCCTGGCTGGCTCTGACCACGCACCTTAAGATAGCTGTAGTACACAAAGAGAACCCGGCGGGTCGAGCAATCACCAAGTTACTCACAGCCTTTGACCTTGGACCAGATCACCAGAGATACTTCGTGCGGCCAGTCAGCAGAGAAGAGGCAGAAACCAACACAGCATGCACTAACTATGACTTGCGGGCAAGCGACGCGGCATCATACATCCCTGGCTGCCATGTAGTAATTGTCACAACTGGACTCGTCTGGGATCAAAAAGGACAGACTCATTCAACGCTCAACACCCACATGGAGAATGTAGACCTCCTTATCAGTGAAGAGGCACAGCAGGATATGGACCTCAAATCTGCATTTGCGCCAACAGTCCCCCGACAGCCCTTCTTTCGTCTGCTGCTGGGTGATCCCAAGCAGAGCCCAGGTGGAGTGGCCGATGGACAGAGAGCTCATCGCACACTCCTACTCAAGGCACCCCTTGGGCTACGAGCCCCCACTACCTGGTACATGCCGCATGAAATACCAGGGGTCTGCCACATGCTCCTCCGGCACGGGCGAGGCTTTGGCCTTGGCGACCTAGAAGAAACGGCTACATTAGTGGGTCACAGGCCATTGGGGAGTGGGGAGCAGTTGGTTTCGCCCGGAAAAGGTCAGAGCCACGTCTCCCTTTGCCTGTCAACTACAGTCCACCTACAAAGATCTCTCCAGAGTAGACCTGGACCGCCCGGAAGGACTGTTGGTAGGTCTAGGATATGCAGCCACCAGCCCAGACAGCCCGCTCGACTTCCGCCAGGCGCAAACTGCGGCTGAGAGATCGGGAGTTGCAAACCCACACTGCTGGAGTTTAATGTTGCCCACAAGTGCAAGGGTTGCCCAGGAAGTGTATGAGCCGTTGATAGGTATTCAATATCCCATGTTGTGCAGCCGAATGGGAGACACCTGGCAAATAGGTACCACCTCCATTCGAGAGGATCAATGGATTGCCACAGGCCTACGCTTCGTCCACTGGTGTCATGCATCGCCCAATGTGCAAGCAAAGCAAAATCCAAAAAATGACCCCACAGTTCGGGTGTATCAGCATATCGAAGACCAGCTTACCAAAGCAGGCTCTGACACTGATGACATCTTGGCCCTCACAACCACCCGGGAAGGGGCCACGAATCTACGCAATTATTTCTCCATTGCCGGTAAGAAGGCGAATGCAGAGACAGCAGTCAAGGTGGCAGGCGCCACGGCCAAGCATTGCATCGTCATTCACGGGGTGTCAACCTTCCTCAGTGGCGAAGGACGCCACCAAGATTACGACCAGGAGTGCTTCACACGAGCAAACGTAGCCTATAGCCGAGCCACTGACCTTACCATCCTGGCATGTCCATTGAATATGCAAGGGATGCCTGGGGCCCTGCAAGTCCTAGCTGCCCTTCTGCATGGCGTCCAGACGATACATACCTATGACAGTAACAAAGAGCCGGATATTGTAGGCTCCCTGGACCTTACAGCCACACAAGTTGCGCAGGCCACGACTTTCTTCCAACAGGCGCTCCTGCCTCACCCCATGTGGCTTGGCCCCCTGCCGGTATGTCTCGCAGAACACCATCACGGCAAGGTTAGGCGCTTACGCCTCGTCTTAGCCACAATCACGCATCTAACCAAAGCGGAAATTAACAGCCTCGTTGAAGGGCCCTACCTGCCAGGGGGTACGGTTTTGCATGATCTCGTCTATGGATATGCAGCTGATGCCTCGATTGAGCCAGAGTGGCTGGTCATCACAGATGGGCAGCAGCCAGGACATTGGCGACTTCTCCACAATAGCTCGGGGCCAGGGCAACGATGCAGCGTCGGAAGCTCCTTGCGTTACCAACCGGCGCTGAGCACGCGGGAGCAGCGTCGCGCACAGAATTATACTTTCGAAGCACTGCACCGTGTGTACTTCTATGATGCATGGAGAGCGCAGCCGGTCTTGGATACCAGAGACTCTGACCTCATCCTGCCACCGCAACCAGGCCTTTTAGTGCATGGCTGCTATTGGCTTCGGCAAAGTCTGCCGCCTGATGTCCTCTCTGTCTCTGATCGCGACCCAGACAATGAGGAACATGAAGCTCAAGAAGGGCATTTGCCACCCTCTCCTGCAGAGACAGATGCTGCGATGACTGAGGAAGCCACACAAGAAGTAGTCTCGGTCCGCAGCTCCCCATCAGAGTCACCCACTATCCCGAGCACAGAGCAACCGGAGGACGATGATGCCCGCATGGAAGATAATGATAGCGCCAGCAGCTCTTCCGCAGAAGCGGGTGATTGCCTTAGCAATCGTCCGGCTCTTCCTGACGCGTGTCCTGCACAGGATGACATGCTGGCGGCAGGCGATAGTATAAGGAGTGCGCTACCCCCACAGAACGTGGACCATCTAAGTGATAGCCCCAGGTCGCACTCCTCTGAATCCCCAATCAAGCGAAGACCGGAACCAAAGGCTCATACTGGGCGAGCGCAGCCCAAGAAGTCACGCAAATCACTTGCCTCAACATCCAGGCAACCACTCAGCAGTGTTCCTGAGCATGAGCAACCACCGGCCACGCTGGAGGAACTAGCCAGTCGAAACGCTCAAAGGCAGGAGGCCCCAGTTTGCAGAAACCCAAAGACACCACCTAACTGCCCTGGCTCAGCGCAAGAGCGCCCACAAGCCATGACAGAAATTGATATAATCAGTGATCAAGAGCAGGCAGAGCGTGGAGGCACGGCCGCCACTGATCTCCAGCTGGAATCCGAACAGAGAGCCATGCAGATACTGTACGACTATCAAAAGGCAGCGGGAGCCACCAGAGAAGCTCACGGGCAAAAGGTGCCGCTCCCCTCAATACAGATCTACAGTGACCTGCCTAGAGAATGGCCGATGGCGAGGCTTGCTGTCTCCAACAAGCAAATCAACCGCCTTGTCCGCACATTCCTATGGAGGAGAGTGACCGAACAAGCACTCCATGGCTCCTCGTTTATAGACATTCCAGACCAGATCAACCAGGCCTACATCGGCGATCTTCTCCTGATCAGTGAAGCCTTCGCTGCCCCTCTGTCTAACCTCTTCGCTTTCGTAAAAAATGGGCATCCTGCATGCCCTTTCATCACACAGAAACAGCTCGCTCTCTATGCAAGCCCTCGCTTCTGGCAATATGGCCTCCTAGCTTTCATTGCGAGGTGCTGTTCCTTTGACAATCAACACAGAGATCAGGGTACAGGAGTAACCCAAACTGGGGAAGGGAAATCGCAGACCACAAAAGAAAAAGATGTAGATGCCCTTACCTTCATGCGCACTGTCGTCATGTCCTTCGTCAGGGGGATGGAGTATGGAGAACAAACGCTACCCACCAATGACCTCTTTGTCTATCTACCAGTCCAGATCCTGCCTGACCTAGTCACAGCCATGGAGCAGCAGGGCTTCAAGCCCGCGGAGGTGAAGGGGGGGCTCTGGATATCGGCCAAAAGAAGAAGGTGCTGAAGACAACCCATTGATCGTGGTAGGAGTGCACACCAAAGATATTGCGTATGGTCGATACCCCCGCATGCCGACCACCTCTTGGGCCGAAAGAGCTTACTCTAGTGGAGCCCTCGACCCGTCTTTGGGACAAGCCTTCGCGTTCCCCTCCCTGCTGCAACTGCGGATGCGCATTGAAGTCCCCGTATGGCGAGACCTGGCAACAGCCAGAAATCCCACAGTCGACCTGCCAGCAGAAGAAGACTCTGCCTCAGAAGACACCGGGTCGGCAGAACGGTCGCCTCGACTTGCTCTCCCAGTGCCGGTGGGAACGGTTGAAACGCAGGCATACGAAACAGACGAAGCCACAGAGGACGAGGCCATGAATGTTGAACCCAGCTATGCCTTTGCAAAGGGGCATGGAAGGTTTGGCATAGGCTACACTAGACTAGCTACGGCGCTTGGCAACTTCGAGCAAGGGGACATCGAAGCAGAAAGCGCGGTGGTAGCTCAATGGCTGACCTCCGGGCTAAGAATTGCCATGTCCCGCACAGGGTGGAACCTGATATCTACCCGCTTCAGCTTGACCAAGGTCCCTAGTGTTGTCCTCAGTGACTACTACCGCAAAGGATATCCTTTCACTCCGAAGATGGCAGACCGGCCTTACAACCAATATGGCACGACTCACTACTCCGAAGAGAAATGGGATCAGCTCTGTGGGTGGCTCACTGGGAACCCCACGTTCAGACTCCAACTCGCGAGCCATAAGCAGGCACTTAGAGACCACATGGGCTACAGTCAGGAAAACACCGATCCAAGTAACAAAGCCCGCCGTACTGACCCCCCTATGGAAGTGGGAAGTTCCTCGACTGCAGCAGGGTCATCCTGGCACAGCAAGCCTCCCCCACCGCCTTCGCCCTCAGGGTGGTCCTACGGGTGGTGGCAGTAGTGTAGTCGTCATCAGGAGGCTTCCCACACAACAACTGCCTCCGGGCCGCTCAACCTCCGCCACGAGATGGGTGACCTTAGTCACCTTCTCTATTGTGGCCTAGTTGTCACTATGGCCTTACAAAGGACACATCTCCTGTACCTCAGTTGTTTGGCCCAAGCAAACCAAGCCCCTACAATGCAACGCCGCCCCCCCAGGATCGCTATGAGGTTAACCTCGAGTTGGTTACCGTAGCCGGCGCGGAATATACGATGCAAGCAAACCTCTCCCATTATGAAGACGTGGCAGAGCTGGAAGACGACATTCTTTGCTTTCTACCTACGGTCTCTGACTTAGAGGTATTTGGTTGTGAATTGGAATTGCTCGACCTTCGCAAGCAGCAACCTCTGTCAGAGGCTTTCCACACGGTGCTCCTGCAGCGGCCGCAACTGCAAATAGTAGTTCGTCCCTGCATGGTAGAAGGACATTCCATCTGGCAGTTCCAGGCAGACGGCAAAGAAAGCTACCCCAAAGCAGTTCGTGTCCCGGCCAACCCGCGAGGGGAAATTGCAGACAGAGCATTCTACGCTGCACCTTCGATCCGGCACGTAGAAGTGGCAACTGGCATCCAACATATAGGAATTGCGGCCTGGCAGAGTTGCCAGCAACTACAGATTGTCAAGCTTCCACCTTCGGTTATCAGTCTGGCGGAAGGGACCTTCATGGGGTGCTACGTGCTGCGTGAGGTCGCCGCACCAGGGTGTGTCTAATACGGCCAGAGGGTGTTTGCAGAGTGCTGTTCCCTGGGGTCAGTCACGAAACAAAGGACAGCAGTGTCCTGGCACCAGGCGCACAGCTTGGCAAATATGCTTTCGAGAGTTGCCTCACGCTCACAACTATCACCTTTGATATGGATCGTACTAATGGACCACGAGCTCTGCCTGAAGGCGCATTCTGTGGAGCAGGCATTGAACAACTGTGCTTGCCGAACGATTTTCACAACATAGG
>CAXAMN010022354.1:0-16822 GCA_963970005.1 Durusdinium trenchii | reverse complement strand
TAGAATAAACAAATTTGCAGGACCACTATGCCGACTTGCTTTTGGATACTAGTGGTCTCCAGTCCGACCTGCTTGTGGTGGGCTGAAGGTTTCACAAAGAAGTGGACAATCATCGATTGGAAAGTTAACGTGTCAAAACCTGCGCCAATACACGGTGAACACCAGATCTCCGGCCCAGTGGCCACACACGCGCATTCCCCGGGCAAACAAAACTTGTTCTCCAACCAAGGTCCTCTCCCAAACCTGCAACCAAGAACCAAACAACATCCAACAGACTTACGCAAAGCCAACCTTTTCACGTTCACCTAAACCAACAAACGACAAGCAACCGACCAACCCAAAAAATGGTTGAGCGCGAAGTACACTTGGAATGCCTTGGCGCAAGTGTGGAGCGCCCCGTTTGAAGAAGCGCCGGGACTACAATGTTAAGGTTGCGTTTCGTGGCTTTCCGTTGGTCTTTGTGTTTTCTTGGAAGTTCCTCACTCCGATCCAATTAACTTTGTAAAACCCAAACGGGGTGTCGGTACCGCGCATTGTAATAGAGGGCCCGAGTGGTACCGAAGCGGTACCGAGGCGGTACCGCGCATTGTAATGGAGGGCCCGAGCGGTACCGAGGCGGCCCCGCGCGTTGTAATGGAGGGCCCGAGCGGTACCGAGGCGGCACCGCGCATTGTAATAGAGGGCCCGAGCGGTACCGAGGCGGCACCGCGCATTGTAATGGAGGGCCCGAGCGGTACCGAGGCGGTGCCGCGCATTGTAATAGAGGGCCCGAGCGGGTACCGCGCATTGTATAATAAAGGGCCCGAGCCGTAATGAAGTGGTACTGAGGTGGTATCGCGCACTGTAATAGACGGAAGCCTGGCGTAGCTTGCAACAAACATCAAGGACGCGAGCTCAAAACCTCAACAATAATATCTTTTCAAAACCCCCTCCTTCGCAACATGCATCAAACAACGACGTCAAATAAAACGAAACAAGGTTTCCTTGCCATAGTGAACGACCAGAGATGGCTCCTGTAAACACACGCAAACGTGACAGGCTCCACGGCGCCAAACCTTCGCTTAACATCTCCCCACCCTTCTTTCCTCTCATCCAAAATTGAGACAGACCGCAAAATACGAAGAATGGGTTCACAACGGTTGGTCTCAGGGCGCTAGGTCGACTCACGGCGGATGTCCACCACAAGCTTGTAGCAAACAAACATGCACCAAGCGTGCAAGGCTTCAATCAGACTGGACAGCTGAGAAACTTCCTGAACTACATGACCAAGCCCAAGGCAGTCGTGGAGTCCCTGATCCAACTGCTCGTGCAAAATGTCCACAAGAAGCGGAGGTCAGGTTTCAAGAAGAAGCACTAAAGTTGGGTCAGGAGCATCGCAATGCTCCAACGCCGGTTGCATCCATGTCATAATGGAGCAGCGGTAGCTATGCTGCATGCCGTGGAAAAAACCTTTCTTGTAGCACAACCCATGCAACTGGTTGCACTTACAAGTCCAGAGGCATGTCACCAGGCGGTGATCAAACAGTGGCGGCCATAGCAAACGACGAAAGCCTGCAGGTAAGGGTGCGAAAGTCACACCCCCCCCGAAGGAAGGTCAACTCAGCACCCTTCAGCACACAAAGGTGCCAAAACGGAGTTTCTCCTGAATCCGTGAAGAGCTGCGTCATTGCAAAAAGTGATCTGCTGCGTGCAAGGCCCGTGTGAAACAGGTGAAACTTTGGACCATCCTAGCATGGTATCTGTACCTCTTTGCACAAAATTGGAAATGTCGGACATCAACAGCGGGAACTAAGGTCCCCCTGGGTGTCCTCCATTGCCTCTACCACCCGCCTGTTAGGAACGAGGAGCTAGGCTCTCATTTCTATTGGCTCACTGTGTTGCGAATAGCCAAAAGAGGTCGGTGGTCCTACTTAGTGTTTGCGCATCTCACTTGCCGCAACTTGCTGGTTCTTGTCCACCCTTCCAGCTGCGAACACATTGCTGGTCTTTGCAGGTCTGGAGAGTCTTCTGAAGGAAGGCTTGTTTTGCGATGATCCTCAGCTCTACTGGGGAAATTGGCCTGGTGTAGCGTCTGGCCTGACCTGGACTTGCAACAGATTATGATAGGTTTCTGAACAAAGATACTTTCCACTCATGTGGGCAAATTTGGCAATGCATTGCCCCAGTTATTCATCAGGGTTCTGACCCACTGAATGGGGAGCAGCAACCGTGTGAGCATTTCTATGTGTTAGAACATGAAAATGCCAACTCCACAATTTTGAAGACAAGCCACTGGGCTGAGTCAATTATGTATCTCACAACTCAAAGCAGGTGATCGAATTTGTGGTATCCTTTACCGACATGCGACAATTTCGAGCACATGGCCAGTAAGTAGGGAAGAGGCAGAGACCAACACAGCTTGCACGGACTATGACTTGCGAGCAAGCGAAGCGGCATCATACATCCCCGGCTGCCACGTGGTGATTGTCACTGCTGGGCTTGTTTGGGACCAAAAAAGGGCAAACCCACTCCACACTCAACACCCACATGGAGAATGTGGACCTGCTCATCAGCGAAGAGGCGCAGCAGGACATGGACCTCAAATCTGCCTTTGCGCCAACAGTTCCCCGACAACCCTTCTTTCGATTGCCACTTGGTGATCCCAAACAGAGCCCTGGGAGCAGCCGATGGACAGAGAGCCCATCGCACGCTCCCACTCAAAGCTCCCATTGGGCTGCGAGCCCCCACTACCTGGCATATGCCGCATGAAATACCAGGAGTCTTTCACATGCTCCTCCGACACAGCCGAGGCTTTGGCCTTAGTGACCTAGAAGAAACTGCCAAAGTAGCGGGCCATAGGAAGTCGCTGGTTTCGCCCGGAGAAGGTCCAAGCCACGTCCTCTTTCGCTTGCCAGTTACAGTCCACCTACAAAGACCTCTCCAGAGTAGACCTGGATCTCCCGGAGAGACTGCTGGTCGGGGCTAATGCAGCTGCCAGCCCAGACAGCCCGTTTGACTTTCGACAAGCGCAAACTGCGGCTGAGAGATCGGGAGTTGCGGACCCACACTGCTGGAGCTTGATGCTGCCAACGAGTGCAAGAGTTGCCCAAGAAGTGTGTGAGCCGTCAATAGGAATTCAATACCCCATGTTGTGCAGCCGAATGGGAGATACTTGGCAAATCGGCACCACCTCAATCCGAGAGGATCAACGGATTACCACAGGCCTACGCTTTGTCCACTGGTGCCATGCTTCGCCCAATCTGCAGGCACGGCAAAACCCAAACAACGACCCGACAGTAAGAGTGTATCAACACCTCGAGGACCAACTCGCCAAAGCAGGCTCTGACACGGAAGACATCTTGGCCCTTACACCCTCGGGAAGGGGCCACGAACCTACGCAATTATTTCTCCATTGCCGACAAGAAGGCGAATGCAGAGACTGCAGTCAAGGTGGCAGGCGCCACGGCCAAGCATTGCATCGTCATTCACGGTGTGTCAACATTCCTCAGTGGTGAAAGCGAACGTGGCATGCAGCCGAGCCACTGATCTTACCGTCTTAGCATGCCCATTGAACATGCAAGGAATGCCTGGGGCCCTGCAAGTCTTAGCCGCTCTCCTGCATGGTGTCCAAACAATATATACCAATGACAGCAACGAAGAGCCTACCGTCTTCGGCTCTTTGGACCTTCGAGTCACTCAGGTTGTGCAAGCCACGACATTCTTCCAACATGCGCTTCTGCCCCATCCAATGTGGCTCGGCCCTCTGCCGGTCTGTCTCGCAGAACACCATCACGGCAAGGTGAGGCGCTTACGCCTCGTCTTAGCCACGATTACGCATTTGACCAAAGCGGAAATTACCAGCCTCGTAGAAGGGCCCTACCTGCCTGGTGGTACGGTCTTGCATGACCTTGTCTATGGATGGGCAGCAGCCAGGAAGTTGGAGACTCCTCCACAACAGCTCTGGCCCAGGGCAACGATGTGGCGTGGGAAGCTCCCTACGCTATCAACCAACGCCAAGCGCACGTGAACAGCGCAGTGCGCACGATGACAACCTTTGAAGCACTGCACCGGGTGTACTTCTATGACGCGTGGAGAGTGCAGCCAGTCCTTGATGCCCCTGAATCTGACCTTGTCCTTCCACCGAAATCAGGCCCTTTTAGAGCATGGCTGTTACTGGCCTCAGCCAAACCAGACACCTGAGGTCCTCTCCATCTCTGACCGTGACTCAGACAAAGAGGAACAAGAAGTGCAAGAGGGAGAATCGCCGACCTCCCTCGCGGTGACAGATGCGGCTGTGGCTGAGAAAGACGCAAATGAAGCAGTCTCAATCCACAGGTCCTCCTCCGAGTCGCCCACTATTCCGAGCACAGAGCACCCGGAGGAAGCCGATGCGCACATGGCAGATGATGCTAGTGCTAGCACCTCCTCTGCAGAAGAAGAGGGTGATTGCCTTAGCAATCGAGGCATGTTCCGCGCGAGATGAAATGCTGGACGCAGAAGATGATGCAGGGAGCGTGCTACCTCCACAGGATGTGGACCCCCCAAGTAGCAGCCCTACATCACAATCATCTGAGTCCCCAATCAAAAGAAGACCGGGGTCCAAGGCCAGTGCCGGGCGAGCTCAATCCAAGAAGTTACGGAAATCACCTGCTCCACCATCCAGGCAGTCACTCGGCAGCATTCCTGAACATGAGCAACCACCGGCCACACTAGCAGACTTGGCCAGGCAGAATACTCAAAATCCGGTAGCTCCTGCTTGCAGGAATCCTACGACACCACCTGGCCGCCCTGGATCGGTGCAAGAGCGCCCATATGCGATGACTGAAATCGACATTGCCGGTGATCAAGAGAATACAGAGCGTGGAGGCACGGCCGACACTGATCTCCAATTGGAATCCGAGCAGAGAGCCATGCAGGCCCTATACGACTATCAATATGCGGCTCGAACGGCCAGCGAAACTGCCAGGCAAAGGGTGCCGCTCCCCGCATTACAGACCTATAGTGACCTTCCTAGGGAATGGCCGATGGCGAGACTTGCTATTTCCAGCAAGCAAATCAATCGCCTCGTCCGTACGTTCCTCTGGAGGAGGGTGACAGAACAAGCACTCCATGGCTCCTCCTTTGTGGACATTCCAGATGAAATCAACCAGGCCTATATAGGGGATCTCCTCCGTATAAGTGAAGCCTTTGCTGCTCCCCTATCCAACCTCTTTGCTTTTGTGAAGAGTGGGCATCCACCATGTCCCTTCATTACTCACAAACAGCTCGCCCTCTATGCAAACCCCCGATTCTGGCAATATGGCCTCCTGGCCTTCATTGCGAGGTGCTGTTCCTTTGATAATCAACATAGACACCAGGGTCCAGAAACAGCACAAGTAGAGGAAGGAAAATCACAGACGACAAAGGAAAAAGATGTTGATGCCCTTACCTTTATGCGCACTGTCCTCATGTCCTTTGTTAGGGGAATGGAGCATGGGGAACAGACATTGCCCACCAATGACCTCTTTGTCTACCTACCAGTACAAATCCTGCCTGACCTGGTTGTAGCCATGGAGCGGCAGGGCTTCACGCCTGCGGAAGTGAAAGGGGGTTATGGATATCGGCCAAAAGAAGAGGATGCTGAGGACAACCCCTTGCTCGTGGTGGGAGTGCACACCAAAGACATTGTTTATGACCGGTACCCCCGAATGCCGGACACGTCCTGGGCAGAAAGAGCCTACTTTAGTGGAGCCCTTGACCCGTCTTTGGGACAAGCTTTCTCGTTTCCCTCCCTTCTGCAGTTGAGGCTGCGCATCGAAGTCCCCTTGTGGCGAGACCTGACTACTGCCAAACACCCCAATGCAGACCTGCCTGCAGAAGAAGACTCTGCCTCTGACGCTACTGGGTCAGCTGAACGGTCGCCTAAGCTTGCTCTCCCCGTGCCAGTGGGGCTTGCTGAACCACCAGAAGTTGGCACTGAAGAGTCCACGGAGGACGAGGACATGATGGCTGAACCCAACTACACCTTTGCCAAGGGATATGGACGCTTCGGCATAGGTTATACCCGATTAGCAACGGCGCTCGGCAATTTTGAGCAAGGGAGCATCGAAGCAGAAAGTGCTGTCGTGGCTCAGTGGCTGACCTCCGGGCTACGTGTTGCCATGGCCCGCACAGGATGGCACCTGCTGTCTCCCCGCCTGATGCTGACCAAAGTCCCTGGGAGCGTCCTCAGCGACTACTACCACAATGGATATCCCTTCACTCCGAAAATGGCAGATCGCCCATACAATCAATATGGCACACAACTCTATACCAAAGAACGATGGGATCAGCTCTGTGCATGGCTCACTGGGAACCCCAATTTTAGGCTTCAACTTTTGGACCACAAGCAGGCGCTTCGAGACCACATGGGCTATAGTCAAGAAGCCCCTGACCCAGGTAATAAAGCTCGCCGAACTGTCCCCCCGCCAGAATCGGGAAGCTCCTCGTCGGCAGCGTGGTCTTCCTGGCACAGTAGGCCCTCCCCATTGCCCTCGCCCTATGGGTGGTCCTATGGTTGGTGGCAGTAAGGTAGTTGGCAGTAGGAATCATCCCGATCAGCAACCGTCTCCGAGTTGCTCGATCCTCTCCAGGAGGTGGGTGGCCTTAGCCACCCTCCTACTTGTAGCTTAATTGTCATAACAGGGTTCGCAAAGATTATATCTTCGGTGTCTCTGTAATTTGGCTCAAGCAAACTTAGCAAGCACGTTCGAGCCACCGCCTACGCGACAATGCCGACTCACCAAGACCGTTATGAGATCAACCTCGAGTTGGTTACCATAGCAGGTACGGTATATGCAATGCAGACAGACCTCTCCCACTGTGAGGATGTAGCAGAGCTTGAAGATGACATTCTCTGCTTTCTGCCGACAGTCTCTGACTTAGATGTCTTCGGCTGTGAACTGGAGTTGCTCAAACTCCAAACGCAGCAACCCCTGCCAGAGGCATTCCGCACTGTGCTCCTGCAACGACCGCAGCTCCAAATTGTAGTTCGTCCCTGCATGGTAGATGGGCATTCCATCTGGCAGTTCCAGGATGACGGCAAGGAGAGCTACCCCAAAGCTGTTCGTGTCCCGCCCAACCCGCGGGGGGCAGTTGCCGACAGAGCATTTTATGCTGCACCTTCGCTCCGGCATGTAGAAGTGACAACTGGCATTCAACATGTAGGAGCTGCGGCTTGGCAGGCGTGTCAGCAGCTACAAATTGTCAAGCTCCCACCCTCGGTCATAAGTCTGGCAGAAGGGGCTTTCCTAGGGTGCTATGTGCTGCGAGAGGTCGCCGCCCCGGGGTGTATCCGATACGGTCCAAGGGTGTTTGCAGAGTGCTGCTCCCTAAGTCGAGTTGGGGCCAGTCATGGAACAGAGGACAACAGTGTCCTTGCACCAGGGGCACAACTAGGTAAATATGCCTTCGAGAGTTGCCTCACACTTGCCACCATCACCTTTGACATGGATCATACTAACAAACCTAGAGGACTGCCTGAAGGGGCGTTCTGCGGCGCAGGCATTGAACAGCTCTGCCTGCCGAGTGACTTCCACAATATCGGGCCGCGTGCCTGTGAGAATTGTAAAAGCCTTGTGGAGGTCAACCTCATGGACACAGAGATCACAGCCCTCCCTTCTTCCACATTTGCCCACTGTGTCGCTTTAAACAGCATATGGCTCCCGCCACGACTCACGCTAATTGGCAAAGAAGTTTTTCTGAATTGTGTGGCACTGCAAGAAGTTGTCATCCCGACGGAGCTCAGGGATATAGGCAACCGTGCATTTTGTGGGTGTGAGCAGCTGCAACGATTCACCCCCCTGGACTGGGGTGACATTGAACAGTGAACAGTGGGTACAAGCAGAGCACAATGCCTTTTTTATGTGTGACAAGTTTGAAAAACCCCAGTGGGTGGAGCTGCTCCCTGCAGAGGGACCTGATTCGGATGCTTTTGACGAGGAACTCTACCACGAATATTGCCAATATCATGCCAGCCCATGGTAGACTCTAGGTGGGTGCCTTAGCATCTGTCTTCAGAATCCAAGGCCTTGGGAGCAGCCCACGCGCAGACCCAGACACCTTTGGCTCAAACAATCATTGCAAATAGCCTGTCGCACATGGAATTTGATGATTCATCCATGATTAGCGCCCCTCCTGAAAAGGAGCCGGTCATGGAATACTCCCTGATGTTGACTACGCTTTCGGGAGAGACTTTTCAGGTCTCTCTCAGTATTGCAAAGTTTGACCGCTTTGAAGATCTAGAAGATCAGGTTATGGACTATCTCGTTTCTGTTACTGATCTCAAAGTATTTGGGTGCTTCATTGACTTTTTGCAAACTGCCACACAGACTTACCTAGAGGACCCAATCTGGGACAAGCTACAGCAAGGCACGGAATACACTATCGTTTTTCGGAACTGCAGTGTTATCCTGCCATCTCAAGCAGAACTTGAGGATTGCCCTATCCATCACATTCCGCTAGCAGTTCATGTCCCCATGAACCCAGAGAGAAGTGTCCCAGAAGGGGCCTTTGCAGGGGTTCCACGCCTGAGACATGCCAGTGTAGAGTCAGGTATCAGGTTCATTGAGGCAGAGGCTTGGCAAAACTGCCGGCAGCTCCGCATCGTCAAATTGCCTGCCACAGTGGTAGGCATTTCCGATAATGTCTTCCGCGATTGCAAACTACTAAACAGCGTCGTGGCTCCGGGTTGCCTAGACTTTGGGTATAAAGCCTTTGCGGAATGTTGTTCCTTGCAATGGGTGTATGCATCGGAAGGGATTGCAAATGTGTTCAATAGCGAAGCCAAGTTAGGGCAATACCTCTTTCAAGGTTGTATCAATCTTGCTGAGGTTACCTTAAGTGAGCTTCCATCTCCCCGAGAGTCAGTACTGCAAGCTAGGGTCAGTGAGTTAACGCCGGGCTGCCTTAGCTCCACAGGAATCACTGCACTTGCTCTCCCAATGCATTTTGTAACTATCGGAGCGCATGCATGCGACAGTTGCCGACTGCTTAAGAGTGTAGACCTTTGCAACACCAATGTTGAGGAAATTCCGGAATTCGCCTTTGTGCACTGCACTAGTCTCAGAGAAGTCCTCCTTCCGACAACTCTCCATACAATCCGAGTCAAAGCCTTCATGAACTGTGCAGCCCTCGTGGAGCTTGCCATTCCGCCCTCGCTGAGGTACATAGGAAGTAGGGCCTTCCTAGATTGCACTGTCTTTAGTAGGCTTGTCAAGATGCCAGGAAGGCATAAATGGCGAGGAGTCTACGCAGAAGAGAATGCTTTCGCCATTTGTCCTGCTATGCGATGGCCACCTTGGCTGCACATGATCCCGGACATGGGGCACACCCCTGGTCTTGGATGAAAACAAGACTGTTTCTTGGCTGCAGCGAGCGCTGTATCGCAGTTACTCGTTAAGAGTCTGGGCACGCGCCTTAGCGTGAGTCCAAGGTAGGTCAACGATCACGACAGGGCAAATTCCATAGGGGAGCGGAGAAACATCGCAATTGTACCCTTGCATAGGAAGTTCTACTCAAGAGTATCATGGCGAGGCTAGGGGCAAGCAAAAGAAAATAAACTGCACATTGCCAAAGACCAGTGTCCCTGAACAAACTGGATAACCCGTCTAGTCCAGGCAATGCTGAGAGCTGTCGACAGATGCCAGTCGTCACAGGGAAGAAAACTGATCAAACCAGACAGAGCCGGTAATCCTGTGACTGGAATGGGGGACAAGCTAACCGACAGCAGAGTACGGCAAGCAAGATGCGCAAGCACTAAACAACCTCTTTTCGCCATTCGTAACGCTGTGAGCCAATAGGAGTGAGAGCCTTAGCTCTTCGTTCCTAACAGGCGGGTGGTAGAGAGTGGCAATGGCGGATGCCCAGGGGGAACCTTAGTTCCCTTTGTTGATGTCCGACATTTCCAATTTTGTACAAAGAGGTACAGATACCATGCTAGGATTGTCCAAAGTTTCACCTGTTTCACCTGTTTCACACGGGCCTTGCATGCAGCCGATTACCTTTTGCAATGGTGCAGCGCTTCGTAGACCTAGACGACACCCCACTCTGTTTGCTATTTGGTACCTTTGAGTGCCAAAGGGTGCTGAACTGACCTCCCTTCGGGGGGGGTCTTTTCGCACCATTACCTGCAGGCTTTCGTCGATTATGGCCGCCACTTATTGATTGTCGATTGGTAGCATGCCACTTGACTTGTAAGTGCAACCGGTTGAACGGGTTGTGCCACAAGAAAGGTCTTTTCCACGGCATGCTGCATAGCTACGCCACCCCACTTGCCAGGGATGCAATCGACGTTGAAGCATTGCGATACTCCGTATTGGAGTGTTGACCTGCATCGTGACCATGATTTTGCCGCACTGGGGTGTGGCCGCTGGTCACTCATAATTGTGAAGTGAGGTCCCTTTGAAGCCTTTTTGCGACTTTGCTTGAGCACAGACCTGCGCCGATATGCTTTTCGTTCGTTAATTCAGGCCCCCTTCTAGACACTCTTTTTCGTCTCACCTGTTTCACCTAGCACAGAGGAAAGACTACATGATGGTGGAGACTCGGCCTGTGGGCCTTTGGTTGTGGTTTTTGGGTTGTGGTTGTGGTCCTTGTTATTTTCTCCACCATCAGACTGTTTTTCCCTCCCTTCAACGATGACCTGGGCACCATGCCCACACGGCGTCCGTACTCGTGGAAAAAAAAATTCGAGCACATGGCTTTACACGCGACCTCCTAAACGAACGTCCAATATTGCGCGTGGCAAAGACTCAAAACGAGCCAAAAACAAATTTGGGCAGCGAGAAGTAAGTACATCTAAGAGAAAACTTGCTACAAAAAGGGCCATTGATGTTGGGAATCGAAAAGATGTTGTTGGCCCCGTTCCTCTTAATGTGAACGAACTCCAAGCTGCTTACATTCCGGAGAAGCTATGCCCACCGCCTCCCAGTGATGCAACTATTCCTGCGGAACAATTGAAAGCCATTGAAATATCTCTGTCGCAGTCATCACAGGCGGATCACCTCTCATCGCCTGCCTCTCCAATTGATCAACCCATGCAAAGTTGTGAATCCAAACCGCCGTATGCTGTTCTGAGTATGTTTGATGGATGCGGATCGTCTTTGGACATCCTTATTGAGAAGTTTGGCTATCGCCCCAAAGTCTGTGTGCTGTGTGAAAGAGATGAAACACTCAGATATTTGGTTGCAGAAAAACATGGAATCTCTGTTAACGTGCAATGGATACACAGCCTCAAAGGAGGCATTTTCCTCTATGCGAATGATGTTGACCTTCTCTTTGATGATGGAGCGAGAATCTTAAGAGAGTTCGTCACTTTAAGTGACTCTTGTCATGTCTTTGTCATTGGAGGCAGTCCCTGTACTGACCTCACCTATGCTGGTCAGGAACATGGACGCTTAGGCATTTGTGGTCCTGACAGTGTCTTCTTTTTTACAATGCATCTCGCGCTATATCTACTTGGTACAGTCCTTCCTAAGACACATATCCGCTTTCTTATCGAAAATGCAGGTTCAATGCACTATGATCACTTTACTTTCATCAGAGCCTGCCTTGGCCTATCGCACATTACACGAGACAAAATGACTTGGTGTACTTCCAAAATATCGCCAGCAAAAAGACTTCGTCTTTTCTTCCAAAACAACATCCTTCATGACACAGTTGATTCTCAAGCCTTGTGCCAAGAAGACCTCCAATGGCCAGCTGGGTAGGGGGATGGGGTCCCCGATACCTAGGCTGCAAGAGGGAGCGTGGACCCGCGAGGGTCCCAAGGTTGGTGGGGAGGACTGTGAGGATTTAAGAGTGTCTTAAGATCCACCGACCTGGAACCATGAATGGACATGGTTACGTCGCACTCCCTAGCCGGCCAGTTGGTGCTGTCCTTGGCGACTTGGATGTGTCAACTGGTGCTGCGTGGTCGACGGGCCACAGCGCCATCCACTCCTTGGGACACGGGCCCTTGTGGTTGTCCCTTTGGATGGTCAGGCAAGTTGGGTGAACCCCTGCGTGGAGACTCTTCCGGCGTTCTCCTGGAGTCTCTGCTAAGGGGGGTCAGGTACACTTCATTGATTGGTTGTTGACTTGGTGGTGTGGTTGGAAATGAATGGTTTGGATGATCGGTTCCTTCTCTTCTGGGGTTGGTTCCGTGACTCCTCTCCACGTCCTCCTCATCACCGCCCAGGGAAATGAATGGTCTGGATGATCTTCACCTTTCTCTTTCGAGTTTGGTGTAGTGATTCCCTTCCACGTCCCTGGGGGTCGACTTCTGGTCTTTGTTGTGTCCTGGCTAACGGTCAAAGTTCGTGTGTGGGTAGCCAAGCTCCACACGGATCAGACCGTCGGTTCCTCCGTGACGAATGCCAGTCTTCCAGTAGTCACGGTGTCCGGGGTAACCTGGACCTCCACCTGTCTCTTCCCATTCCTTTGGGTTTGGGGGTCATAGGTGGGGTGGGATCGCTATCGACTGGGTCACCCAGCGGTCGAGGTTCTGGCTACCTCGGCTTAATGTACAGTCAGGCCCCAGTGAGATCCTACACCAAGGATCGAGCTGGGCTGCAGGGGGACCACACCCCGAAAGGGGGAGGTTATAAGGTCAAGAACCGAAATTCCTCATGTGGGAACCTCTGCAGGCCACATTGGACCCAGGTCGTGGCTTACCACTGCTTCTCGGTCCTTTGTGGTGGAAAGGGTACCGCCCCAGGGTGCGCCCCAAGAGGGAGCCCAAAGGTACCAAGCGGACTGGAAACCACTATCCATCCATGATAAAGGGAAGTTTCGCGACGTTTTTATCAAACCTTTCATGCGACCCTTTGAAGTCCTCAGTGATATTGCTCTTCGCTACAGCTGGACTAGTTACCATCCTGCAGCGCTGCTGTGGAGAACTTCATACTGGCACACGCATGAACGGTTTGCTGTGATAGCAAACATGTTCACTGATAGTTCTGTTCCTGCTTTCCAATGGAGCGATTTTATACCTGCAATTTATTATCCAGCATGGAGGCGCTTTCTGAGTTGCTTCTACAACAAAACCTCCTCTAATCCAGAGAAAGATGCTGTGCTTCGTGATGTTCTTCCGTTATTTCACAACAGTAGTATACGAGTTCCTTTCCGTTTCTTAACTGACAGTGAGGTTTTGCAAGTTTCAGGTCTCAGCCGCAACTTTGCCACTATTTCGCGTCTTAAACATGTTTTGCACTCGCAGACAATACGCTCCTTTGTTGGTAACTCCTTTCATCCCAAGCTTATCAGCCTTGCCATTGGCACGCCTGATCACGTTCGAGCATGGATCCAAGGAGAAACCGAATGCTTCTTTGGTGTAGCCTCCCCGGATGATGTTAGACAAGGGTATGTCTCCTTTAGGCAAGCCATCGAAAACAATCTCAAAATGTCGGGCAGAAGCACCCAAACTACAATTGTACCTGAGCCTTACCGGCACATTAACTATCGGAGCTTAGTGATGTCGCCAGTCACGAGGCCTCCAATTGCTCAACCTATAGTAACACAGAAACTGCCACATTATCTCACCAAAGAAGCCATTGACAACTGTAATAAGGATAGGCGAGAGCAACGTTTCGACATTCTAGGCAAAGAGCCTTTGATCAAGTTTCTCACAGACCTTAACCTCCTTGACTATGCAGAGCAAGCAGCGGTACCGCAATGGATCTTCTTCAATGAAGAGATCGTGCAAGCCTTGTGCACCCTCTCTGTCAACAGTGATGCCCTTAATACTTATCGGCAAGAACTATTGCATCATTGCACCTATCACAGAATCACTCTATTTCTGCGACAGCTTCTTATTACGATCAAAACAGCTGACACAGGCTTCATCGTTTGTTGGCTTGCCCACCAGCCAATTCATATGAGATATCTTGGTCCCAGTCGAGCCACACACCTGTATCTATTGCGTCTCCATGACACACTTGAGATTCTGCTCTTCAAGTATGGTGGAGAGCCTGTGCGCATCTGTCAGCCCTCGCAGTCGTCCTCCTGGTATCGCTCCATGTTTGGTTTTCAAACAAACCCCCAGGGAGTTGGAACGGAACATTTATGTGCTTTTGCAATCCAACAAGAACGCATCTGCACAATTACTGAAAAGCCGTGGGCACATAGTTTTGTTGAGCCAGGATGTGCTTTGTGGCGACTTTCCCACCTTTTGTTAGCAGCAGAGAATCAGGTATGCAAAGAACCCTTTGCAAATGTTTGTCATCTTGCGTTAGGGAATTTTCCTGTCATTCTCATTGGGGGGCTCCTTCAGGATTGGTGCCTTAGCATCTGTCCTGAAAGTGCACGGGCAGCTCACCCACGACTTCAAGAAAATATCTGGCAAACAGATAAATTGCCCAATTTCTGTCTGCTGCTTATCCACCAACTCGAAGCCCCTGATGCCAGCAATTGTGAACGGCTGATTTCCCTGACGCCTACACCGCACACCCCGCATCCAGTTCTTCCTGCGACCAGTGCAACAGAACAAGCTGCTACTCATATCCCTACTGAGGCTTGCATTGACGATTGTCGTCTTATGACGCTAAAATCGGTTTGGTACGTGTGCACACAAGGAGAGATTTCGGCAAAGATTTTTCACAGAGCTAAGGCTCTTATACATGCTGAATGACGCGGTTATGTCACCTACCCATCAAATCTCTCCGGTTAGTGCAGCGTACCCTCTCTACAGGCCTCAAAGCAGCATATTGGCATATTACCCGACAAACAAATGCTTCTATCACGCACGTTTCTTCCCTCCACTTCCTCATTCATTTTATCCATCCCTGTCTGCCATACCGGCAGATCATGATTGAGGATTTCCTCATGTTGTGTGGTTTTAACGGCAATGTCAATTTATCAGATGCCCTCCATTTTCTACGAGTCAACATTGGCAAGTACACAGATTGTATCGTCGCAGACCCGTCCGCACCTGTAGGCGACACTCCTTTTGTTCTCCCAAATGAAGTTCAATCCTTACGCCAAATCCCGTCGAGGTTTTGGCAGCTCTGCCATAACATTCTACAATTCCGTATGCAGAGACCTAGTAACCTGCCGGTCTCTGTAAAAGGAATTCACTCTTGGAATCTCAATAGCTGGTCTCCTGGACTTCCCACCAATGTGCACAAGACTTGGATAGTCAAAACTATGTTGAAACAGGCCCCAGTACTGCTACAGGAAACAAAGTGGAATCAAGCTAATCTCCAATACTTATCCCACACGTGGCCTGATATTAAAGTAGTTACTACTCTGGCCAAGCAAAATCCGGGGGAGAACGTGTTTTGGTCCAACACTATGCAGTTGCTGCTCGTGTTGAATACCAAGCTTGCACTATATGGCTTGTTTCGATTTATATACCTCCGAACAGCCCTAGGTCTTTTGTCTCAACCACTTTGCAAACCGTTCTTGCTCTGACTGATCATCCTGTCTTTGTCGGAGGAGACTTTAATCGTTGTGATGAGAATCACCTTCATACGTGGGATGACTTCCTTGTGCAGGCTGGACTCACAGATGTTGATCCTGCACTCCCTACTTATAAATACCAAGACCAAGAATCCGCACTTGATCGATTCTTAGTGCCCAGCCTTTTCCTTGATACAACACAACTTTTCGCTCGTATCTATGGCAGGTATCGTATTGATACCTGCCATCACAAACCTTAATGCTCAGGCTAAAAATGAAACCGCGCCTTCGACCACATCCACAGTCTGAAAAGCATCACACCATACCGACTCAAGTTTTTCTTGATCCAACGGTAGCATCGGAAAGTCTACAGGCAGTTGCAAGACAAGCTTCTCTACTTGCTCTTAAACGAAAAATTTCGTTAGCGCAGGAAACTAGGCTCGCTAGCGTTGTGCTCTCGCAGCATTGTCGTGCAATAGTTTGGAGCTGGTGGAGAACTCACTCTTGCCACTTCAAAAAATTGTCTCCGCTAAAAAGCTTATACAAGCTTTTGGGCAAAGAACAAACACACCTGCATATACGACAGGAAGAAGTACGCCTGTTGTATGAGCAAAGTGCGGATACTGATCTTTTACAGCCATGGCAAACTCAGCAGGGATGCCTTTTGATTCCAGCTACCATCATAGCTGCCGCTTTACAAGCAGCAGAAGTTGCAACTGCGACGAATATACAAATGCCTATTGGCACTGACAACACAGACCCAGTCCAGCGAATTAGAAGACAAAAAATCTTCTGGGACAGACTTAAAACCGTGCGCCCTAGGGGCACTTTTTATCATGGACCATTGTTACAACATAATGGGCAAGAATGTCGTACTGCCCTTGAGTATGATGAAGCAATGCTTGCGACCCGTGACTTTTGGTTCACACACCCTGTTAAGTATGATCGAGATTGGCACGACACGCTTTCGGCTTACCGACGGTGTGTCTTGCCGTGGCCTGCAATTCCCGAACCCACAGAACAAGATTATATCGAGCATCTCCTCCTTACTAAAGACTCAGCTCCAGGCCCTGATGGGTTACCTTATGCTCTTTGGAGGATGTTCCCGCAACAGACTGCTGCAATCCTTCAGGATGACTTTCATCACATCTTAGCTGGTGTATTAGCACCACCCACCCAGGTAGGAGTATGGATCCCGAAAGCCAAACAAGGGCCCCTGGCAGACTTCTTCCGACCGCTAGGCATGCCAGACACGCTTGACAGACTGCAAGATGGCACAGCTGCTGCAATTCTTTTCCGAATCACCAGGCACAGTTTTCACCCTGCCCAAACTCTGCTTAACTCCTTTCGAGAGCCGCAGAGAGCAGTGCTGGAAGTACAAGGAGCCCTTGAGGGTTCCTCTCCTGCTTCTGCCCTCTTTGCTGACCTATCCAAAGCATTTGAGCGT
>CAXAMN010022353.1:0-21238 GCA_963970005.1 Durusdinium trenchii | reverse complement strand
AAGTGCCTTACTAGTAGTAACAAGAAGCTATTAGTTAATTTGATTTTAATTTGATTCTAATAGTTTTTTCTTTTTTAAAAAAACAATTGATTTTCTCTCTCTCTCTCTCTCCTCTCTTTTGCTGCTAGCGCTGCTGACGGCGCTTCCGGATTCGACGGATCGACGGGTTCGCTTCTCCACACGACGAAATCGTCCTGCTAAGTCCACCCGTCCATCCCCGGGTGGTGGAGTTCTCTGCAGCCATGATCCAGCTGAGGATGGAAAATGTACCTTCGCAAGAAAGGCACAGATTCGCAAAAAGAAAGGAGGGAGTCCCCCCGGGATTTGTTTGGTGAATTCTTCTTTGGAACAAAAACTACTCGACCAAGGGGAAAATCAGACGATTCGGATATCGACCTCTGCCTTTCCACTGGACATTCTCCACTCCATGGACTCTACGAGTTGCCACGGGTTGATTCACTACTGGTCGGACCCTTTTGTTCGTACCACAACGAGCACCAGCACATACGAGCACCAATGCAACATACCAGACATCAGTGGTAAAGACATCTACCTCGCCATCACCCCTGGCGATTCCGCGTCGGTGCCAACGTGTCAGGCTTCGTCCGCGCCTCTGCTCGATTGATGCTTGTGGTGCATCTGATCTGCACGGAGGATCACCTTGGAGATGTGGAAAAGCTTTGAGCAATTCAACGTCGGTTGTATGACACTGAACAAAAAAACAAACAACACACAACACCAGGCAACACAAATGAGATGAGATGTAGTTCATCAGCCAATGATCTCCAATTATTGCTTCCTGTGAATCCAACTAATAGACCCTCGAGCTCCGGACAAGCATGTCTGGCTCCGTCCTTAGTAGGCGACAACCGTCAGGAGTTCAAATGCTTCACTGATCGTTTTGAAGCAGAAATATCTCTAGCTTCTCCTCGACCTTGGTCGTCCTCGCTATATTAGGATGATATTGGCTTCTTCCCAAAGCCAACTCCATTCAAATGAGGTGAACAGAAGCCACCTGCACTAGGACGCATCTTAAATAGCAGGCCTCTGACTAAAGGCATCAAGACCTCCTCACCATCAGGTGAGCATCCGGAAGCCTCTTAGGACTCCAAAAAACAGAAGACAAATACCGTATAAACAACCATAAACAAAACAACATACAATAATATACATATATTTTGTGTTTATGCATAACGAACATCTACTTAGGACCCTTAGTGCGCCGCTTCGTAGTCCTCGTGGAACTCATCCACAGTCGTTCCGGGCCCCTGGCGCGATCTCCACCGAGTCGGAGTCCTCGTCGAAGGGCAGCAGCTCCAGCTGCCCTCGGCCTTGGGAACGAAGGACGAAGGACGAAGGGAAAGAAGAGACACAAACTCTCTCTCTCTCTTTTCTGGTCTTCTGGCTGAAGAAAGTACTGTAGAAAGTAGTAGAAAAAAACACCAAGAACGTGGATTGACATGAACTGGCCAAACCATCCGGAGTAAACATGAATTGGACTCTCTTTGTTTTCAGCGCTCCGGAAATTGCTCCGGCCTTCCCCGAAGATGTACACCAGCCTGAGATGCGCAGCCGATCCGGTCAGCACCCGGAGTCCCATCCAGTGACCTTTTCCAGGCCTAAGCCCTGGTGTCGACCTCAAACCAGGGGGTCAAAAAGGCCCTTTTTGGAGAACACCAGGTCCTTTAAACATACGCCAAGAACACGGACATTTCGGACTTCGCCCATTTCTGAACCCGAACATCGCCCATGACACTAACGATCGCCCAAGCGACATCAGCCGAGCGCGGTTTAACAAGGAAAGCCATTCGCTACAGCTCTCCTGGGCCGGTTCTCGGTGGGTCAAAGTTCCATCCAAAAGGAAACGCCTTTGATGGATCCATGAAAAGGACCAGGGGAAAGGATGTCAGGTAGTTTCTTTAAGCATTGGCTTGACTTCTGCACGAGGCATCATGGTGGGTGAAAGCAGTAGTATGGCCAGGAGCCACTAGTAGCTTCTTGCTCCTAGTAGCGATGCCCTTTGCTCCTAGTAGCGTTCTTTCACAGTGGCAAGACTTTCACAGTTTCTCCGATCTCCGCTCTGCGCTCCTCTGTAAGTTCAGCTACCTCGTCCGAGTAGTCGCCTCTCGAGCAAGCGGATCACATGAAAGCCGAGTCGCAGGAGTCGTTTTTTACAATGAATGATGTTCATATAATATATGTATGCATTAAGTTACCTCTTAGGTGGGAGTTGTCAAACTAAGGCTTGTCACAGCACAGATGGTGGTGAGTGAGTTCTTCTGCCATGGGGTTAGCGGGATCAGTAAGTGGTCCTGTACCCCGCCGGAGTATGAACAGGTCCAGGAAGGCCCCGTGAAGGCCCCGACCCCCATAGCTCACTCAAACTCACGCTCCCATGAAGGCTTGTTTCTACTAGCTTCTTGTTACTACTAGTAAGGCACTTGTTACTAGTAGCGATGCACTTGTTACTACTAGCTTCTTGTTACTACTAGGTTTCAAGGTTTTGACACAAGTTGACACAAGTTCCCACTGGGTTTCCCAAAATGTCTCGACTCTCGACTCTCCTCATGTCCCATCTCTCCGCTCGTGTGCGTGTCACGTCATGCGCCTCCACGGACTAAGTATTCGCCCGACTTGCTGCAGTTGTCATAGCCTTCGCTGGCGCAAAAGGCGATGCTGGCACCTGGTGCGCGCGCCGCTGTTCGCGTGTTCTGAGCGGCTGTTCACCGGTTTCATCCCTCAAAGAGCGATATCTTCTGGCGGAAAAAACAAGAAACACAGGTTACAAAGGACACCAAACATGCGGCAATGACAAGAAAAGCCAAAAAGGACATAACCTGAGCCTCTTCCAATCACTTCGGTGAGCCACTGGACATAATCCATAGTATAATAAAGGAGCCACGATATACTGTCTCTTTCCATATCCAAGTCTATCGATATCTGGCGCTACGGATGGAAACGAACGGCGCCTGCGATCTTGGTGATGCGTCGGTTGAGCCCCAAGAGTTCCGGGCCAACTTCCACATCCTCGGCAGCCCGGTCGGGCGCACCCGCAGGGCACGCACCGAAACGACCTGTCGTTGTTGATCGTTATGCTTAAAACCTGACGTCGCAATCGATACAAAGACAGAAAAAGGACACATAAACGACACCTAACCCCAGCCTTGTGTAAATTAAGGATGAAGCACAAACTAAATCAACTCTTCAAAGCTAAACATCCTTCCAAAAGCCTATGAAGGCCTATTGATGGTATTCCTAGAATGTTCTTTGCATCGATGAACCCCCGGTGTCGGGTTGAGTGGAGTCAAACCGTCGAGCTCCGTCGTGCGAAGTCGCACCTCATCGCCCTCCTCCGGCAGCTGATCCAATCTGCAGTACTCGTTGGTGCCCTGGAGAGGCGAGGAGAGGAAGACCAATTGCTCGTGCGAAACTCTCGGGTTGGGTTGCTCGTGCGCCGTCCGTTGCTGGTGTGGGGACGAAACGAATTAGATTGAATTACATCGAATCACGTGCTTAGCGAGGACATGTGAGGGGCCACGAGGCCACGAGAAGTGTCAACGGAAGAGTTCCTTTCTTCTTTTGGAACGGCAACGACAGCGTGGGGCCTCTGGGCCCAACAAGGCATCGATGAGCTGCTGTGGCGGCCTCGTTTGACGGACGAGAGAGAGAGAGAGACTGTTTGGTGCCTCTGATTCTCCAAGGGATCATCCGATGACATCATACTTCATTGACTTCATTATACTTCATTGACTTCATGCTTGATTGCTTACAGTTTTAGGAGATTTCACGGGGTCTTCAATATATACAGTAATATATGAATCAGTTTTTTAGTAGATGTATAGGGTATATGATTGCATGCGATGGCTTGCAGATGTCCATCACACACATACACACGACGACATCACGACGACGAAGGCCGCCGGACGTCGTTTCGTCATCAGCACGGCTGGGCAGGGCGGACGCTTGCAGTTTGCCAGCTCGTTTCAAGTCCACCGCTTCATCACTGGCCTGTTGGGACCAAGACCAACGGGTGTGAAAGATTCGCGGTGTCTCATTGGTGTCGCAACGTTTGTGAATGACTCCACAAAAATGGGGTATGGTTATCTGTTGGTTTGACCGGTTGGTTTCTCCAGGTGGTTGCCTCCTGCAGACCTTTGGCGGTGTTTCTGATGTTTCTGTTCTGAACTAGAGACTCTACTCATGAAGATGCTCAAAACACATCACTTTGAAACAACCCCATATAGGCCCTACTTACTTTCCTTGTGTTGATGACTCACGCTGGGTATTGGTACGGCAAGCACCAAACACAGCTTCTTCTATCCTCCTCATGAACAAATTGTTCTCCATGATGCTCCCGACTCCCGTCCGTGAGGTTTTTCTTTGGTCCAGCCACAGTGGCGCCGTCGCCTGCTCGAGCACATCCTCATCAACTCCAAGTTTCACCACGCAGTGGCCCTGTCGAGTGAACTCGATCCAATCAACCACAATCAACCACAATCAACCCCCAAGCACTCTTGCGAGATGCCAGTTCAGGGACAACAAGTTTATGCTAACCCAATAGGACAACACATGTTAACCCAACGGAAACCGTTTGAAGTCTTAAAACCCACACGACCGACAATCATGAGGCGCTAGCGATGTCTCCGGTCGCGTGGAGACGGGTCGTGAGATCCGGTCGCAAGAGGCCGAGCGACGAGGTTTGCGAAGCCGGGAAGCTTTCGGTTGGAATCTTTTTCTAGAGTTCAGCAACCAAGACAGAGACGTTCACCAAGAACAAAAACGTCTTCCAAAAGGAGAAGAGAGAGAGAGAGAGAGAAAAAAAACACATGAACACATGAAAACAACATATATGTATGATCCTTTGATCTTTCGAAGCCAAACATAAAAACCGACCCGAGATCTGCCGCAAACCGACGCGGAGGGATCTCGGACCGCCTTGAAGCGCAGGTTGTGGCCGATCTCCGAGACCAACAGTTCCGCTGGCATCCTCGGAGCCAGACGACACGTGAACGGACCGATGTGGGCGGAGCAACGTGGAGGGATGGAACAGGTCGGTGCAAACGGAAGGCCAGCGAGAAGGTATACAAAAAAAACATCCCAAACACGACCTATTCCATGGACCTCCACATGGAGCGAGTTTTTGGTTGGGAGAAGCAAAGCACATGTGGCGATGCTGAGGCATGGGCTCCGGATTTCTCTCCAGGTCGATGTCATAACTGGGATCATCCTGACACCGGAGAGCCCGCTGGAAGAAAGAATGTAAGAACATCGGAAAAAAAAACAAACACTCAGAACGGAAAAAATAAACACCAAACAACAATGCCAAATGACATACTACACGACGACGTGTCCTTCAATACAACGCCTCCAAAAAGAGAGAAAGAACGCTCAAACGTTTTGCAACTGTTGTAACGTTGTTCAAACAGTGCATTTCAACGCCGTAACACATCGATGGATTCAGGTCGATCTGTGGACATTTGACTTATCGGCAACTCAGAGGTCCGAACCCTCGTCCAGGTGGCTCTCACAAGCGAACCCCGTTTGGGGCATATGGTTGCACCAAAACAACACGAGATACCAAGGAGACAAGAAAGGCAGCAGCTCATCTACCGCGGAAGCTAATCTTGATATCCTCAACCCTCCACATATCAACAAAAGTCCAACATCTGCATAGACTATATAATTGCAATAATATATATATATATATGCATGGCTTTAAGACATGACAAACCATGAAAAACGACTATACCTACCTACTTCAGACATCGTCCATCAGACCTGGTCAAGGCGATGCCACCAACGCGTTTCACCGACCGAACCCCTCCGATGGGACCGAAACCCTGGGCGCCCCGGGCGAAGAAGCCCATGGCGAAGGTCTTCGACGCCTCGCCGCGGGAGCGGTGGCAGCAGGGGGGCAGTGTGGTTTGGTGGATGTTGGAACTGCGGTCCGTGGGAGGTGGTTTTGTATACTGCATCTTCTTGTGGTTTTACACGTCTTTTCCCGGAAAAGAACGAGTCAAGTGCACAAATGGTTTGCTTGGAACGGTCTTGGAAAATAAAGAAAAGGGTCAGGAGTTGGTTCGGTCTGTTTTAGACTTCATGGCTTTTTGGAGCTATAGTGTAGTGCTGTCCTTTTGCAAATGCAGGGAGGCATGGCAACTGCCAAAAGTGCTACGCTAGGGAGGAAAGACAGCTACATGTTTTGACATGTCATCAGTGCAGAAAGGCAAGCGGACACGCTCTTCCACGGATCATTCGGCAGGCCTAACGACTAAATGACAATTCAATGACAGTCAATGACTGAAGGACTGTAATGTCCAATGTTCATAAGTTCATAAAGTTCAAACATCAGGAACTCAGGCCCTTTAAAGAGGTTTACCAACGCTCATCCAACGCACCGAACTCATCCAACGCACCGCGGCGTATTCTTCGCGCACGGGGCGGTACGGACGGCCTCAGGCTGTGGGCCGCTAGGGCAGACCCGTCGCCAGCAGCTTCAACCCCCCATCTGAGAGCCCAGCCGGCCAGCAGAGCATGACATATGACATACTTTCATCCATGGAGCACAAAGAAACTATGATTCAGATGCAGAAATCAAGTAAGACAGGCTTCCTGGCGCCCACCAACAAGAACATTTTAAGCAGCAGTTCGGTGCAAACTATCAGATGTGGCACTGAACAAAGCACTGATGTGTCAGTCTGCTTGTCTGAAGTTACCTACACACCTTCAAGGCCGTCCGCAATATGCACCTCAGGGCCTGTGTCCTTTTTGTTGACCTCCCTTCAAGCTGCATCACGGTCATTTCTCGACTACCAATAATGGAAAGTCAAAGCTCCACTTCATCACCTTCTTCCTCTTCCTCCTCTTCTTCATCTTCTTCCACCGCCTCAAAAAGTGGCTCTTCACTCTCCAAAGACTCCCGTGATCCCACTTGATCCACCCGCGCACTCGCACTCTTCTTCGTGTCTTTCGGCTTCGGCTTCGGTTTCGAGGGCTTGGGCTTCGGCGCGTCGGGCACCACCGTCTTTGGCTTGGGCGATGGCCGGGCTTTGATTTTGGGCGAGCTTTTGAGTGGCACCATGTCACGGTGATCCACACAGTTTTGCATAAAAGCTTGGGCACTGCTACTATCCAAGCTCCACAAAAAGGCACCACCAAAGGTGGAGTTTCCACCTGGCACATCTTCCCGTGTGAGGCACATGACATCGGCACCATGCCGCTCTTTGGAACGTGTCCGCATGAGACTCTCTTCCAACTTCAACTGCCAAAAGGCCGTGTCTAAGGTCACCACCTTGAGTGCTCGAAACTTCTCCTGCAACGGCTTCACCACGTTCATGGCCGTGTCTTTTTGCGCGGTGTTCTTGTGGCCCACCACCAAGCAGGCGCGCCGCGAGGTGCAGGAGCTCCACTTCTTCAAGGCATCCACACGCACCGCCTCGATGCTCAAAGCGGGACGAATCCGTTTCTCCAAGTGCTCCGACTTGGAAATCCCCGTGAGCGGCAAGACACGTGGCTTATTGCCATTGGCCACCACGAAGGACAAGGGAGGCTTCAAATTCAACTTGAAGCGTTGTGCCACGCTGCGACCACTGGCCGTTTCCTCCCAACAGCGCAGCACGCCCACCGAGACCCCCAGACTTCGATACAAGCTCCGCGCCGACTGTTCCAGGACCTCCGGCAAGCGGTAGTTCACCGTGTCGTCGTTCACGCAGTAAATCAGCCAAGGATCTCCACCGAAGAGCACCGTCTTCAACTTGTTGGTGTCTTGGACATCCAGATTCACAATGCCATTGCCGATGAGGATGTCGGACATGGTGAAAAGGAAGGACACAAAACCGACACCACAAATGAAGACGATGAAGAACCATCCGGTTGCTTGCTGCTTCCAAGAGGCCCTTTCAGGTTTCTCACGATTCTTCATGGCTTTTTTCACCTCCTTTTCGCGCCGCTCCTTGTGGCTTGGGCCTTTCCATTTGGCCGAATCTTGGATCAGCTGTTGCTGTCCCTGCTTCAGCTTTTCATCATCTGGGTCCAAATACCCTGCTTTCTTTCCCATCCTAACAAAGTGCTGCTGTGATCAGCAAGCGCACCATTGGCGAGATAGGACAAATGTGTGCAATGCTTTGATCTATCATATGTCTATAGCATTCTATAGCTACTTCTTCATCTCTGGTTTCTGTATACTGGAAGTATCCATGGTTTGTGTGAACATGTTGAACATGTCCGAGTGCTCTGTCATGGGTTGACTGTTGGGGGTCTGACATCAATTTAGGATTTCTTCGTGGCTTTTGAGAAGAAACCAGCAAGCAAAAAGGACAGATGCTCAATTTCGTGCGTGAAGCGAACTCCTTCCAAACAGAGGCCAATCAAGAAGAAATGAATGCTCAATGAAGAAAGAACTTGTACAATGGTCCTTGTGGAAGTGCAACGCACAGCATCCACATCTGCTTCAAATCTGCTTCAAACCAGTGAAAGAAGACCTATATACCAACGGAAGTAACTCCAACTCCAACCACTTATGAGCTACTCTTTTTGTTCTTCTGCGAACTCTAGCTCCCACCGGCTCGGTCTCCACCCAATTCGGCTCGATCGCCTCGGTGCGGCGGGTCAAATGCTGTCAGAGCTTTGAGGTTTTGGTGGTTTCAGCTCCCAACCTTTTGGGGATTTGACACACTCAGATGCTGTCAGAACGTGAGGTTTTGGTGATTTAACACACTCTGGGTGAACACCAACCGTTTCAATGAGTGTCTATTTGACGGTTTGGTGTCTGAGGTCATGGAAAAAGGCACTCTGACTGGAACCAAACCTTGACTCCGGTCTGGGCCTCCACGCGAGCTGGTGCTCTGGAGCACATGCGGTGAAACTGGGTGTCCTGAGGCGGTGGTTGAGTCGTTCGGTGCGGATATCGGGCAGTCGGGGCAGTCGGGCTGGACGGTGGGAGGAAAGAACAGCTCCTCCACTTTCCGTTTTTGCAACTTGTAGTGCTCCTCCACCCATATTGATCATTTGGCAGGGCAGTCGCCATTCTGTTGGAGCACCTTCGCTTTTGTCTGCTTTTCGAAATGCACTTTCACTGTACTGCGTGGGGATTCTTCACTAGTCAACTCTGATAATTCATTCTGACTCAAGAGATCTGAATGCAAATCCATCCAATTCTAGGGCCTTATCCTGCGACCCTCATGTCCGTTCGCCGGGAGTCCTTCTACGACTCCAACTCCTTATCTTCGTCGATGGCCTGCAATTCATCTTTGTTTTGCAGTAAAAAATCCTAGGCACCTGGACCACCTGGACCTCATCCTGGAAACCAAGGACCTACAGGCAAACATGTATTTCATAATTTGGCATTATGTGATTCTTCTCTTGGCCTCCGGTGTAAAAAATATCATAGGTACTTGCAAAACCAACAGTTATATATATATATATGTATAATCGAGTCAAACATTGGGGGTCTCCTCGTCTCCTCCTGTATAAAACAAACAACTCACGGACCACTGTGACCACTGTGACCCCTCATCAATCATCCACATCGTTTTTCACCTCCAGCTGGGCATCATGTGCGGCCAGTTGCTCCTGGCGCTCCACGCTTTCCCTTCACAGCACAGTACAAAAAAAGATATTTCAGCAACAAAGGTAGCAATATCTTGTGAAATCTTGTGACATCTTTGTGATACTTCACTTTCATTTACTTTTTCACTATTGCTTCTTTTGCCATCTCTCCTCATCCTCCCTTTACCGTCGGCCCTCCGTCGTGGACCTTTTCCGCCCCCTTTTCGCCACACGGTGGCCGCATCCGACTCGGTGAGGGGCCTGAAACCACGGTGTTTCACCTGGTGAAGAATGGTGAGTCCGTCATCAGCTATGATCAACTGATTTGAGTGATGTTTGATGATGAACTGGTGTTGAACTGGTGCTTTGCATGGTTCTAATACACGAGTCGTGTGGTTTTCCACGCTTCTCCCCTTCTTTTCCTCAACGCCTTCGTGCCCCGCGACGCACTCCTAGGTGAGATCGCCGGGGGCGCGCTGCGGCAAATGGACCTGCACCGCACCGACGATCGCCCTTCTGCGATTGGGAAAGACCGAAGACGTAGATCGCAAAACGCACATGTTGAAAGGATGTTGGATCGCTTTGTTTTCTTTTTTCCCCCCAACCAACCGTGAACAGCAAACGACCGAAGGTTCGCTCCGACACGTCTCACTCCTCTGGGCCGAAGGCCGGCGCCTTCCCCTTGGAGGACTTGGAGCCAAAGGAGTTGTGGCCTCACACGAGCGAGGATGGCCAGGTCGTTTGAGCCTTCCGTCTGAACTGGATTCGTTCCTGAATCGACCATTGCATACATCGTATACATCATCCAAGCAAAAAAGACAGGTCGTGGATTTTCTTGATTACATCTTAAAGTCTACTCATGGCTTTTTGAATTCATCCGAGTTCGGATCGTTTTCTTTCAGAGACATGTCAGGTCTGCAAGGCATCGCCCCTCAGCTGGGCTTCCCAAACCCATGGCCATCATGGTACCGAACTTTCCGCCGATGCTAGAGGCCACTCGCCCCCCCCTGCGACTCACCCGAAAAGGAACGTGAACAACACATCCTGGGGGGGACTTCCCCCAGCTCCAAGAGCAAAAACACGCCACAGTTGAGATGATTTGTTGGCCAAATGGGGCGTGTTCTTCTTGTGCCGAATATGTTTGCTTGTTGAATCGTTGAATCGACCGCCAAGACCTGCTGGCTTTCTTTGTCAGTTGCTTTTGCCAAACATACAGGCTGTGACAGACTCGTCTGGAACAAGCATGTGTCTGACCATTCTCCCGCAGCTGACCTGCTCAAAGTGCTTGGCTGTACCTCAGACTAGGACATCCAGTGGCTTGAACTACCGCAAAGCAGAACACCGAACTCTCATTTACCTACAGAAATACATCCTATAGTTCTCAATCTGCTGGTCCATCTCCTTCTTTTGCAGCACTCTTTTTCAGCACGCGCCCCAGTTTAGGCACTCAAAGTTCAAAGGCTTCGTTGTTCTTTGAAGCACCTGGACACGTTCTAACTACTCTCAGGAATTTTGTCAAATTCCGTGCCGCAGTGCTTCACTGCTCAGACCACTTCTTTTTTCCGATCATTACATGAGAGACGAGATCGCTAATTCGCTGATGGCGATCATCGATCATCGTTACGTGGTGGTCGTGGTCGTCACGACCTGGGTGATGACGACATTGGAATCCACCCATCCCAAGCCCACCTCCGCACAGTAGGAGCGCCAGACGCCACTGCTGGGCATCATCGAGGAGTCCAAGTAGCGACTGTGGTAGAAGCAATGGGTGTCTTCATCCAGATCCGCCTCCGCCGTCACACTCGGCGCCTCGGAGTCCATCACCCAGCGGCCCTCGGCCTGACCGTCGCAGGCCGGGTCGTAGTACATGTAGTAAGGCTGCTCGGAGTGTTTGTAGTAGGGACGCCCCGAAGCGGTTTGGCCCATGTAGAGCCAAAGTCCATTGTGGGGGCCGGACTCATCGTTGCAGTCGCCACTCACCTGCAGATTGGCACTCACATCCTCAGCCCCCACGATTAAAGCAGAAAGCGACAAAAGCAGAAAGACACGCATGCTCTGGCGTGCTCTCGAGCCAATTGCCTGCATCATTCAATCAATCTCTATAGCTGCGATGCTTGACACGAGAGTTTCACAGGAAAAAAGAACTCCTCCACGTTCTGAAGTGGTTCTTCAAGAGCAACGTAATCTCTCCCGCCCCCGCCACAGCGGCGTCTCACCACTCGGGCTTTTCAAAACGAGTGGCGCATCTTGGTGGTGACCTCCTGGAGGACCGCTGGGGCCGTTTCGACACGAAGAGACTACATTCGGAGACGCTTTTTAAGGCCGGAAGACCTTCTCCAATCACATGTTCATCCGACCTTCACACCTGGTTTCACCCCACCTGGTTTCCACCCGAAATCGCGTTTCTCTCACACCGACCCTTCTCTTCTCCCTTCTTCTCCTGCGGTGCTGCTTGGAGCTGCGACCCCGCGAGGCGCCCTTCGTGGTGCGAGGAGCGCGCCTCCGAGACACGGAGCGCTGGTCATTCACCGCAGGGACGGGTGAAGAGAAGAAGCGCGACAGCTTTGCGGAGTTTTCAGCTGGGTTTTCTTGGCCAGATTGGAGTTCTGATTCTGATTTTCACCAATCCCTTTGAAGAAAGATCTTTAAACACTCATAATTTGGACACACTTCTTGGTGAAGCAAGTGTTTCTTGGACAAACCTGAGCCATGAATGAGTTTCCTTTCAAACCCTACGTTGGATGAGCTTATCTGTTGCTTCCTCTCGGCCCGAAAGAAACCCCAAAACGCACCGCACATCCGCGCGCCGTCCGTTTCGGACTCCCGTGGCGGTGCCTGGGATCGCGGATCCGCAAAGCCGCTGAAGCATTCTCCATGGTATCTGAGCGCTTCGAAAGCGCACTGTGCGCACTGCGCCGTGCACTTCTTCGCACGGGGCGTTCCGAACAGTTAGACGAAAGGGCCGATCTATGGGCCGAACTCAGGGAGGTCTATTTTGTGGGTTTTTTTAGAGTGCCTTCGGTGCAAAGCAGCTCAAATAGTTGGCAAAAAGGGAACGCCAGGTGTGGACAGATTGATGGTTTTCACCCCAAAAGCTAATTAATGCGTTTCCCAATGGCTGCTATTTGAGCCGTGCAGCAAAGCTCTCACCGTGCTGCTCGTCACGGACTCCACTCACCAGAGCGATGACACCGGCACGCCCCGTGTGCTCCGTGTGTCTTTTTCGAACAAAAACAGCTCGAACAAACACATCCCTCCCGAAAGCCACCTTCCGTTCAAGACTCTACACCCTGCCACCAAACACTGCCCCCCGACCCCCACTCCCCGAACCGAACCCGCTGCAAACAACTCGGGTAGACCGAAGGAGCCAGGTCGCCCCTCGCGCCTCATGGAGACGCGGCCGCCCCGGCGCTCGGTCAAGGCTCCTCCGAGCCTCGCGGCGGAGGGGTCGTCCCGTGGGAGTGGAGTCCGGTCGTCCGAGTCCGTGGGAGTCATATACACTGGTTAATGAAGATTAAATTTAATGAATATATTAGTCATAGTAATATTTAATATCGTGAGTATGTAATGAATGCTAATGTCTCTTTTGATATCTGATAGAACGACTTGGAGTGATGGTTTGACTCCAGTTGCGCCATAAAGGGCACCGCACTAGTAGTAGACCGGAACCACTGTTGTCGGGCTATCCGCCATCCGATCCTCCCAGTCCACCATTTTCTGGATGAAACATGGGAGAGCAACTCCAATTTGTTCCTATAGTAGTGATGCCCTGGTTACTAGTAGAGTAGTAGGGCCAGGAGCGCCCCTAATAGCGTCCGATCGCTCTTGGTAGCGATGCCAAATGAATGCCAATCGCCCCTCTTTTGGAAGGTGTCAACATCTTCCTCCTCCCGCCCTCGGGCGATGCGTCGAGCACGGAATCGAGCTACCCACCGAGGGAATGCCGCCGTTGGGTGATCTCGAAGAGTCAACGTGTCACCGTGGACGAACTGAGCAGTGGACCCACTCTGTCGGAAGGTCACCCCCATCTATTGGATCAGATTCTTTCTGTCTTTCAATCATGATCACCCATAATCTATCATGTATAGAATAGAGCTTCCAAAAAAAAAATGGGTTGATAGAAACACCCGTTTCCCCATCCCAAAAACGCCACCACCGGAAAACGCGAGACTGAACCGAGACTGAACCCCTCCCTCCGAGGACCCGAGAATGTGTCGTGTCGTCTCTGTGTCCCCAGGCGATTTGAAGGTCTCTTTGCACTCGAAGCACTTGTGCCCCAAATCTTTCTTCTCGACCTGCGAGGTCGACACCGACGCCATTTCCGCGGGCGACAGCCAGCGGGTGTGGCCCCAACAGCGGCCCCAAACGAAAGGAACTGGCGATCTCTTCACGTTCACCGATCGTTCACCCCGGCATCTGCAAACGATGAAGTGAAGGGATGACTGGTCAAACACTGTTCCTCCACGGACAAAGTGGATGAGTTTGTTTCTGGCCAAATAGTCTATTTGCTCATCAAAAGGGTTTATTACGCAAACCCAATTGTTATTTTTGTTATCGGATTATTGTTTTGCAAAAAATACTCTTTCAATATCTTTCATGTCTCCACTTCCATTTCAACCTGTTTCAGCGAAGAAACGCGCCTTGCGATGCTGGAAATCCCAATAGGCGGTGTCATCACCGGCACCCAAGGTCACCCTACGGGCGCGGTCACTCCGCTGGTGGCGATGTGTGCATCCAAACACCACACGAAACGGGTCAAAAAGACAATGATTTTCAGACCTTTCTTCTGGATCTTCGTCCATCTTCTTCTGATAAACATATACTTATATATATTTGATATTATTTAGAAGAAGTGCCTCGCTAGTAGTAACAAGTGCCTTACTAGTACTAACAAAAAGCTATTATTTAATTAATTCTAATAGCAAACATTGTTACTACTAGTAAGGCACCTGTTACTGCACTTGTTCCTACTTTCCGCCCTGGGCCGCCGCGCTCGGAGAGGCCCATGGAGCTGGCCACCGAGGGATGCAAGGACGGCGCCTTGCCTCGGTGTCGCCAAGTCCCAAGTCCAGCGCGGGGCTCAACCGAAAGACACACCAAAGGCAGGGCGAGAACACCTGGGGAAGGGCGAGGAGGTCCAAACAAGATCGAAGAAGACGTATACGAGCAGTTCTGGAAGATGAGACCATTACCATGGTAGAAGAGACTATCCAAATATGTACCTGGAGTGCCCTTCAGCACATCGTGGTCACACGACTCAAGGCTCTTTTGCTTGTCAAAACCTTATTGCCCAAGCGTTCTTCAGGAGATCCTCTGCCCAAGCCACTTGGAACAATGATAACCCTTTCTGAAGCAGCTTTGAACCTGCCAAAGCGGCTGGCCACACTGCCTGCAGCAGAGCGGAGATCATCTGTCTCCGCCTGCAGTTTTGGGGCCAGGCGTGCGCTTGGCGGTTGAAGTGTCTGATCTATGTCGTCCCCTTGGTCATGTGAATGTGAGGCAAACACATTCTAGCTATCAGTGAACCAACTGCGCAGAAAAGCAGCCAAATCGTCTACTCAGGGCCACCTGAGTTCCCCTGCTTTCGGTCACTCTACACACGTGTCTTTTCAAACGAAGAGCTGCTAACTCGCTGGCTCCGCCATGCTCCGCCTCTTCCATCGGCACAGCATGGCGCGAGGCTGCGGTGGCATTCAACCGACCCTGCTTCGCCAGCAAGGCCTGGAACCGACGGAACCGTCGTCCAACGCCGTCGCTCAACGTCGTCCTTTCGCTTCAGTCGTCCAACCTACCACGCGCTGCACCATAGGCATTGCTACAGGTGGTTCAATATCTCAATCCCAAATTCGAAGTGAATTTTACAATTAAGAGCTAGAAAAACAGACCATGACTCGATCCTTCGGCATCCGTCGGGCCTCCTGCCGCTCCCGAAAGGACCCCTGCGAGAAAAGCGTGCCGTAAAAGTGCGTCGTGAAAGAATCGCCGAGCTTTGGCGGACCTTTCTCTTATGCGGAACCTTTATTGCCTCATATGGCCTTTACTGTTCTTTCTTCAAAGTCAGCCATTCGTTTAACATGCATGTTTGCATAATAAGTATTTACCCTATAAGAGGTAACTAGTAAATATAACTCGTCTCCTGCACCGTCTCGTTTTGAATCCTTCTTGTCTGACCCGTCGGCGCACCAGTTGCTTTGACATTGAACTGGAAGAAGACCTGGGGAGCCGAAGATCTCGAAGCTTGGCATCTCCAAATGCCGAACCGAAGGACACGACACTCATGAGACTGGATACATGATGACCGCCTCGTGATCGCCCTGCCCTGCCCGAAAGCGCGTCGTGACACCTCCCGTGGCGTTCGGTTTGCGACCGGTCTCGGTGGTTCGCACGGGATGGAGGGTGGACTGGTGGGCGAACGCCGGCGCCGCTCCTGAGCAACCACTCACGACGCAGCAAACGAGAGTGTGATGAAAGTGAAGCAGGAAGAAGGAAGCATCAAAAAGGGAAAAAAATTGGATTGACAGACATGGATAGACATGGCCATTCATCACTTTGTGTTGGCGTTTGCCACTCTCCTCCAGGAGGGTCGGCCGGTTGGCCTCAAACGGAGCAAGCAAAAGAGCACTTGCAGCTTCAAAAAGCTGCCAATGTGACCATCTGAACCATCTGAAACCGCTCAGTTTGTTGCACTTCATGATTTCGTCCATATTCCCCGAATGACTTCCATCACCTTTTCCTGAAACCTCTTCCAATGGCGTTGCACCAGCTGAGGCTGAGCGCTGGATCTGCCATAGCACCCGAATGCACTCAAAGGCACGCTTCACATCACTTGACAACAATATCCAACCCTATCAGTTTCCGGGCATGTGTGTGTTTCTAACGTGTTTCTGTGGTTTGCAGCACTTCAAAAAGAGTTGAAGGAAATTGCCACGGTGCTGTTGCACCGTTAGTACTTCCGTTATGATCCGTTCTACCTACTATGTATTGAAAGTGCCGTCCAACGTTGTCCGTGTTGTCGTTCTTTGGCGCCCAACGACGGATTCGTTGTCCGTTTTGATCGGCTGAAACGATCTGCGACGAAGAACAAACACGCCTGGTCCCGGTCCGATGAACTCCATCGGACATAAGCGACTGACACCGACGGAAAAAGCAAACGGCCAGGCACCCTCTGAGTTGGGTTTGGCTCTCCCATCTGACATCATCCGACACGAACTTCCAGTGGAACTTCCAACTTGGACTCGGTGCCGTTCCGGTCTGCGCCGTAGAGCAAAAAAAATGCGACATCCTTCATGATCGTTCTATAACTGCTACAGCTTCACTACATCCGAACATTCACCATACCAGACACACTTGGTTGCCGCGGTTGTTTGTGCTCCATTCCAATTCGTTCTTCAAAGTGCCGTCGACTGGAAACTTTGTCCAGACACCAAATGATGCTTCCCAGTTTGCTTCAAAACAAACCGCATATCCCAATGTCGGAAATAGTGCTGCTGTGTGCTGCTTTTTTTGCAGCTTTGATTTATTTTGGACTTCGCATTCGTAGCGAGGACTCTTCCAACACAACCTGTACCGCGGGTGCTTCTATTAAAAACACATGTTAACACTGAAACTGTCTGAAACATGGTCAGCAGTCATAAGCAATTGCTGAGACAAAGAGCTTTGCTTCGATGTCTCTGCAGCACGGCAAACAGCAGTGCCGACCAACTGCGAAGATGCGAGCCAAAGCGAGCCGCTTCCCCGGATGAGCCCAGGATACAACTGGAGTTTCTGTCTGAAGCAACAAGCAACTGGGTTGAACCTTTTTTCAGAGTCGATCCTTCCGAAGCTGCCAAGCAACTGCAGGGTCTCAGGCTTTGCTTCGGAGCGGGGGCATTATTTTGATGACATCCAAATAATTATCGTTTCGACAGAACTCTTTCATTGTCGCCTGCACCCTGTCTGAGTGTCAAGCTGCTTTGCAGCTTCAGGTAGAAGGAACTTGGCTTGCGTTGGAGATGTATTTGAGTTTTCTCCCGGAATTGCGGAAGCAACCAAAGAAAGCGGCCAAACCAGCACTGCCAACCTTCCGCTTTACGTACCCGTGACCACCGCATCAATTCTCAGCTTCGCTTCTGCAACCCCGACGAGGCCGGCGCATCACGCAGCCACATCGTCTTCGACCAGCTCATCCTGGACTCTCACCACTCATGGCGTCCTTGCTACTAATAAGGACGCTATTCGGTTGGAGGGCATCACAAGTAGCCACACTAGCTACTAGTAGCTTCGCAAGTCGTGTTTGAGTTTGCGCTTCGAAACTCTGAGACTACAAGTGCTGAGAAAACAGTGGGAAACCACGTGTGTCCGAGAAGCGTCAAACCCGCTGAACCGCTGAACTTGCGGTGGCAACCGGCCCAGTCCTGTCCCCGGCGCTTGGTCGGCATGGCGATTTTCGTCTGAAAGATGATAGAGAAGTTCCACTTGAAGTCTTCATAGTCTGTCCAGAATACCTCACGGTCGACTCGTGAAAACTGTCACTTTGCGTTGAACCAAGACCAACCTGTCAAAAACCCTTCCAGTAGCGAGCATCCACTTCCGTCAGTCCTTGTCTTGACATAAGACCGCTTGGTTCTTCGTCCGATTCAGCGCCGAGCGCGACTGAACCAAAAGAGACCCGCTCTGGGCGGGCACCGGTCGGCCTTTTTTCGGTCGGGAACCGTGCGTTTCAAACACCTGTCGAACCCTTCCCATTTCGGGAACACAAAGGCTTCTTAGATTAGCATCGCGAGTCGGCTTGTTTCATGCTGTTCCAATCCCCTGTTTCCCCAACTTGGATGTTGTCGCGTGAAGTTTGTCATCAGCACATGTCAGGAGTCCAGTCAACGTTGAATTAGGGGGATATTTCTGATCCCTTACTTGATCGGATCGGATCGGCTACACTCATATGGACACATCCACATGAACGTGAACGTGGAACACACGCCCACTATGGCAAACCATGGCACACCATCCTCTTTCATATCCACCTGCAATGCTTTCGCCACGCCAGGGTTCTGTCGCCATTCCTCTCCTTTGTCCTGAAGCAAGCGACCCAAAATCACCCACCGACCGCGACCGATTTGGACAGGTCTCGGTCTCGATGTCGGTCGTCTCGCCGACGTCTCGCCGCCGTCTGCGTACCAAGCATCATTCCAGGGACCTTTCCATTCCCAGTGGCCCCATGGATTTCGGAGGCAAATCAAACGATGACCACAAGCTTCCTTTGCATGCCTCAAGTGCCACGCTAGTAACAGGTGCCACGCTAGTAGTAACAGGTGCCTTACTAGTAGTAACAAGAAGCTAGTAGAAACAAGGGCCTTACTATTAGTAACAAGTGCATGCCTCGAGTCTCGTCTCACCGCCGTGAAAAACCCCACAGACCCCACGACTGCAGAATTGGCACACGACTTCGCCCCTTGTGTTGTGTCCCACTGCGCCCCGTGAATCAATACCAATCTTGGTTTCGTTTTTCATTTGTGTTTGCCATTCCTGTTCAACGTGTCTCTCATTTTTACGATCGACACTTTCCAAGAGTGCCCACCTTCGCAGTTTCCGTTCATCCGTTTACCCAAATAGATCCACTGTCACTCATCTCAAAAGGTGCGACCGTCGCCCGTTGCAATCACCAGCAGCGAGATACAGGACCGAGTATGCGTGGCTTTCCGTCAGCCCATCCTCAGTTCGTTCGTCTCGACCGGACTCGGTGCGGGTTGGACGTTTCCTACACGAACGCGGTGTGAAGGACGAGGGTGAACAGATCCGGACTCGGTGCACTTCGTGTCCAACACCCGACCCAAGGAGCTCGTTTCAATCGCGTTCTCTTTTCGTTCTAAACCTTTCAATGTGAACTTCCCAGTCTCCCGCAAAGCTTGCTCTTTGGAGCGGTTCCTTGGGAATGAAGCAAGGCTGGCAGAACTGAGTTCAACACAACGTGCTTTTTGCCGTAAATGGAATACCAATAATATTAAGTTCGAATAGGTAACAGCGATGGCCTCTAACCTAATCGCGGTGGCCTGAAATGGATGATATTTACCAAATATATATTATTAAAAAAAGAAAAACGTTTTTTTGCAGATTTGGCGCCTGCTTCTATCTATGTGACATTGTCTGTCCATACAAATCATCCTTGATAATCTGGCACTTCACAGCGCATCAACGCATATCGATGGTTTGGAGCCGAGCATCGAGAAACCGGTGGCGGTGCAGAGCGGGAAATTGCCCACATCCAGCTGTAGAATCTTCTGCCACATCGTGTCATCTGTCACATTGGACTCCTTCTCTTCTTCACGCCCCCACGGGTTCACCTCGCGAGAACCACGAAGGAGAGAACAGGGAAGGTCATATGACGGTCTGTGCGGTATGATAGGTACGGTTCAAGGTCAGAAGGTTATGCTGCAAATCATTCCATTTATTGGTTTTTAGATGTTGGAGGCCATTGCGTCTTTAGGTTGGTGGTTTGGTTTTAGATATCCAGGATGGCCCTGACGAAAAAGGTCTTCAGCTTGGCCACATGCCAAAGGATCTCGGTGATCCTTTTGGCCACACGCTGCCCCTTCACGTAGTATGGCACCCAGCCCTCAGCGGGACCTTCACCATTCGTTTTGGTGAACCTCACAGCGCTAAATCGCGCTGGGCAGTTCACATGCAAGACCGGGTCGTGCGCAGTTCACTTTGGAGGGGGGGTTTATTGGGGGCAAAAAATGACAGTTCGCTGGGCACTTTGTGTGTTTTCTGAAACAAGACACTGCGCACGATGAGAAACGCATTGCGGTTTTGCTACCGAGATTCTTCACGTGGTAGCAATTTCTGTCCACTTCTTGGAAGGTCGCTCCTTTCCTGAGCTGAGCAAAGGCCGCAAGACAAGCACTCCAGGTGGACCATCTGGGTCGTTTGTAAGATCTGCTTGGCCGGACCATGGGATACCATCCTCAAAGTGAACATGATACTCACCACATCTCACCCACGGAACAATCAAATCTGTGAGCATCTGCTGCCCCAGTCTCCCCAAGCAGCCCAGGCTTTGCCCTCCAGGCTCATCCACTACTGCAATCTCCGCCATCGCTTGCCACTCTGGTAATGGAGGGCCTCAGTTCTATAACGGACACAGCAAATTGTGATCCTCATGGACAAAGTCAAGCGCCACCCCAGCAGTAGAACAATTGCTGAGGTAGGACAATGTAGAGTTGGACTTTGCGACATAGGATCAATCAATGATGAAAGGAGGCAGCCTCGAATCCTTGTAGGTAAGCAGCGAACAACACGAACGAACCAAAACGAACTGACGCTGAACTATGACTACTTTAAACATCCACCGAAGAATGGGACAACACTTCTCCATCTTCTTCCTGCCAACTGCCCTCCAAATCTGCTTAACTGGTGCCATCTGTGTCACGTGGCCACCATGTTTTGGCTTTTCGGTTTGTCCCCTCCCTACCAGGTTGGAGGCCATCGCAAGTAGGTTGGAGGCCATTGATTGCTACTAGGTTGGAGGCCATTGCTACTAGGTTGGAGGCCATCGCACGTAGGTTGGAGGCCATTGCTATACTAGGTTAAAGGCCATCGAAAGTAGGTTGGAGCCCATTGCTGCTAGGTTGGCGGCCATCGCAAGTAGGTTGGAGGCCATTGCTACTATGTTGGAGGATGTTGGAGGTCATCGCAAGTAGGTTGGAGGCCATTGCTA
>CAXAMN010022352.1:2461-25826 GCA_963970005.1 Durusdinium trenchii | reverse complement strand
TGACAATGGTCCAAATGATGCACATCATCTTGATCAAAGGGTTTAACTATGAACCCCTCAGATGGCATGCAAAAAAATATCAAACACTTGGATGAATCTTATTGACATCGATGGTGAACAGTATTGTGAACATGAAGGTGATCTTGAATAAGGTTTTCGTTGTGAAGACTATCGCTATGTTGGTTGACATGATGATTATTCATGACAATGGTCCAAATGATGCACATCATCTTGATCAAAGGGTTTAACCATGAACCCCTCAGATGGCATGCAAGAAAATATCAAACACTTGGGTGAATCTTTCTGACATAGATGTTGAACAGGGTTGTGAACATGATGGTATTCTTGAATAGGGTTTTTGTTTTGAAGACTATCACTATGTTGGTTGACATGATGTTTATTCATAACAATGGTCCAAATGATGCACATCATCTTGATCAAAGGGTTTAATTATGAACCCCTCAGATGGCATGCAAGAAAATATCAAACACTTGGATGAATCCTATGGACATAGATGCTGAACAGTATTGTGAACATCAAGGTGTTCTTGAATAGGGCTTTCGTATTGAAACCTATCGCTATGTTGGTTGACATGATGTTTATTCATGACAATGGTCCAAATGATGCACATCATCTTGATCAAAGGGTTTAACTATGAACCCCTCAGATGGCATGCAAAAAAATATCAAACACTTGGATGAATCTTATTGACATCGGTGGTGAACAGTATTGTGAACATGAAGGTGATCTTGAATAAGGTTTTCGTTGTGAAGACTATCGCTATGTTGGTTGACATGATGATTATTCATGACAATGGTCCAAATGATGCACATCATCTTGATCAAAGGGTGTAACTATGAACCCCTCAGATGGCATGCAAAAAATATCAAACACTTGGATGAATCTTATTGACATCGATGCTGAACAGTATTGTGAAAATGAAGGTGTTCTTGAATAAGGTTTTCGTTTTGAAGACTATCGCTATGTTGGTTGACATGATGTTTATTCATGACAATGGTCCAAATGATGCACATCATTTGACCAATAAAATGTTTCTGTTGAGGTTGTTGATCAAGATGATGCAAACATTGTGGTCTTACTGGTGGCCTTGTTTATGAACAGGGTGTTCAACTTGAAGACAACCTAGATGGGGTTTGTAATGATGTTTTCTTTTGATGCAAGATCATGTCTCTGATGGTCATGGTGATGACAAAAATGATGAATAACAGTGTGAACATGATGGCAACCTTGATGTTTAACAAGCTGTTCATTGGTGAAGAGAAGTAACAAGGATTGATGATGATCCACAAGAAGATCAACATCATAATCTTGAAGTCAAACAAGATGGCAGGGATGTACAGTCATAAAACAGTCCATGTGAAGATCATCATCAGGATCCTCGTAATGGGCATGATTGATGTTCATGTTGATGACCAAGATCATGAATTGTGGTCAGGATAGTGACCTTTTTTATCAAAAAGTAGACTGAGTGGAAATAAAGAAACCTGGTCCAAATATAAAAGGTTCAGTGACCCATCAAGTGGTGAAGGACATGTACAGTTGCAACTGGTGAAACATGCCTGCCAATCCCTCTGAGGTGGTCACTCATGAAGGGCATGATTGAAGATGGTGTGACATCAGTTTTGCAGGACTTCAAGGTGAAAAAGATTTACAAGTCATTGCTTCAAATTCCCACATGCACCTTGGCAAAGGGAGACCAAAATATTTAGAAAGTTTTGCAACTCCTTTGCTACTATGTTTCCTCACAGGCTTTGAATCTCTGAGGCTTCACAGATGACAACCATGAAGACGGATTGGTCCAAGCAGCGCTGAAACAGAATGTGCGAGGCACCCTCATTCAGCCTTTGAGCCCCCTACAATGGGTGCATCTCACTGCCCTTTGTTTGTATCCTGTGCCTTGCCAGTACCCTGGGTGTTGCAATCATTTTTGTTGCTGATATTTTTACCATGCAAATTGGTGATTCTCACAAAGCTCATATTTTTCCACCAGCTGTCCATCAGGATGGGGTGGATACAAATACTATATTTGACTCCACTGATTTGGATCAGAGAAGTGCACGTGGTGCATCATTGATGGCCACGTTTGATCGGATTTGTGCCAACTACCAGCAAGCCATGGATGTTGAAGGTGTGACTGATGCAGTTGTCCAAGTGACTTAGCTCCAAGGCCCATGTCTTAATGATTTGCAATTTGCATATTATATTTTCTTTTCTCACAACCTGGAACTAACTTGCTGTTGTTTTGCCTCTACTTTTGCAACCAGGCGAAAAAGCGACAACGACGTGGCCGACCCACGAAATCCAACAAAGATGCTGGAAGTAGTGGTGCCAATGAGACAGCTGTGGAAGATCAAGAAGCTGTTCGACTGGGCACCACGCGGTGCACTGCTATTCGCAACATCCTCCGCTACGCCACGAAGGAAAGCTGGGCATGGATGACAAGTCATGTGTCATGGTGCCAGGGATACAGGCAATCTGCACTGAGTGATCAGCTACTTGCATCCAAATTCCTTTGGCCTATGAGTCCATCTCCACCAGGCCTTTTGCCAAATGAGCAGCAAGAGGCCTCTGCTCGAATGGTTCCTTGACAAGGTGGTGCAGCTATTTTTTTTGGTGATTGTCAGGGTTTCTATGTGGTGCAGTTATGTTTTTTGTGATTGGAAGGGTTTCTATGAGTAGTTTTTTCCTATACCACTGCTCCTCCCATCCAGGCTTCAGACATGGCATTGAGGATGGTGCCGGAGGGGGTGAAGGTCAACTTGACAGACTTCAGGAGCCATTTGTCTGTAGAGGAGCACAACCTCCTGGTCAGGAAGTTGGTTGCACAGTTTGAGCTCAGTGTGCAATCCTTGCCAGCGGAGGCAGCAAGGTCAATGCCCCTTGCTTCAAGTTGTGCTTAGACTAGACTTTGTGGTTAAGTGAACACTGGTTTTGTTGGACCATGCTTAGTAGTAGTTTGATTGAGCTATTTTGTTTTGAGGGGGTGGATCAGTGGACCAGGCAACGCCCCGGCTTGGACAAGCTGATGCGCAGTCGGCAAGTCATTTGTCTGTGGAGCCGATGCATGAAGGGCTGCTGTGAGCAAGACTTGCTGGCTGATGATCTCAAGTCAGTGACCCAAGTCATTGAAGAAGGTGATGTTTTGGATGAACAGGCTGGGATAGTGTTCTGTTGATGTTCAGAAAAGACACTTGACTTTGGAATTAACAGAATCATGTTAGTCTTAAACTAGTCTTTCTTTTCTTCTTTGGTGCCCTTGAAGGTGATCAAGTCCATTGAGAGCTTCCCAACCCACTTCCATGTTGGTATGGTGACGGACTTGCGAGGTGCAGTATGTGAAGATGTCGACATGTCAGAGGAGAAAGCTGTGGAAAGGGCAGCGAGACACACATGTCACCTACAAGCTCTTCATGATGCATGACAACTTGAAGGTTGCCTTTGCTGAGAACAAGTGGTGTGCATCATCCGCTGTGCTCACTGCCAAGATCACAGGCGCGGCTGTCACATGCAGCATTGGGTTGGCTTAGTAGTTGGTACACTTACGCAGCACTAACTGTCAAGGATTGAAATGTTTGCCTGCCACTCCCTAGGAGCCACATCTCCACCTGCATCTGAGCTGTACAATGTACAGTCCAGTCCCCTGCTTCTGCTTGGTGGCTTTCTTTTTTCTACTGCAAATGAATGGTCCTTCCACTGAATGTGTTTCCCTGTTCCTTGTGCAAATCCCAGGTTCTGAGGCCAGTGAGTACAAGGAGCGATTGAGGGTGGTTGCGGCAACACGTGCAGCACAGCGTGGAGTGGAATGCTCTGAGAATATGATCAAAGATCTCCTGAGTGGGGTGGTGACTGCCCAAGACATTGTGGAGATAGTTGACTTGCACCCGTACAATGGGGACTTGTCCATGGCCATTTGTCGCCTTCGAATGTCAGGAAGCTTGAAGTGCAAGCTTCGATGCTGGATGGTGGACATCCCAGGCAAGAATGGCACTCAAGCAGCCTTTTCAATCAAAAGGCGTGGTTGGATACCCCAAAAAGATCCCAAATATCTTGCTGTACATTACATGTGATTTTCATGATTTTGTGAAGTTTAAGCTGTTCTGTTCCAATTGGGTCTCTTCCCCTTTTGAGGTTGGCTGGCTTCCTTTCCTCCAAATGGTTGTCCAAGATGGTCACACTATATGAAGAGGAGGTGGGGCAGTCAGGGCGCCTTCGACCTGTCATGCCAGAGCCAGAGACAGCTCTCTCTGCGGAGGATTTGGAGGCAATGAAGCAGGTGCCAGGTGTATATGAAGCTTATGAGGGCCTCAACAAGTTGCAGCTTGAAGTTCTTGTGCCCTGATGTATTAAGCAAAGTCTTCTGCGATGTTTGTTCATTTTGTTTCTCACAGATGCTCACCCCCCTGGAAGTGATAGTTAAAGGTTGATTTCAGAATTTTGTCCAAATATGAGGCAATCACTGGAAGTGCAGTGGCAATCAACCCAGTGAAGAAGGGAGAGTTCTCGACAGCCCCACCATCAATCAGAGGGGCTTCTTGGAAGAAACATTTGTTTGAAAGCTTTGTCAGTGCTTTTAAATACAAAGTCCAAAATAATATAGTAATTGGGTTCCTTGCATTAAGCCTGTTCCCCTTTCTGAAACAGGAACTTGACCGTATTTGCCAACAAGATGGTGAAGTGCTGGATAAGTTCAATGAGATTCTGTCTGAACAGCGTGGAAGCAGTGCTGTTGTGAATGTGGACAAGACTGTTGAGGATGCGCGCCAGAATGAAGAAGAGGTTGTCATTGATACTGTGCCGACAAGGCAACCGAAGGATTGCCCTTCCACCAAGATCATTGATCACAAAATGGTGAGTGGCGGCACGGTGACTTTGTACAAGGATGACAAGCACTATATCCTGACTGCCAACCAAGACTGCAAGGTTCCTCGTGGAACAAAGCTGGCCTCAGTTGGTGGTGGCAAGCCTCAAGAAAAGGCTGATGGCAAGAATGTGGTGGGTGTGCCTTTGGCCTTCCTACGGGGTGACAGGACATGGGTAGAGCTTTTGGTCAACACTGCTGATGGAGGTGATGGTGATGACAATGCCAAAACCAAAAGGGGAACTCTGTATTCAGCCACTAGCCTCACTGAGTTAAATCAAAGATTGAGCTTTCACATGTGTCATGAACTGATTATAGGTCAGATCCTTGTGTTGGTTATTGCATGTTTCTAAGGTTTGCCGAGAACTGTTCAAAGGAACCTCCTTCACCAAACTCGATATAACGGGCCATGTGCTGAAGCCTACCAACGACAAGAGCCACGGCTACACAGTGGAAGCCAAAGGGCAGCCTTGGGTCTATGTATTGAAGGACAAGACTGAAGGGAAGATGAACCATCAGAACTTTGCTGCTAAGCTTAGTATGAAATTTGGGTGAGTTTACATACTTGCAGTGGCCTCATGCTTGTGTCTTGTCATGTCTTGCAGTGCCCTCTTGCTTGCGTCTTGTCATGTCTTTTGCGTCAGGTTCGGTCCTTGGCATCAGAGGGTGATCAACCACAGCTGAGCCCTGGATTCGCATGGTGCTGGAGATTCACATGGGATGCCGTTCATGGCAAATTGACTTCGAGGAAACCGTACCTGATCACAGACACAGATTTAAAGATGGAGAAGAACAAACCAATTGCAGTGACAAAGGGTGCACAGTGATGCAGGAGCAAGACTGCATGATGCATGTGGTGCACTCTTTACAACTCACATTTGAAGATGGGTTTCTGATAGCCTTTACATTGACATGCCTTACAATTCATCTTTGAAACATAGCTTCCTGAATAGAAACTGTTTGCACCCTTGCTGTGTAGCCTTGGGCCAAATTTTGATCACACAGTGGAAAGCCTATTCTGCCACTGCCTACCGATGTGATTGGTTACCGGCTCTGGAATGTCCAGCATCATACAAAGTAAATCTGATTGGTTATGAGTTGTGAATGTGTTCATTTCCCTGTTGCTGAAATAGATCCTGGTTTTGCTGCTGGGCCTAGAGGCAATCTCCTTGGAGCCACTGGGAGGAACTTCAAATTTATACCCTGAAATACTGACAGCTTGTAGAAAACTCTGTATATAACATGTTGAGCTTTTCTTGCTTCACACCAGTGGCCAAGAACTTCGCAGTACCGAGAAAATTTCAAGACAGAGCTGCTTGCGCAGTATCTCCTGAGCAACGGAAAGCTCTGAGCAAACTTGTTGAGTTCAAGATGAAAAAGTTACATTTAGACTTGATTCACGATATGCAAAGATGTTAGAAGTTAAATTTGTAGTGGATAATGCTTTGCTTTGGTCTTTTCCTTGGCATAGCTTGAGAACAGGATCCCTCAGTTTCTGTTTGTGTATGCCTGTTGAGGATACTCTTTGCAGTCTGGACCGTGTTTCTGTTCTGTGTGAAGTTACGTTGACTCCAGAAGGGTGCCTTTTTGCCACTGTGTGTACATGGGGTTTGTCCCAGTGTCTTTTCCTCATGGCCTTTCTCCAATCTCTTGTCACACCCCAAGTGAGGCTCAGTGGGCATTGCGGTGAACTCAGTATAAAGGGAAATGTAGTGGCAACACATGCAATTTGTCAATTGTTGGCGATCTCAACTGCAGGGGGTTGTGATTTCACACAGACATGGAGAGCAGTCATGTTGCATGCTGTTTGCAAACTTCTTGACAAAGGCTGGCTATGATAGAGCTTTGTGTGGGGATCCTCAACTTGGAGGTATTTGTTTGTGAAATGCTTTGATGTTTGCACAATGTTTTTGATGCATGGTTGCAATGTGATACAGTAATTGACTGTGCTTTGGTTCATGCCAGTGAGAAAATATGATTTGTTTGTGGCAATGCGCGGAACAAGTTATATACACGAAGGCTTGCAAATAATTCAATGATTATGACAATATTAGAGAAAGGCTTTTACTAACCATCATCATCCACTGTTTACAGGGGTATGGAATACACCCCAAAGATATCAACCAAGACTTGCAATCTTGGAGCTTTGCTGTCAACTTTGTGCATAGCTGTGGGGTCACAATGGTGGATTTCACTCGGAAATTTTCTGAGAAGCTGCAGCAGTGCATTGGTCTTGGCATGGGGTGTGTGCACTGTTCCTTCGGTCTACTTGGCTTTGTTTAAGGTCGTTTTGATTTTCCCTATGTAGCGGATCACTTTTGAGAGATATGTTGCATTTTACCAGTTCCTTAAGCAAATCCAAGTCTATGACTCAGGAGAAATATCTGTCAGTTTGTGGTGTTGACTATACCCTATCTCCGAAAGCAGGGTTTTCAGTTGCAGACCCACATAAAATCTTGAGCTGTTTTCATGCTTTGCAGGTTGCTTCACATCAGTGGCCAAGAACTTGCCAGAGCTTGTGCATTATCGAGAAGAGTTTCAGCGCTTGGACCACCCTGTTCAAGACAGAGAGCTTCTGTGGATCTTCACTAGCAATCAATTTGATGCTTCTGGTGTCTTGGAAGTGCTTCCAGATGGGACTGGGCCTGCTGCTGCTGATGATGAGGAAAGCCAAGGGACTTCAGATGTCACAGATCGTGAAGTTCAGTGTGATGACGATCCATGTTCTTCACTTGGCACTTCTGAGTCTGAACCTTGGCTGATGCATTGTACCATTTTGAAAACAAGGCTGAAGCTTCTTGGCCCACAAGCTGGATCAATATAAGAATGGTTTAGTTGTTTGGTATGGAGCTGACACCTTCTTAAATGTGTTTCGGCGCGGGCAACATGCAGAAGGAAGCTGATACGCAGCAGACGAGTGATGGTGCGGATGATGAGGATTCGCAGGCGACTTCAGAGTCATGCCCCAGCTCCTTGGAGTCTAGAGTCTCTTTGGGCAATGACTATGAAGGTGGCAGGTCACCACCGCAGCCAGTGCAGAACAAGCGGACTTACAAAGCAAGAGCAAGTGCAAAGAAGCCATCTGTTAGATTGGACAGGATCCTGCCACTGAAGGGCCTATGTGTGTGCTTGAAAGCTGCGATGTTCTTCTTGGGAGTAGCCTGATGGGTGTTGAAGAATTGATTTGGGTTTTCTTGATGGTAAGCTCACTCCCTCACGTTCATTGCAAAATAGTTACCAACCCCACAGAAAATGTTTGATGTTATCCACTGGCTGGGTGGGTAGATAACAGATTCATTTGGATTGATATTCTTTGCTGACTGGGTAACTTGTTGCTGCACTGAGGTAGGCCCTGCTCGCTTGAAGAGAGTTGCTCAACAAGCTTAACAATTTTTAATGACTCAGCCTGAAGCCAGTTCCTACTAAATGTCCTTTGTTTCTGTGGCTCCAAACTCTAATCATGCAGGGTCACAAAAGAAATTTGGATGCAGGTCATAGATGGTCGACCTGATGGCCGTCAATTTGGGGCGAAGGTGCGAAAGCTTTCTGTAAAGACTACACCGGTCGCTTCAATTGTGCGGTTGTTCCTTTGGCAGCGGTATCAGTATGACGCTGAGGGCTTGCCAGATCGATTCTCTTTTGAGACTGGCGACAACACAACTTTGATCAGTGGCGCGTGGCGTGGCTTCACTATTTTTTCATAAAGCCCTTTGGTGTTTTGCATTTAGTGTTGTTCATGTAGTGGCATGGCAGTGTTTTCCAAAAGGGTTTTGTATTCTCCCAAACCTTAGCCTTAAACAGTGGCCACAAAATATTGAAGCTCATGTCATGTCCAATTGAGAGGAAGGGCAACATCAATGAAGAGGAGTCTTCCTTGGAGGATTGTGACCATGATGAAGAAGAGCTGAGGGCCATTTCATCCTGTTCTTTGCACTGCTTCAACTTGCTTCAACCAGGGGAGAAAGTCCTACAAGGACCAGGAGCTGGACCTGGCCCTAGACGTTACCTTGGGGTCATTAAACCCAGGATGTTGTTCTCCTGGTGTCAGACATGGTGCTCTGAGCAGGGCTTTGCCATCCCCAGCTTCACTACGTTTATGAAGGTGCTGAGTGACTGCTCTGGCTTCTTGAAGTTCAGAAAGGCACAAGGACAGCATCCTGTGTGTGATGCCTGCTGGTTTCTTGCTCAAATGGTTTAAGGTTAGTTGGTCCTGTAAAAGTTTGAAAAGAGTTTGTGTATTTGTGTCTTCAGCACACTGCTTTTGGTTTCCTGTAGCACATAGTGCATCTGAACACCTCACTTATTTTGGTGTCCATGCATTTTCTGTAAATTAATCTGAGGTCCTACAAGAAGCGGCTTCGTCAACACTTAAGCCCTTCTCAGCGAGCAGATGTGATGGAACAATACCTTCGCCATCTGATGTTGCAATGGCAAGATCGAGAGGCTGATCTTCGATGGGCAACTCTGTCAGTCCAGCTGACGGCAAACCTTCGTGCCTTGCCTGAATTGCAGTGGACATGACTTATATGTCACTATGATGTACTTGGTTGCAAAGACTGTAGCGTTGTCTCTGGGTACCTAACTGTAGTGTAAGATGTAGTGCCTATGTTGTGGGCAACCAATGCTGCTTGACTGCCAGCATTTTGGATCGAAGCTGTGCTCTTGGTCTGACCTCTGTTTGCTGCAACATTCCTTGTGTTTGAATCATGGTTTGTGTGCTCGATGGTGTCAAACCTGTCTATTTCATTGGTGAAAAGGGCGAGTTGAGAGAGTCGTTCCCAGATGAGAATGGGAACTGGGATGATGAGACAGAGCTTTGGCGAGATTCACAAGTTTCAAGTGGATGGATGGGCACAGCTTATCAGGTATACTCAGACATGGGTGAGAATAGTGCAGTGCCTAAAGTGCACGTTGTTGATGATGAGAAAGATGACGGAACTGCAGTGGTATGCTCAGATGCATCGGCAGTGAGAGGACGTGCGAGGTCTCGATCCAGAAACAGGACAGAGCACAAGTTGAAGCAATAATCCTTTGGAGCTTGATGCACTTTTGTGTGAGGGTGTCCCTTCACACATAGGAAATTCAGTGCAATTTGTGTACAAAGGGATGATGAGCACAAAGGAAAAATGTTGGTGGCTTTCTGAGTGGGGTGGTGATTGTGGCAGAATGGGGCCTAAAGGTTTCTATTCTTTTAAGGGTTGGTGATTGAAATTGAAACAGAGAAAAGACTAGGTAAGATCCTGCGGTTCCATCGCTCATGGTTGTTGATGTGTATGTGTTGAGTCTGAGTTGGAACTTCTTGGTTTGGTGATTGTGATACAATGGTACATTTTGGGGTTGGTGATTGAAATTGATGGAGGGGATGGACTAGACTAGATTGTGCTTTTCCATTTCTTATGGTTGTTGAAAAGTGTATGTGTTGAAGCTGAGTGAGGGTAAAGTGTGGTGGCACCAAAGATCATTGAATAACTTAACCACTTACGCTGCACACGTTGTCTTTTATGCATGTTGGGTCTTCTGAAGAAATCCCTCCCTGAGAAAACATCTGTTGTTATTGCAACTTCCAATGGCTGGACAATAGGGTAAAGTATTGAGTTACCTTTCTTGGTGTGTCTTTTGTGGCTTTGCGCAGGCATGGGGCTGAAACTCCAAGAAGTGGAAAAATCTTTGAGCACTGTGCTGATCCGTGCAGACGGGCTGGACCAAGCGAAGCATCGCTGTCCACGGAGTTTGGTGCAAGGCCACTCGTTCCAACGACTCCTGCGCCCTGCCCTTCACATCCAGAACTTTGGTTTGAATCTACATAGTTTTCTGTGATCAGTGATCAATATCTTTTGATGCTGACTGCTGCCACTGATTTCTGGATGTGTCTACACTTATTCTCACCACGGATGGTTTGGGGACAAGGCTTCTTGTTTACAGCCAGTACCCTTTCATTTTCCTAAGTGTCCATGTGTAGCGATAACTTGATTAGAAGATTAGGGAATTAAGTGTGTTCTAAAGATATCTAACTTTCAATTCTGGTGATCTGACTCATTGGTTCCCAGCCTGAATGTGAATGACTCATCAAAGTCATTGACAGTAAGCAGTTTGTCTTCAAAAAGGGGTCAACCTCTTTGTACCTGGACAGCAAAGCTTTGTTTCGGGTTCAACTTAGTGATTGGAATACCTTCTATATGGAGGATGGGGTTCACAGCTGGATGAGGCCATGGGCTACACTTCGCAGTCAGTGATGCAGACTGCTACAAGAACAGCAACAACAATTTTGTATCTGGGTGTGAAAAAGAAGCATGTTCTTTTCCACTACTAGGTTTGTTGGTCCAAAAGTCCAGAAATAGCCCCACTTCTCCACCAGTTTATGGATTTCCAATGCTGTGCCTACAGTGTTGGTCTGTGTCTTGCTTTTGTGAGGAGACCATTGCTCGGATGCTTGACATTGTCTATGACCAGTGCGGAAACAGGCTCCCGCATCACCTGGTCATCCTGCAGGACAACTGCCAGCGAGAATGCAAGAACGGCAAAATTTTGTCAGCAATTGTGAAACTGAAGGTGCTTGGGTGTGTGGATCATGCTGTGCTGGCCTATCCGATCAAAGGCCACACCCATGGGCCACTCGATGCCTGTGGGGGCCAAGCAGTGGTGAAATGCAGCCACTCTGAATTTGACACTGCAGACCAGTTGTCTCAGATATACGAACCTTGGTAGGATCATTTGACTGTTTTGAAGACAAGTTAAAGTGGTAGGATCAATTGTTTTCATGCGCTGTACACTTCAAGACAATGTAGTCCTTATGCTTTGTGTTGTCCATGTGTTCCAAGGACAGTTTCCTGAAGGGATCCACTGTGGATGAGGGCACATCCAGGTCTCTGATGGGGTACAAATGCAGCTTTGATGAATTGGACATTTTCAGCATGTTGCCATGTTGTTTTGTGTTATTTCCACAACATCTATTTCTTGATCTTGTGTGATTGGCTTCACATTAGGTGATGTCTATGCCCATTGGGAGAACTGGTGGTCTGAGCTGGGCCTGAGATTCTCGAACTTGACAGGGCCGTTGGCACCACACTTGTTTCTGCTCTGCAGCTACTTCACATTGATTTGACAGTTGAGTTGGGCATTTGATTTTCCACTGCTTTGGCGGTTACATAATTTTGACACATTTAGCTGCTTTGGACATTTTTGATATTGTATTGAATCCTTTTCCACTGCTCTGAGGTTTGAAGTGATGTACTTGAAGGATGTGGGAGACCTGGGTGACTGTCGTGTCAGTGCTTGGCCTGGGGCACCGCCATCCCACCCCAGGGGATATAGTCTGTGTGGTCAGGCAGCGAATGAGCAGCCGTGCATTTCACCAGGTTGCTCTGCTGGTTCCAGGCAGGGGTTGGCTGAACCAATCTGGAAGTTTACAATAAATAGGTAATGACAATCACAGTGTTCCATTCTCAGTGCTGCCCTTGCAGGTGACTTTGTTCCTTTTCTCCGGGCGCGATTGACAGTGCAGCCTTCAGGGGACTTCCCTCGAAAGGACATCTCTCCAAAGGACCAGAAGGACATACTTGCTCGGGCAAAGGAAGTCTACGATGCAGGGCAGCTGTCTGCAGCTGATCTTATGTTGAATGGTTTTTGCGCAGGTTGCAACAATTGCTGAGATCATAGTTTTCCTTCTGTGTCCTTATGGTCCTTGGACCACTTGGCTGTGTGACTTTGCTTTGATTGAGGAAGCTGGGCGTGACTTCTTGGTTGGGTGGGCAACAAGTACATTGCGACGTGCGCCCAGGCCGTCTTACTACAACTTCTTGGAGAACAGGCCTGGCCCATGTTGCTAATGTTATATTGTACTCAATGCAGACTCACTCAAACAGTGTTCTATTCCACTGAGGTTTGATGAGCAAACTCCTTTGCCAGTTGGGCAAGGGCACTCTGTGGAGGACCGAGAACCCAGGCCAATCCATGTGTGGCATGATGGGGGCGAGGCATTGCCCATGGATGATGATCCGGATGTTCCTTGGCATTTGATTGCATGGTGTGTATCTCAACTTTTGGCTGAAACTTGCTGTCACAAAGTGCATCGTTTCATGCTGATTGCTTGATGTGAGCACTTGTTTAATGACTTGGTTGGGACTTGGATGAAAACTTGTGGCAAGGCAGAAGATGCAGAAGAGCAACCACTGCTGGATCTAGCTGGCTGAGTTCAGTTGAGAAAAAGAGTTTGCCATGTTCCCAAAAATTACATTGTTCATTGTGTGTACAGAGGTTCAGTGAGTAGTCATCGTATACTTGCTGTTTGTGCATTGTGAGGTTGGTGTTGGCTCAACTCAGGGGGGCTGAAGTGTTTCAATCAGATTGCTACAAGAACAGCAACAGTAAATTTGTTGTTGGGTGTGAAGATGCCGAAGCCTGGTCCATCTAACGACAATCGCAAGGCCAGACGAGCCTCTTTGCAAAAGATCAAAGAAGAACGAGAGAAGTTAGAAGAAGAGAAGAGGCAGTTTTCACTGGCCAGTCAAAATGTCTCACAGAACAGTGAGGAGTTGGAAGCTGCAAAAGCTGCAGCGCAGTGGGCCAAGGATCAAGAGATGTGGGCCAAGGAGCAGGCAAACGCTTCCTACTGGAAGATGAGAGAGTCTGAGCAAGTGGCAGAAGATGCAAATCAAGCTCTGCAGAAGGCTGAGTGGCGGTTCAATGAGCAATTGAACTGGGCAAGAGATGCAGAGAAAAAGGCAAAAGAACGAGCAAAGGATTCCTACTGGAAGATGATAGAGATGAAGCAAAGTGCAGAAGATCTGCAGAAATTTTCACAGAGGGTTCAGTGGCAGTATAAGGAAACTGCCAAGGAGCTTGCGATCAAGGTGGGCCAGGTAGACACTGAGTCAAAGGCCAAGGAGAAGCTAAAGGAAGAACTTCGCAAGCAAACGCAGGCAGGATGAGCAACTCCAGTTTGTTTCAATTTCTGATTTGTATGCACTGTTTGTCAGGAATCTGAAATCTGGATGGATGCGTTCTTTGCAAGCGAGGGTGGTGCATCCTCTTCCAGGTCCTGGGGCCAAGTTGCTTTTTGATGTAGTCAAACCCAACCTCCTGTAGCCAAAGCCAGTACAGTAACTGCCAGGAAGCAACCTCCAGTGGCATCTGAGAAGTCTGAGAAACAGAAAAAGAAGAAGAGGCATGTTGTGTTGGGTGGCTGCATTACTGTTGCTGTTCTTGTTGTTGTTGTTTTTCTGGGATTTAGCTAGGACTTTGCTGTCAGGAAGCGCAGTGCTGAAGATGATGGAGATGTGCGACCTTCATCCAGCAAGGGAAGGCATGGTGATTTTTGTTTTTTCTGTTCACTTGTGTTGTTGACAGTGAGATGTTTGTTTATTTGTGTTGTTGGCGCTGTGTCAGGTGAATCCTGCAACTTGCTTCGGCATCCTGTGTAAAAAAGGGCTGCTGATTGTGTCAGCATGAAAGCAGTTGCAGTTCTCACACATTGCAATAGTGCCCAAATGTTGTAGAAGCAGCTGGGTTGCTTGGAGTCTTGATTTCTGAGGTGCCAAGGCTGGCCCTGATGTGTAAGTGTGTTTGTTGTTTGATTGGTAGCAGCTGTAGTTATTGTAACTTATGCCTGCAGTTCTTCCATGAAAAATGATGCATGCCAGGCTGGAAAGCCATCTGATTGACAAGCTGCTGGAGACATTTTCCATTGCTACGATGTATAGTAGTGATGGAGGGCAAATGTCAGCTAGGGGCCATCAAGTCAACGCTGGAGTTCCAAGCGTTAGCCCAGTTTCTGGAAGTACAGAAGCTGGTGAACAAAAGAAAAGTAAGCAAAGTGACTCACTCCTGGAATTACTCGACCCAGATGGGCAAACTTTGCCTTGTCAAGGGGTCATGCCAGGATGGATCATTGTGGGCAACACTCTGCAATTGGTCCAAAAAAAATAATCAATGTGAATTGTGCTTCAGCTTATTGGGGCTGTGGGGGCCATCAACCCATGCTTCATGCCAGGTTATGCCAGGCTGGAACTATAGGAAATCCTCAGGGGCCACCATCAACCCATATCTTTGTGCCAGGCTAGGGTGGATAATAACCAAATCCTAGTGTTCAGTGTGCCAAAGCTGGAAACTAGACTCTAGTGACTCTAGTGTGCACTTTGCAGCGCATTCCTCTTTTTCAAGAGGCTCTATGTTTATTAAGTTAGGCTACTCTAAATCTTAATGATGATGACCTGCATTTAGCACCTTTCGGCGCATTCCTCTTTTGCAAGAGGTCCTATTTTACTAAGAAAAAACTACATCCCCCCATCCCCTTTCTGACCATCCTATCACCATCCAATCCCTCACTCCACAAACAGGAATGAAAACTCCAAATAGAAATGAAAACATCAACTAACAGTGAGATGGCTTACTCTTATAGGGCAACGTTCTGGCACTGTTTCGGTCGATGAGTTCACGTGCATTGGAGACCCAAATCTGCGAGCTGGGGCCTCCAGTGTGCTGGTGCACATCTTGCTGGATCGGGGCCATGGCGTTTGGGGTCATGACACCCTTAAACCCTGATCAAAACATATCAAAACCATCACACTTGAACAGAACGACATGCTCTAAGGGCTATAGGATGTTCGACCATTAGAAGAGGCCATTGGGCTGAGTTGGGTGGGCAGCTTTTTTTAACGGAAAAAAACAACAAAAACAACACACAGACATCGTCTCTCCGCCCGACGGTCGGTCCACCGTCCGCACTGCTCCGCCACCGTCCACGCGGCGAAAGCGACGTCCGCGCCTGTGAGGACGACGCAGACAGTGAAGATGCGCTCCACACCGTTGCTGGCCGAGACCTACGCGAGGTCTCGGAGCGCGGGCGGTGGAGTGGTGGGCGGAGTGGTGGCGAGGGGAAATGTGCGGGCAAGTGGTGGGCAGTGGTGGTAAACAACCATGAAGAAACTATATATGGTGACCGGGGAGTGATGTTCGTTCTTCGTGGTGCCCTTTGCATTCTGGACGGCAGCCCACATCAAATCAGATCAGCGCGTGGCGCGTCGTCTCCACCGTGGCTCCCTTCGCACCTCCATGGCCGCCGGGGTGAACTGCGTCAAGGCCCAATGGAGCGAAGTGCTGTACCTCGGGCGGAGCGGGCGGCGGAGACCAGGCCACTCGATTCGATGCGAGAGACGAAGTCTCCGGGTGCTCCCAAAAAATTAAGAAAAACACCAGGGTGAGGAAGCCAACTTCCGCAGGTCTAAGAGCATATGCATGAGAGCGCGTATGTGAGCCACTATATATGAGAGCACGCACGTACACAGGATGACAGCACAGATGAGAGAGAGAGAGAGGGAGCACATTTCAGAAGACACGTATGAGAGCACACGCTTGAGAGCACAAATCCGCCCGCACTGAAGGTGCTGAGGCGTTGTCTCAGCTCGCGTAAGCCACTAGAATTGCTACATAGCCCATCAAGCTTTAGCTTGGGGGTAATGAAAGGCGATGTCGGCTATGCTGCCCGAGTGCAAATGCATTACTGACATCGTGTGTGCTTGCCGCTGTGGCCTTCCCGAAAGATAAATTAGAAAGCATTAATAATGTTAGTTATGCTGCCTGAATGGAACTGCATCGTTGAAAGCGTGTGCGTGTTTGTCCCCGCAGATGTCCTTATTGTGCAACACGCCTAAGATAGGTACCAGCATAGTCAAGATCATGTCGATATCTAAGACGGAACGTTGGGTCATAGGGGGACGCATCAATCACCAAGTTGCTGTCGTGGGGTGTTTTTGGTCAAAAGACTATGTTTTTTGTTAAAAGACTTCTTCTGACCCTTTGCGATCTTTCCCGGCTCAAAGAGCACACGTATCCGTGCGGGGGTCTTCGCCACGAAGCGGCGTGAATATGAAGGAAAACGCGCGAGAGCAAACATACAAGAGCGTACAAATGTGAGCAAACACATGAGAGAACACAAATATCGGAGCACACCCCTATACACCCCCTATAGGCATGAGAGCGCGCATCTCGGCACTAAAAAAACTGTGGCGGGCAGTGTCCATAATATCTTCGATATCTTCATGAACTGACCACACATGGCCGTCATCACGGAACCACCCTGCGCCACGGCAGTCTCGGAACCGGAACCTGAACCTCGTCTTCTTCGATCCAGAACCGGCCCAGGTGCATATACATGAGATCGGTGGGAAGGCCCAGCTCATCTCCTCAGCATCGAGCGAGAGATCGAAGAAGGTGCGAACCGATGCGAGCGATCTCCTCCCAATTGGGAGGGTTCTTTGTTGGCTCTTTGTTGAAGAAATGGAATTTGAGAAAGCCATTTTTGCTCGGACATGTTGGATTTCAAAAAGATGTGGATCAAAAGAAGCCGACTCAGCTACGAGTGTCCCCCAAAAGAACCACTGCTTAGCTTCGATTGATTCAGGTCACCGTACGGAGTTCCGAAAAAGCGTATTTACTGCGGGCCAAGTGTCTGGTTCCTGCGTGCAGGGTGATCCATGAGGTCTGTCCCGGCAATTCCTGTTCCGTGCGTCCCAAAGCGTACCAGGCACAACCGCAGAAGTGGCACATCAAAGCGATGATGGCCTCAGATCCGTGAGACCGGTGACTGCGCCGTTCTCTTTGTTTGCCTCACAAAAAATAGGAGTAAACAACTCCGGACTGGTAATAGGTGAATAAATAGTTTTCAGATTTTCCATGGGATGTTCTATTGAGTCGGTTCTAACAACTGGGCACTGGACGTGCATGTCGTCCCGAGTGTGGAACTTCAACATGTCACAAAGCATACGACTCGCGGATTAAAAAACAACATCAGCTGATATCAGCTGTCATGTTCCGCAGGGAGTTCACATTAGAAATGGTTGGAAGTGAACGAGCAATGACAACACAAATAAAACATTGAAACCTGAAAACGCCTCGGGAATTGTCCATAAAGTTGCTGCCACAGATTTTTGTAGACGCAAGCTACAAATTTCATCCCTATATATTATAGAAACTTCATGAAACTTCCAGACTGCAAGTCGACCAAATCATCAAAGTCTTTGTCATTGTCTGCTTCTTTGGGGAATCGACCAAGACATGCCGCCGCTGGTGTCGGCCCCAGCCGTCGGCATCACATCATCGAACGCGCACGCCTTCTCTCGGACCCCATCGCGCTGTCGGCCGTGCTTGACCGGACGCCGAAAGGCCAAGTGCTTCATCATTCCCAGGGTGGTCTCCACATAGACCTCGCGAGGAGAGAGCGCGAGAGACTAGCGCGAGTCGGCGTGGCGTGGGAGGCGCATTGAGAAAGAGACGAGAGACAGGTTCGTTCTCGAAAAATAAGAAAGACCTGCAGAGTCTATTGCTGGGATGCGCGAAGCCTGTGCTGTTCTGACCTTCGACCATGTCTCAGCGCCCAATTCTGTGAGAAATCAGCTTGTGCACTCTGAAATCAGGGGCAAACCTTTGAAAGTTCTTAATTCTGCCACTCCAAGTGTCGGATGCCCACTCCATGATTTCGAAAGTTTCCAAATGCTCCTTCAGCACGCCGGCGCGACCCACCATCCGCACCAGCCGCAAGAGCCGCAGGTTTCGGAAGAGACGAAGCAAGGTGAAGGACTCCATGTTGCTGCTTTCCGTGCTGAAGAAGGAGACCATGTCCAACGAGATCAGCGCCACGTCCGGCAAAAACCAGCCGGTGAGGTAGCCTGAGATCAAGATCGAAAGCTCGTGTGGGCCGCCAACGAAACAAGGACCACGTGTTTGATGTAAAAGTGCATTTCGAAAATAAAGGAATGGTAAACAAACATCTGTTCAACAAATCTGCAGAATCAACCAAAATGCATTGCATTTCTTCCGAACCGGTTTCTCTCGTTTCTTCACACCCTGCGGAACCGGTGCATCTCGCGATTCTGTTCCACCGCCCCAAGGGACGGCGTGCAATGGGCCGCATGCGCATCTCCACGAAGCCTATCAGTGGGGCACGGCCGTCCAAACAAACGGAATGAGATGGATGGATTTGATCGTTTGAGCTGAAAAAAGAACTTCAAGAACCCTAAACGTTTACGTTTCTTACTCTCTTCCAACATGACACTTGCGGTCTACAGCGGATCGGATTGACACGTCCATTTTGCCTGGCAGGTACAGCACGGTCAGATTTCCACACCCGTTTAAATTGATAATGCTTATAAGGCTTTCGGCTTTCAGGTGTGGAAATCTGACCGCAACTTAGGTGTCGACATGTTGCATGATTCTAAGGGGAAAGGGTTTGTCCCGTTTTAGAAGTCAAGAAGCTTAACTTTCGGCACCCCAGTGTATGTACGTTTACATACAAACTCTGCAGACAAACATGTCTATCAATAATCAGACCAAACTACCAGACCAAACGAATTACAATACCACATGTGATGTGCAAATTCCTCCTCGGTGTTACCCGATGGGTCGAGGACACCGGGTCGCGGACACCGGGTCTCCCATCGTTTCGTTCCATCCGGACCTGTCCGGGCATTGATGAAGCCGCGAAAGAAGGAGATGTTCATATCTAAACACCAAACCACAGCGCTCACCAATGCGAAGCCGTAGACGGCTCCCGTCTGTTGGACATCAAAGGCCGTGAGCAAGGGGATCATCACCTCGGTGTTTCGGGTCGAGACGGACAGGATCGAAGATGAGGTCGTTGGGGATGCGCCGTGCGTTTGGGTCAAGTGGAAACGCTATACGCTATACGCTATGGTGCCTCAATACGGTAGCCATAGCACAGTTGACAAGATATCAAAACCTTGCCGTGAGACCCATCCTCTTCATTCCTCTTCTATATAGTAGACTGTTGTTACATGGTGGTTCTATTACCAAAACATCGTTGAATCAGACTCTGTACATCCTTCCCTTCATCAGAAAAGGGCCCGATATCCGACGGTCCGATGCCAAGTCGTCTGACGACGTCAGATCGAAGCCGGATTAGAAGATCCTGGTGACATGGCCGGTTTGTTTGTCTAAGAACACAAGTTTGTCTTTAAAAGAATGCATCAAATCTGCTAATTAGATTTAATTAGTGTATGGGTGGACTTGGCTGAAAGGAATGTCGCTCCTGCCTGTATGTGATCCGATGTGCAGATTGTATAGGAACCAGGTGGAAACGTGCGGAAAAAATCGTCGGATGGTTGCAGGCAGGCGGCACTGTCGTGCAACATCATGATCCCACAGATGATATCCCATAGAACGCACAGAAAGCTATCTGGCCTCAACGCACAAATCCGTCATGCTGGAAGTGATGTGAGAACATCCAATACTCATCATCTTCAGAAACTCTGGAGAACTTGATCACAATCTGTCTATCAATCTATCAGCCAAGTTTCAAACCAAAAGACATAAGCAATATAGGTATTAGGATGTATATGCTAACGGCTCTAAAACCGTACGTGCGTTTTTGCGTTTTTTGCTTTTTGGATGTTTTGTGCACTTTCCCATATATATGTATGCGTCTATGTTGCATCTTGACGTTGCGTTTCACACATATAGGTTAACGTTGCACACTGGGTTGGATGCTACGTTGTGCTATGCTGGTGACGTTGCACGGGGTGGGGGGTGAAAGAGTGACTAGGGCGTACACGGTTGAGGTGCAGACCGCTAGTGTCTTTTATGCGCAGAGTCTTATCCTCTTGAGCCTTATGGCAGTCAAGTATGGACACACTAGATAGGCCACTGGAGTGGAACCTGTACAAGTAGGCCTCTACATTTCAGCAGGCACAAAATTCATGTCCACTCCTGCCTATTGCGTATGTCGCACACTATTTTTCTACCGTAAGGCTAAAACAGTCCAGCAAGCTCTAGTTAACCACGGTGCCCTGTACTTACCAATTCCAGCGTGTTGCACACTTTAGAAAAGGTAATCTCTAGGTATACTAAATACAGTGAGGGAGCAATAGCTGACTCACATCAAATACAAAGTCAAAGACAATGTATCTCGGCTGGAGACTGTATCGTTCACCGGCGAAGATACCATGTACCGGCGCTCAATAGCCCTTAAATAGCCAGAGCTTCAAAGAAACTTAAATTCAAAGGAAAGCGGCTTTCTTGCACAGAGACCTGTAAAAGCAGTAAACGACACTCGCGTAACGAAGAACTAAAATTTCAAGACCGCACAAAATGCAATGAATTAAGATGCCTTGCAAAATGCAAGGAGCGTCAACTCTCGGTCCGAGGAATGGTCTTCTCGAAAAGTGGTCTCGGCCGCTTCCATACACAGGACTTACATAAAATTAAACTGCGTCAAAAGGACTCTCTCTCATTGACATCAAAAACAAAAAGGAAGGAGACACCGGCAAATGTATGTACAAAACTTGCACTACAAATGCAAACTTATGAAATGACTTAATCGTCAACCATAAATGGTTGTCCATTAGAGGTCACTTCAAAAGAGCGGCTGTGGTAGTTATCATCAGTTCTGAAAAACTGTCCATACCTACCTGCAGATAATAACCGTAAACTGTATTTATCTGCATGCTAAAGCGTATAAACCTGGAATGCAGGAGTATCTTCTTTGACAAAAAGTTTCTCCTTGTTGCAAACCAGAATTCATCAAAACTTCAGCCTGGCAACTTAAAGTCAAGCCTGGAAGCAAAGTATCAACTGTGATCAGAAGTATCTTCACTTCCTAGCTATCATTAAAAGTTAGCCTCCGCTCTGAGTTTTATGCCGCTGCAGTCGATGGAGCTGCTTGATCAGAAGTTGGCGGCCTTCCTTTCCTTTTTTTCTCCTTCTGTCTCTCCTTCCTCCGCAAGTTAGCATCTCGAAGAGTCTCGCCCGAGCGATAAAGTCTTCTGTCTCCAGATGAAAAGGAAGCTGGTCTGAGTGAAATAAACATTGGACCATGACTGTCATCGTCAGAGGGTCTGGAGCACATAACCTCCGTGTCAATCAGAGCAAAGTTCTCTGAAAAATTACAGATGAACTCCTTCGTGCTCACTGTGGAATTTGTATATTCTTCTTCACTCATTGAATGACCCCATTCAACAATGGTAGACAAACAAGTATCGCCAAGCTTTGATCCCTGGTATATTTCTTTGTCTTCTGTAGAGTATTCCTCCCAGAGTTTCTCAAAGTAAGCTTCACACTGCTTAAGTGCTTTTACACGGGCTTCTGAAAACCTGCGAATCCAATGCTGCATGGTGCTGTAATAATAGTTAGCCATTGGCTGTCTTTTGTACCCAGACATTCTGTAGGCCAAACTATTTGCATCACCAGAAATGATGTCCACCTCATATACAAAACATTCATAAAGCATCAATGCTGTCTGTTCTCCTGTCAATAGGTGGGCATCTACAGCACGGTGTGTGTCAACATGATAACTACAGACTCTGATAGTATGCATGTTCGCTCGAGTAAGTGGAACACGCCGGTCTGTAGGACCATAGTCCTCAAATTCATAGTCTGCATCCTTGAAGTCCTGACGAGGCCTTGTTTCTCCAAAACAAATCTCATAGATAGCCCAAGTTACATCACGCTGTTGACAGTGACCAAGGTCTTGGTCATGTCCAGCAATGATCTTGATATAGCCATCTGGTGCCAATCTAGCCATCACTGCAAGATTCTCCCAATCATTGAAACAAACTGTCCAATTCTTTTGCTCAATGAATTCCTTGGCAGGAACAAGGAGCTGAGCTTCCTGGAGAATCACGACATGTGCACGTAAAAAGAAGAGCATGTTGAAGAAAAGGTTATTTTCAAATTGCTCATATTGAAGTGACATGGCACTCTGCTTGCGTGGCTTCATTGCACGATCAAGTCCTTGGAGAAACTTTGGTGTGGTGTATTTCTGACCACGAACCATGTTTCCATAGTTCCAGGATAAAATGTCAAGGACTCTGAGCTGGCCAATAAATTAGTTCCATATTGTTCTTCTATTCTTCCTTTGAGGAACCTTTGGCACAGCTCTTCATAGAAGGTGACAAAGTCCCAACTGGGTCCCTTGGGACCATACTCTTCCAGTTCTTCTCTAAGTTTATTCTTTGTATCCTCCAAATCTGCTCGAGCTTGTTCTGCCCTTTCAAGGGTCTTTGGATCGACCTGATACTTGTCATCCAAATAAACGATGCGATCATCATTGATGAAAAATCTCTTCAGGTCATGCTCGCGGCTGTTCTCATAACAATCAGGTGGAGGTACTGGACAGACCTTTCGAATGGATCGAACAAAATCGTTCTCGATGATCCTTGACTGATAGTGAGGATGGGAAAGCTCACCTTTTCTGAAACAAACATGGTTCAACAATCTCGCGTGAGTTTCCCTGAAGCATTGTTGATAAAAGCCAAGACCTGGTTCTCCTGTAATCTCTCCTAGCAACCTCAAAGGTGAGGTATGCAACTCATAGGTATTGTCAGCATCCACAGGATCCTTATCAGCAACTACTTCAGATGGAAAAGATTCTTGGATTTCAGCCTCCAATTTCTTCTCTCCATCATCCTCTCTGACCTCTCTTATCTTCTCCACCGCCTTCTTCTTCTCCTCAAGAGTTGCATCATCCTGAACTTCTTC
>CAXAMN010022351.1:0-18706 GCA_963970005.1 Durusdinium trenchii | reverse complement strand
CTCTTAGGTTGGAGGCCATCGCTCTTAGGTTGGAGGCCATCGCTCTTGGGTTGGAGGCCATCGCTCTAGAGCTTAGGTTGGAGGCCATTGCTAATAGGCACAAAGAAGACATATTCACTGTTCTTCACTGCTCTTCACGGCCCTTCAGGACGAGGGCCTTCGGTGGCCACGACGGCGCCCGGCGCTCGCTTGGCCAAGGCTTTCAGCTCTGAGAGCGCAAACTGCCGGGCCCGGTGAGCACTGGAGGAAGTAGCATCTCCTGGAAGCGCACAAAAAGATTCAGCGGAGAAAGGAGGGGACGAAAGCCAGCCTTTGGCTTAGGGGTGCCCTCAGGGCAGGCCGGGGCAAAGACTTGGCGCGCAACAGGAAGTGATGGGGTAACATCGGGCAAAGATTGATTTCATGGGGTGAAGTTGACATCACAACCACATTGATAGGGGGGTAGAATTTGAAAGTAGAAGACATAGGTTTGGGGGGAGTGTCCTTTTCGTCCCGGCTCACGGGCGATTTGGAAGTGAAAAAGGGCACCCCTAAGGAAGTGAGGCGCGCTTGCCGGGGGCGTGTTGCGAATCAGTGAGCAAAGACTGCGGTGGCAGTTGCACAGTGGCCCGACGAAGCACAAGTCGGATTGAAATCCGTATATAGTCGACGGAACAAAGTCAGCCTGCGAGTGAGAGAACGTTCGTGCATCCGCCCTAAACTTGTCACCTGCCTTTGCCAGGAAAGCTACTCTATTGTGAGTACTCTACCTCTTCAGTCCGACAGCACGCTAAGCTTAGCCGCAACTACAATCTGTTCTCTTTTCATGGCCTCCTGAGCCCCTCGTGATGCACTCTTCGCCGTCAATTACATCACCGGCATCACAACACCCCTCAAACCACTCATTTTTCACAACCAAGTGGCCCTCCTCTTTTTTTGCTCTCCCCCACCAGGCTCTGGGTTGTTCACCTTTCCGGAATTGGCCACCACGCAACCACCCCCCCCACACCCCCTTTACTCACTGCGTTCGCTCCAACAACCTCAAGCCCTGCCTACCGGCTGGCTTTCGTGAAAACAGTGCCAAAACAGATCCAAACATGGAGTGACAACACACAGTCAGTAGCACAGCTTTCATCACGACTATTGTGATGACTATTCATGTCTTTTGTGTTTTATAGTGCAGAAAACACGTCTTTATTATTTCTTTAAAGGTGTACTTTATGGTTTCAGATGTGTCATTTCTTCATGGACAGCCATATTTGTGGTTGCCAGTTCATTTGGGTTGATTCGCTCAAACTGAGGCAAGTTGGCAAGGCCTCTACGAGTCCCTTCCGGATGCGGGAATGTAACTTCGTGTTGCGATGGCGCAAACGGTGCATCGACTCCTGAAATCCGGTCGATCAATGCGCCCGCATCAATGTGTGCATCGATTGAGCTGGCGGAATCCAAAATGCTCTGGCCTCAGACATCGAACTTGCAACAGAATTACTCGTAGCTTGTGCATATTGACCGTGCATGAATGTGGTTCCATGCTTTGTTAATGTTGCTTGCACGCATTGGCGTATTGTGTCATGATTCTTTTATACAGTAAAGGCCGCTTCTTGTAGTCAAAATATGACCCAGGATGTGCGAATAGCTGGTGATGATCTGTGTGGTTGGCGAGTGGTAGCAGCGGCAGTAATGGTCTCAATGAAAATACATCGAAATCGAACGGTCGCTAGGACTGGTCTGACTCACAACTCTCGCATTTGTTAGAAATCACAGTCAAATATGATTGGATCAAATCAAGCAAAGCAGGGTTGGATCCGAAGCGCTAAGCCCACGACCGATCGCATCCAAAAAGGACGGGCCGGCCTCGGCCATAGCTCCTCAGGCCAGTGTTGACCTGATGCCAAAACTGTGCAAAAGCAAGGGAATAGCCAAGTCGGATGGTGAAGCGAATCGTTTTGCCGCGTCTTTGCAATAATGCGTGAGCCCATCATGACCCGAAACATTGGGGTTTGAGTGAAGTGGCAATCACTAGCAGTCCAGTCTAACTCCGACAGTTCAAGCGCAAATGTGCCTGCAAGACCATTCCTCATGCTCTGGGCACATGCTGTCCGACATGACCCTACCTTATCTGCACTGGATTCAAGTAAGCTTGGTGCGAGCTGTGCAATGGAGCTGGCAATCAAGCAATAGATTCTACATGCCAATTAATATACATATAGAGAGAGAGATTATATTATACTAGATGTTTTAACCAACTTGTCACACTGGGATGGCTGGGATGGCTGGAAGTGATGCCAATTGCTTCAGATTGCTTTGCATTGTTTCTGCTTCAGGCTTCAGGGATGGCAACAGTCCAGCGTTGCATTATCTTGCATAAGCTTCTGGGACTCGAAGCAAAATAAGCAAATGATGGAAACAGGATGAAATGTCTATGCCGCTGAGACAAATGGCGCTAGCAGCTGTCATCATTTTCTTCCGGCAGTCCAATTGCTTCCTCGTTCGAGGGTGAACCAACACTTACCGGGAATGATCTTCTCTAGGCCTTGGAATCCTTGGAAACCCTTCCAACTCTGAAGCGAGCAAAGCCTTTCCTTGAGACCCAGAATTAGCTAATCAAGTGCCATCAAGTGCCTCTATTTCAGTATGTTTTTCCAGCTTTGCAAGGCCATGTGGCTCAAACGATTGTTGAGTGAGCCACTTTTGGGACTCCACGTGGTGCCCCCGCAGGCCTCTGCCATGGTTGGCACTTTGGCAAAAGGACAAGTATATCTCAGCTACAGTGCTTCATCATTTATTGGACTCTTTCCAAAGCCCCCAATGTTTGTGTGCTGATGAATAGAACATCAAATGCTGTGAATACGGTAACTGTAACTCACTACCCACAATATGCCAGAGTCCCATGAGTGTTATACATTACGGCAATCACACTTCTTTGTCTTGGTAACTGGTAACTTTCGACGGCCATCATTTAGCAAGTTTTGGCATTGTTGGCGATCTCCGCCCAGTCCACCAGAGGCAATGGCTCGTCGTCTTGAAGGATGACTCCCCCTTGCCGAAAGTAGCTCTTCAGCTCATCGAAGGTCACCTTGCGATCGCCTTTGGTAGTGTACAGAAGTGGTGGACCAATGAAGCAGCCAACCATTCCGGGACTCCCTGTGCTGCACTGCAAGAAGCCGGTTTAAAATGTCTTTTACTCATGAATCTGAATGTAATCACTTCAAGAATCACTTCTGCATCAAAGACACTGTCCCTATCCATTGCTTGAAACCTGAGCAAACAAATCAGAAGCAGTGAGCTGCAATCTGGGTTGGGACGATAATGAAAGTCTGCATTGACTTCTTTTGGCAAGTACGATTGATGTACAAAATCTGAAGCATGAAATTGCGGCCTGAGGACACCTGCTCAAACTGATCCCGAGCACTATCTCTGAGGTGCTCAGGAATCCCAAGCAAATGTGCAATCTCAGGGTGGCTTTTGCACGCCTTGATGAGCTCAATCTTTGTGACCTAGCCAAGACAGTCAGGGATGGTGGATACTAGTTACTAGTATCAGCCAAAGTCTTCAGAGCAACAGCGCACAATTGTTTATCCAAGCAAAGTGGCAAAGTTGTCTTTGTTCGTGTCACCTTGCAGAATCAAAGCCCATGCACGTAGTCTCGTAGAGTCATTGCATTGCACATGTGTGAGAAAAAAAAGGCAAGATCAACAGTGGTTACATATGATTATGATTACACTTCACTGGCCGTGATGATTCCCTCAAAGGTTCCCTTACAAAAAGAATCCTCGCAATGATTCTAACAAATGCATCAATGGGCTGACATGTGGAGGCCATCAAAACACACAGCCGTGATAAAACAAACACAGTAACTTGTGAAATCATGTTTTAAAAAAAATGAACCCCAGCACTCTTGAAAGCCGAGTGACACTGGGTGAAGGCATCCTGTAAAGCCTTGACTGACATGCTAAATTGGTCCTGAGAATGACTTTGGCATTTCACAAGTCTGGGTGGACGCAATTACACAAGGGTGACCTTCTGATGGGAAGGAAAAGGATTTCACGTTGTAAATCATCGTTGCTGATTCAATGATCCTCTGATATCTGACAGCCCGTGATCTGAGACAGGAGTGCAGATCTGTCCTCGCGGAGCAGTGGCCTCACAGCCTCAGCAGTGTCGATGGCAACCACTTCCTCAAGGCCAACGAGGCGTCCATGTTGATCTCAAGAGAAAGCAAGTCTTCAAACAAGTATGACTGGACACGGTGTCCAGAAAAAGAATTGCTTTGTACAATAGCTTTTTATGTGTCAGCCATCGTGGACCTTTCACCTTTGCCCTCCCCACATCTCCTATCTTGAACTTTTAATACTGCAGCATGGCATGGCTGTATTTGTTGACAACAGAACACATTGACATTGCCCTCATGTCCTGCCTCACGGTCAGAGTCGTCTGGAGCACTGCAAGCCTGCCCCATGGCTGCCAAGCAAAGTCGCTGTCTGCAGGGTTCCAAAGCTGCCCATGTCAAAGGTAACAGCTTGCCTTCACCACTGTTCGCTGATCAAGTTACTCAATGATGAAAAGTCTAAGATTGGTAATAAAGCTAGCTGCAGGATTCGCACCTACGATGTGGCTGTGTGGCTGTGTGGCTGCTACATGGTGTGCTGAAAGCTCCGAGCCCAATGTGATGCAGCGCTATGGTTGAGTGAAACCCAGCTGTTTGGTCAATCAGAAAGGCTATCAATAAAAAGGTAACAAAGAAGAACAAACATATAAGCTTAAGTAACTACCAGCAATGGCCTCCATCCTAGCAGCGATGCCTAAGAGCGATGGCCTCCACCCAAAGATATTTGGGCACGGCCAAAAGTCACCACAATCCAACTCAACAGGGTGTGGAACGAGTTGGTGTGCAACCAATCCCTCAGGGAATTCTTCCAGGACAACTTGTGATTAAAGGCCAGAACAATGGACAATGGCGTCTTTAGCAAGTTGCCGCGCATAAATCCCATGCAAAGCCATTGGACGCATAAATACACCGCCACATTTAGTTGGTCGCTGCCAGAACATGTCTCAATCCAACGAAGATCGGAAAGGCTGCAGCAAACTCTCGTCTCCAGGTAACTGCAATTGTTGGGACATATTGGGACGAGAGTGATTCACAGGTCCTCGTCAGGCGTGCCCGCGTGCCAAATGGTTTGATCGATCACTCAGGATTGAGCAAGAAGGGGCATGAGCGTCTGTGCCACGTCAACTCCACACCCAAAGGGAAGTGAATAGCTCATAGCTGCGCAGTGTTCACTGCGGATGTGCTCTTTGTGCAGGCTGGCATGTTGATCGAGTACCAGAGCATTGATAGTTCTACTGTAGATTCGTATAGTTGTAGCACACCTGCTAGATCTAGGAAGGGTATCGCATGGTATCACAATAATGTACAGGTCCCATCTGTTATACTTAAATCGCAAGCGCTCAACTTAGCCTGCTTTTCTCTGCGATGTTCTGCGGAAATCAAGTCAAGCGAGGCACATGTCACGTGTTTATGAGAAACTGCGAGTGACTTTTACTAAGCTAGACATGTTGGTTAGTTTGAAATATGAAGATGACTTGTACAAGAGCATGAAACTCCACTGCGATGACCCCGAGACTCTTTTTCGGCGTAAGACATTGTCACTAGGTTAAACCATTAAACCATAATCATCCAATCTAAGGCCCAATAATTGGAAAATAGTTGCGCTTGTGCATGAAATGCTTCAACATGCATTGTGCCCTTGGACGGCCCTTTCGTCTTTCTTCAGAATGAGAGTGCGACCAGGATGACTAAGACTGATTTGAACCGCAGAGCATTCGATAGTGTCGAACCATGGTACTTTATAGCTCCTTATTGAAAGAATGCACAGACTTTACATCCCATGTGTTCATCTCTTCAACCTTGGCCTTAGAATGCCTCAGCCGCCGTTTTGCTGGCACGGCTGATGCCGTGCGGAGCCCATGGCTGGCCAACGGCTATGCGCCAACGGCTATGCTGAGTCAAAATCGATCGTCGGGCAATGCCAACTGCATTCTGCATCATTAACATTGGACCCTGGGATTGGATGTATCTACAGGGGCCGTTCGCTGCTATCATCTTCAGGCGCCCTCTGGGTGCCTGTAGATTAAAACAGCAGCGCAAAAAAAAGAAAATTGCGTATTGAGTGTTAACAAAAAATGCGATGTTGTTCTATATGCTTTTTAAACATCGGCCAATTGGCACCCTGTCAATGGTAACCCTCCTCAAGTTCTGAGGCAGGGCCCCCAGGCCCTGCAAAATCGAAGGCTGATCAGCTCTGGCCCGGCACCATTCGCACCATGTTGCCCATACCAAATCCAACCTTTGATCTTTCGGCAGAGTTCGGGAGTATTGTTTGTGCGTTCACAGGGTTTGGCTTGAGGGATTCTTTGGTACTAGCATGGCTTGATACTGATAACAAACGATAACCGCATAGCAGCCAGCTGTCATCTTCGGACGGGCCTTGACTGAGTGTCCCGGACCCCCAGTGAAGCACTTCGCTGAGGCATGATCGTTGGCTGGGACGCACCTAGCCGAATGCCCGGAGGGCCAAATGGAGGGGCTGCAGGGCCATGCAGGGCTCCTCAGTGAAGCCATTCAAGTTAGTACATGTTAGTACTATTTAGTTGTTGACCTGTGTGTAATCATCCTAGTCTTCCAACGAGAGCACATCCTTCTGAGGTCTCAATTTCCAACTTATTCAAAAGTTGCACCCATAGCCAGTTGCAGTGGAATCTGTTCTCCCTTAAAGCATATAGATGCTTGGTTTGTGCATCACGTAGCGTATCTACCCGCCCCAACCATTGCTTTAATCCACCTGCATCGGTTCAGCCTGGTGGTTACCGGTGGTTTGAAGTGGTTCGTCATATTTCACAACAGGCTGACTGGTGATTCATTGGTGATCAACTGGTTCGTCATATTTCACCAGGTGTGACTGGTGAACTGCAAACTCCAGCCGCACCTGGAGCTGTCATCACAACGCCGGGTCGCACTGTTGCCTCAGCTCCAGGTGACTGGTCGCACTGTGGCCATGGCACGAACTCGACTTGCCTGGAGTCCTTGACTTGAATAGACTGGGGCCTGAAGCAGCAGGACTTGCAGAAGAAAGTCTGATGTCAAGAAAGAAAGCAGCTAATACCAAAGGACATGACTCGTGCCTGAATAGGTTGTCCTGGGTTTACAATGCTTGGGCCTTGGCTTCCAAAACATCTCAACAGGGCGGCCCTCATCGCCCCATCTCAACGTCACGTGCATCCCAACCCTCAGGGCTGTACGAGCCCCAGGGGCTACGAAGCTTGGATGGGAGATCTGCGCAAGCAGCAAACCACCAATTGGGAAGGACAACAATGAAAAAACGATCATTGTCGCATCTTCATCTTCATCATCCCAAAACATGATCCGACAAGATCCTACTCACCCACTCCATTTAAATCAAAATGGATCAAACACAAATCACCGCCTGTGCTGGCATCGCGAACGGCCGAATTTGAGAGGGGACATACCTGGGAAAGGATGCCAAGCTCAGCATCGAGCAAGCAAGAGAGAGAGAAGAGAGAGTATAAAAAAGCGAGTACTAAGACAATGACATGGACTGCGCCTGTGGCTGGGTACCGACCTCGGGATGGGACAAGTGGACAAATAATGAAAAAATATCAAACAATATCAAACATATGATTGTTTGCTTGCTGAATGAAATAATACAATCGCAAAACAAGTGTCTACAGAGTCTACACAGCAACCCTTGCAGTAGATTCATAGCTCTACGTGGCTTTGCTTCCAACATGTCTTTGGCTGCAGCACAACATGCATAGACGTGTAATCGGAATACAAATCATGTCCGTTGTGCTAATGACATGGCCATCAAGCTCGATGCCATGGGAGCAGCCACAAAGCTGGCCGGGCGGTTCACCTACAGAGCGACGGCAGGTCATTCCAACAGAACATCTACCGAGAAGAATTCGAGGCCAAATGTTGTTTCGGTGTGATATGCGTCTTTCGCGTATTTTTGCCGAATCGTCGACTCAAGGTCGAGATGGATCGAGATGAAGGGTCAGCAGTTGGACTCGTTGGGCTTTGATGCCCCTGCCCTATTATATAAGTTCATTTAATTCCTAGTTACTAGGCCCCATTGAAATTCGCCCGCCCGGTGCACAAACAAAGCCGCCTGTGGCATTGGTGCTGGCTGCGGCGCCGCCACAAAGCTGGGCCTGTTCATCACCTGGAGTTGCGCCAGGAGCTGGAAATGCTCAGCTTAGGACTGTCAACAATGGTAAGGGTAATCCGCCGACCCCGGCTTAGGCTGCCTCAGCTGGGCTGCACCGACACTGCATGGTGGAACCCTCACCGCCCAGCCACTCTTTTGAGAAGGGCGTGGCTGAGCCACTCCTCTGGCAGTGGGCGTGCCAACCCTTGCCGTCTGGCACCCATTCGGCCCGCCTTTGCCCGCAGAATAAAACAAAAAATACAAGTCGGATCGAGTCGGCGGCACACAGTGTCAGCCGTTAGCCAGTTCTATAAATCTCCTTTAGAGTTTATTTATTAAAGGGGGCCCCACCCTTCTTCGTTTCTTTTACAATAAATGAAACGCACATTATTCACCTATATTTCACCCCCGTGACGTCACAGATCCAGCACCTCTAGTGATAATTTACCAGTTTACCAGTCCATTCTTACGCCGAATGCTCGGTGAAGCCAAGTCAAAGTTCGGGGATGAGATTGACCAAACGAGCTGAAATTTACAGTACAAGTACAATAGAGAAAAGTGCCCATGATGTCTCCTTTGGTCACTCATGCAACTCCACTTGTGGCAACAATCTTCAATATCCCCATCGAAGAGGGCAACTCGAACAATCGCTCGTCTGGGGAGGGCCGGCAGGAATCATTCGCACAGCTCCAGGAGGTGCTGCCGTCATGATCTGGAGCGCACACGGGCAGCGAATCATGGGTGTCTTGACTCATTGATTGTATTGTGGTTGAAAATGGTGGAACCACCCATCAAATGAAACATATATATATATAACTGTATTCAATATGTATATTATATATAAAATAGCATACACATATATATATATAACTGTATTCAATATGTATATTATATATAAAATAGCATACACATACAAACATATTATCATATGTATGTATGCACACACACGCAAACATATGTCTGATTCATGTGGCGGCGCCCACGGAGAGAGCACAAATGACCCACTGCTTCAGATGCTTAATGCACTCAACCCCCAATGTTTGATGTCAAGTCAACAACAAAAGGGTTGTGTTCTTGGCAATATGATCATCTGGGGATGATCTTCACCCAGTGGCGGGAGGTGAAAATTCTTAGCACCAGCCTGCAGCCTGACAACTCTGACAACATCCCAGCTTGTTGATGTCACCTTCCAAGCTAATTCCGAAGGTCCTCAGGGCCGGCCTTCTGACTTGGGAAGGGCACCGTCACATAGGTTGGCCTCCGCAAAGCCAGCCATGGATCAGCAAACATGAATCACACCAGCGTCACACAAAAACACGTCTCAACTGCCATGCCGGAATGATTGGCCTTCAACCAGAAAGAGGGATTGAGAAAACATGAGAGAATAGTACCAGTACTACATGATGGTTGACAGAAAGTCTAGCAAAAGTTAAGGAAGGAAAGAACACCCTTTTTGCGCCAGCTCTTGGCTTTGACCACCCAGCCTGGCAGCGGCCGGCACCTGGAGATGAATCGAGCAGTAGCTACAAATGATTCTTTTCTGAATTTGTTGACATTCCCATCGATTCCCTGCAAATTGACATGCGAAACTCGTCAATAAAAATCCATAATATCCAGTACTTTCTCGGTTGCAGTGGCCTATCGGCCTATGGCTTCATAACTACAGTCGATCTTGGTGGAGCGAAGCGCTGGGTTCGGAACCGGAGCAGGCTCTGGTTCCTGAGATCACACACCACATGTTTAATGCGGCCTTTCCATGCATAGCAGCTAGCATTGCATTAGCTAGAAATCACCTAAGCACCGTCAAAATACAATTTGCAACTGGCAGCCCAATGGCAGCACATCGAATGGGAAAGGTAAGCCACCAAAAAACAACTGCACACCAATTCCTGGGGTCTTGGATGGCCTTGGCAAAAATAATATGACCCATGGTCCATCGTATTCAATCCCGACCACTCACTGAGTACGGCTCCTCAGGCTCCTGCAAGCTCATTTTGATCAACTAATGTCAGCTGTCCGGTGTCTGAACATAGGCCCACCACAAAGAAGAACAAGCTGAACTTGTAGATGAACGAATATGGCACTAATTTGACATCATAAATACATAATTGATCGATCATAATTATGTATGGTATCGTATGGTATGGTCCATATAGTATATAGTCTATAGTATATATGTATATAGTATGTATATAAATACGTGTTGCTTCCTCAAAGGACTGACTGTAGGTTGTTGCCATGTTGTACGAGTACCGAATCTTTGAATAACTCCCATTCTTCAGTGCTGGGTTCTGCACCTGTTGGAAATGCAAAGGATGGGCTTGCATGTTCTGAAAGAACATAGGGCCCATAGGGTCAGGACAAGGTCGAGACATGTTTAACCCTCAAAAACACCAGACGTGGGAAGCAGCAAAGCATCCAAGTCCTCCGGAGAGTTGACAAAAGGACCTCGCCGCAACATCGACCCTTGGACCCTCTACAAATCTGACCAGTCAGCCGCAAAGACTTTGCTTTTCTGTGAACTTTTTTCAGAACTTCAAACCCGCAAAGACTCTGAGGATGCAATCCATGTCCTGATAAATTTCATGCTCTGTTGTCCTTTCTGAACTTTGTTTGGTCGTGAAGGGTTAGCGCCTAGTGCCTAAGTGTGCTGTAACACTTTGAGACTCGCCACAGCACATTTAAGGTCACGACCGTTCTCGACATCCGCACGCCTTCTGATCTCGGACAACTTGTAATCCTTGCAGCATGGATAACACAAATCAGGATGAGTCAAAGGCTTATCAAAGTTTGCCAAGGTGAAACTACTCAACTGAACTCACACTGACTCACAGTCTTGAACCAAGCCCGCTTTACAGCAAGAACATGAAACAAGATCGGCTTGAAATTGCTTGCAATATCCTGACTGTCTTCTTTTTTATCACCCAACATCGGGCTCAGTGAGCACACCTTGAGCATCATACCATTCTCGTAGACATCCACCTGGCCATGACGTGAGTCTTGGGTGATCGGTCTCCAACGGTCAACGACCAAACAAGGCAGTGCTGCCAACAAATCTTTCTCAGGGTCACCCCTGGCATCAGGCTTCCAATTCCAGATGGTTCCAGTATGTTTGTGTCATGTGCTTAGTTGTATGTGGAAGGATTGTAGAGGTTGGGTAGAAAGGTTGGAGTGCCCAGATTTCATTGCAAGGTTTTGCACGATCTTCAGAAGGAGCTGACTTATGTAAGAACTGTAAGAAATATCTAGGTCTTCAAAAGGGTTCAGTGCCTTGAGGGTTTAGCTACAGTACGGTGCCATTGCTGGCTCCGGGGTATGATTCTCGAATCATGTCCTGCCGGTCAGTTGGGCAGCAAATCTTGATTCAAAAAATTGTGATGTTATTTGATGTTATTTGTTTTTATGTCTTATGTTTCATTCAGAAAGTTAATATTTCTTCGGCAACTCTTCGTTATTTCTTCTTTCTTATGAATCGTCCGACGTTGACATTACTCATTATACATTTAGCTTTGTCCCACTTTGACGACGAGGTGCTTTCCACTTGCCACGGTGACGTAGTTTCCATCCGGAGTAAAGTGCAAGAAACCGGTACCACCTAAGCGAACATGAAATCTATGAGCTGCAACACGGCTCAGCTGCATTATGCAGGCGCTCTTGGGTTGGAGGCCATCGCTCTTAGGAGGCCAAAATCAAATTTGAGGCTCCAAACCCTTCACTCCATCCACTCCCTGACGTGGCTTGTACACGTCCTCTTCGGAGTAGGTTGTAATGTCAGACCTCGATCCACCGATGCCGGTGCCTGGATCACAAAGCTTGTACATGCAAAGGCTTACGCATTCTTAACCAACAACTCCTTGACAGGGATGGATAGGGAACTCATGGGAACTCTACCACTGCTGTCAATCACTAAGCACCTAGTCTCGGCCCACTTTCAACATCTAAAAAAGCAACAGCAAAGAATAGCAGGGAAAGCATCACCATAGGATGACTGACGTCTGCTGATGTGCTTCTTCCCAAACAAAACAGTTGAAAAAGTGCGTTAAAAAAGACTGAGTCTTTCAGCTGCAAAGCTGAGCCGCTGACGCCTTCTGCAGAGTGAGGCGACCTTTCTTGGAAGCCTTGGCATCCAAAACTCATCAATCTGGAAAATAGATGGGCCTTTGGAAATGTGCGCGGCCGCTGGGTGTGGAAGCAGCATCCCTCCATCTCACCCCAAAAATGTGCTCCGTGTTCATCACCCAAGCACTATGGTGGGCCTTGCAAGCATCTTTTCGACTCAACAACAGACCCAACCTTACCATCGTCGGTCAGCGGATCCTTGAAGACTTCTCGAGCCTTCAGGAGACTGAGGGCTAATCAAGACTCGGCAAAGGTACGTAAGGTCAATGAATTGAATGGAGGCCAATATGCGTGTCAATATTTGCATGTTTTTTGGTGCCAAAATGGACCAACCATATCAGGCAAGCCTGCAATCATGCCTCTACATGGCTCAGCGCAAAACGTCACGCCTCTCCACTCTCCAAGGTGACTTCGGCACACTTGAAGGCAATCTGTCATCCATGCATGGCCGATGCCGGCAAAAGCGAGCCATGGGCAATTTCGTGCTGTGCTTTGGAGTTGGTCAACTGCTGGTGCACAGTTAGAGTTAGAGCCTTGAAAGTGTCACGATTCACTTTCTGCAAAAGAGCTCCGCCTGAATCCGGGCACCAAGAGAACACTCCGGCAGGTCCACATTGACAATTGAGGACCAATATGTTATAACTAGCTCTCACAATTTCCAGGTTCCAGGCCACTGCCAAAGGTAATGTTAGCCGCTGCAATGCCTTCATCCTGTTGTCACATTTGGTGGAGTTGCAATGACCCACAAACTTTCAAGCTGCTATGTCCTTGAACCTTTGCAAGATCTTGGGGATAGACTGATAGTCAACCTTGCAGCATTGCACGTTCATTGAAATCTCACATCCGAGTCTCTTCACAGAGTTGCTCCTTTCCATTTCCATCCAATTGCGCTTCAAAAAAATCGCTTTCAGACGCCCAACGCCAGTGGAATGAGTGCCCAACGCCATCGCCCTGGATCACCCGGATGTAGGGCGGAAGCAGTTTGTGTCCAGTCCTTGGGAGACGTTCAAACATATTTTTGGCCTGTGGGGTGGGGGCCCCTGAGCCCCCTGCCTCCTCATTTAATTATATAAGTAGGCAGTATTATACAAGGGAAAAACCTGTAAGCTACTAGCAAACTAGGAAGCTGCTACCTACTGGACGCAGGATAGCTCACGCTTCTTCACGGAAGCGCTCGCGCCAATGATTTGGTTCCTAGATCTTTTGGAATTCCATTGGAAGTTGGGTTCATCAAGGAGTCCTGCAAATTCCCACCAATGGATTCCAACCCACTGGAAGTGACACAATGTTTCTTTGGATAATGATCTGAGATTTCTCCATCATTGTCCAGTTTCCATTGCTATCTTGATCAACAAGGTGGCAGGTCACCCCAGCACGTTGGTCTGTTCCAGCATACACAGCTCGGCTCCAGACTTTGTTTCAGTCACTTCCTCAGCAAATTGTTCCAGGAGGATCTTCATAATGGCAACCTGATACCGGTGCAGGGTGTGCCTGGCCATATGGGCCCGCCACACAAGTCGTAGATTAAAGATTTTATATATATATATTATATATATATTATTATATTATCTACTTTAATATGCCTGAGATTGTGACGCATGTTTCCTCCGGATCTCCACTGTCTGGTCGCACCACCAGCTGTCCAAAGCTGGTATCACCTCAGAATGTGGAGTGGGTGTGACATGCAAGCAGTGCGCAGAATTCATCGCGAACAAGTCAGGAACATCGGGAATTTCTCCATGTGATTCTCGTCACTTGTTTGTGACCCTAGTCCCTTGACTCTTGACAACCTTCTATTCCACAAAGGAAACCAGGCTCTGCTTCTCAGTCTCAAACTGATGCGGCCCTTGATCTTGTCCTTCAATGCATCTCCCCAGTACTCCCTGCATGCCTTGAAGACGTCAAAGGAATCGCTCACGCAGGCCACAAGGCCTGAACTCAGAGTCAATTCAACGGAGCTCAAACGACAAATCCCATCACATCCCTTGGACTCCAACCAGTGGGGTACTGGTCCAGCATGTTTCGCATTGCATCCAGCTCACCATCCACTCCTTATCAAATGATATCAAATGATGAATCCAAATGAACCCAGTGGCAACACACCAGCACAACACATGTGTCTGATCCCACTGATCCCAAATACTCAGTTCATTCATCAACTGAACCCCCGGTGAATCATCTTGAGAATTGATATATCATCAAGAGTTATAGTATCAACTGCTCCACCTCCTTGGGCTTCCCCACCCCACGAGGTGATGGTTGAATGCTCGGAGGCCGGGATGGAGGTGCCCACCGCGCGCTTGGCGCCATAGAACTTCTCCGCTGCCAGCAGCGCAATGACGGTGTCGGAGCCCATGAAGTTCACCAGGTGGCCTGGTTGCCATCGAAAAATTGAGGTTGGCCAAGCATGCGTGTGAACAAGAACAATGATACTTGCAGATACTTGCAGTATGTATAGTTTGCATCAGTGAGAACGATTGCAAGCTCCATCTGGGAGATGACCCCATGGGACCCCGACCTAATCCGCCAGTGGCGGCAGATTCCACCGATGACACTCCACGAAAGCCAAAATCGTGCAACTTGTAGGCTGCTCCTGACCATCGCCGACTAATATTTGGGGAACTCAGTTTGTGTGTTGAGATACTTGGAGAAGCATCAGTGAAAATGAAACTCCGATTCTTCCCTATTTATGTAGATCATTTTGGGGGGAACCAGAAATGGAAACAAAATGAAACAACTTGCGTCTTCGGAGAGACACACCTCCAGGAGGCTTCCAGTCCTCGCATCCTGTCTCCTCCAAGCACCGGGGCGCTCCCGTTCTGCCTAAGGCCTAAGGTGAAGCTTTGCAAACCCAATAGCAATGGCCTCCAACTTTTAATAGCGATGGCCTCCAACCTAACTAGCGACCTTTTGTCCTAAGGTGAACCTCTTATTCCTGTAGAAGTCAGACATGCGAAAGGAACGATGACGGGAATCAAGGTGAGCAAAAGAGCTCGGATGCGCAGAATATGAAGGGAAAACGAAGAACTGAATCATCAACAGTCCTCCAAGTACTTCTGGATGGAAAGCTTTTGGTATCTGCTGTTTGTGCAGACGGTCATTGGGAACCAAACCTCAAAAAGGCGCGGCTGCATCCAGCAAATCTGAGTGGCAATGTCGAACTGTGGAAAATGATTGTGGAAAATGATCCAAACCAGGCATGTCTGATCCTGTTGAGTGAACAAGATCCTTGATTTTCCTTGAAAGAAGTTTCTGTCCTGAGATCTTCTTAAGTGTGGTTACGACTTGCATCTATGTACCGATCTCTTCCACATCTGCACGAAACGCGGCCGCAAACGTGTCCGCATCCGTTGTGCCTGCACAAGGAGCGTCTCCAGAAAGTTCGTCAACCAATAGCACTCTGGGTCTGTGTTCACCACAGTGATGAGGACAGTCTTCACCGGCACGACCTGGTTCTGTGTCGATTCGCAAAACATCCTGCGGTGCTTCTCACAGATTCTGAGGCCACTGCAGTTCCTTCCGGGAGTGCCTGACGCACAGCGGCGCAGAGTCCCAGAATCCCAACATGCAAACACCTCGCACATCAAATCCCAATCCCCTCCAAGAAATGATGCTCAAAGAAAGATAAATTACACCAGAATCCTGACCGCACTTGCCACATCCCACGCAAGCATTTAGGGGTCCACCATCGTCCACCATGCATCGCCTTGATCTTCACAGGAAGACGTCCTCCGTGCTTCTCCAGGATGTACTCCCAACCTTCACGGTAGAAAAGGTCCTCAATTTGGCCAGATGGACCAAACAGCAACGGCTTGAACATGATTGAACCATGGTTTTTCGCCGCCCCTATCCGTCCCTATCCAAAAAAAACAACGGAAGTCAAAAAAAAATGAAACCACTAACCAGTTAGGTCTGAAAACTGACAACAACGACAAGGATGCATCTGCTCCTACACTAGGACCACTGGAATCACTCAGGCCAGGCCACCGGATTGTCATTGGTGCCATCGCCAAAATGTTGTGAGTAGATCTTGGCAGCTTGTTCAATCTTCTCTCGTGTCACCTCAAGGAAGGGAGCATCAAAAGGCCCAAGGATGGTCCTATGCCACGCAGCCCAGGGACAACTTGGCCAGTCAAGTAGCGCTTGAGAAAATATTGCAAGCCTCAGTCGAGGTGGAAGACTGTCGACTATCTGCGACCCGTTCCAAATCACGGGAGACCAACATAGACCAACTGGGTCTTCTGACCAAAGAAGCAAACTGAATCCCATCCCTCTCGGTCACATCCACGACTCTCGAAGTAGCTGTACACCTCGGTCAATCAAAGCCAGATGAATCCTGGACTACGGCAGACTTGTACCCAAGTACCCGGCATACTGTGTACCTGGAGGATATTGCCGATAGTGGCTCACCTGGCACACATTTGGTCAGATGGCATCTTGAAGAAGTAGGAGATGGTCATCCCACATCCATTGTTGGGATTCACTCAAAACAAACATCCTTTGATATGACCGTTCCCTAACGTGAGAACCCACCAAACGTGATCACAGCCCATACTCATCCATAGTCCATGCTGAAGACAATCAACCTTGTAGCTGTCAGACAGCAGGATGATGTTGTCTTGCCTTGGACGTTTTCCTACATGACCAAAGGCAGCTGAGGCAGGCGCAGCACGCCAGATCAAACTGAGATCAGGACCAAGATGCCAAGGACATGGTGTCTGGGATAGCGTGAAAAATGGACTCCCAGCTGTCGGTCTTTGAGCAACTTGAGCAAAAGGCAATGGTCGGGAGTGTGAGCAACTTGAGTGGGTGATTCTTCATTGAAAAGAACATGATGGTCTAGCAGCTAGCAAGCGCCTGTGACGGGGGAAGTGAACACGCGCCTTCTTTCAGCCGAATAAAACAAGGGCTTGCATGCTCACTATCTCTTACTATATCTCACTATGGAAGTGCTTCACCTAGTTGGAGTCCATGTGGCAGCTTGCACATCTCAGCATCTCAAAGTTCCATTTTGGCTTGAGGTCGGAGTTCACCGTCAGGCCAAAGCCGCTAGTGGCAAACAGCTCAACTCGGTTGCTCAAGTGCTATGCTTCATGGACCATGTAGGCCAGTTGCGCAGCTTCGCTGCATTCAGACCAGTTAGACGCATTCTCTTCTTGTGCCAAGCTGCGCAGTAAATGCCGCAACCACGTGTTTCAAACGCTCCATGGCTATGTGGCCAATGAGTCTATCTATATCGTGGATCTGGCTGCGGGCCACTTCATCCCAGACACATTGTCAGCCTCAACATTCACTGTGATCTCCCCGTCATTTACAGCCTGACTGATCCCTCTCCGTTCTTGCTCACCAGTCCAGCACTCAACTCAAGTTGTTGCAGGGCGATGCTATCAACGCCCATGTCCACAAACCATGCTATCACACTGTGGAGGAGCTCCTCGCTCTGCTTTGACATCCGGGCCCGGCGCGTGAGTCCCCGAGCCTGGCGCGTGAAAAGCACCTACTTGGCAGCCAGCAGCTTGCGGCAGCTTGCTGCAGCTTGCTGGACTGGTGGATGACGGTTCAAGGCTCCTTCAACCTGATGAAGGGTTGTGAACCGTCGATTGATGAAAAAAGAAGGCTTGTCTATTGATACAGCAGTTCTAAATTGCTTTGTTGCTTATATACCAAGCATTGTAGCATGGGTTCCTGCGCAAAACACATATTGACAGTCCATTAACTAAAGCGACAAAAATCCGGACTATCACAGATTCATAAATCAGAGCAATCAATGAAGACGCTTGCGAAGGCACATGCTGTCCCTGAAGATCTGCTTGAAAGTAATTGCCAGACTCGCAGTCTCTGCACAAATATGAGCTCTTCCAGGTGCCAACGTGCTCTTGATACGTTCTGCCTCTCAACATCTCAACACTCAATCGGGGCCTTGCAGATCCACCAGACCTTTTGGGCTAGCCGTCCATTACATCCCTAAGTTCCTTCCGCCCTCCAAAAGCACTAAAATGGCAGTAAGGTATGATGATTTGGGAGCTAAGACTTGATCTGACAGTCTCCAGCCTCATCCACGTTGTTGGAAATCAGGATCACATATGCTTTAACGGAAGGATCTTTCTGCAAGATCTGATTCCATTGCCTCAAACACTCTTTTCACAGCAAAAATGTCTTCAAGATCTTCAAGCTAGTGTAAGGCCTGAAGACAAGCAGTAGGCCAGTAGGCACGATGGAATGAATTTGACTAGTCACTAGTCACTAGTCTTGCTGCGGGGACAAATGTTGTTGTTGTTGCTACAGATCCTGGCAGGTTAGCATCTTCAAACTGCTAGTACCTCTCAGCTGCCAAGCTGCCGCACATCGATGTTGTACCTGCCCCCGACTCCCTTGTCAAG
>CAXAMN010022350.1:1009017-1029065 GCA_963970005.1 Durusdinium trenchii | reverse complement strand
CTCTCTCTATATGAGAGGAAAGAGAGCACATATATATATATATATATCTGGGAACATCACTCCTTGCATGTTTTGTTGCAGCCTAACCTTTAGGCTTTCCAGCTGTCCACCTTTCAAGACCACTGTACGTCTCAGTGCCCGTGTGACCCATGCCTCCAAAAGAGTCGCAGGGAGCCTCCAAGGCCACCTGCGATGTCGAGAATGTGTACCGGCAGTGGAAGGAATGCCCTGGAATTCGACATACGGCGATCAAGCTTGACAGAATCTTTGAGCCATCTAGGAAGGATGAGCCTGTAAAGTTCTGCATCAGGGACTGTGTGCACAATCAGCTAGTCATCATCCCATTGCTGGAGAGAATGGCCAGGGATCCCAGCCACCCTATTCCATACATCAAGGCTCTCTGCAGAGAGCACCTAAGTTGCAATTATCAAGAGGGCATTGTATTTTTCACATGAAATTTAAGTTCTTTATAGATTGTGATATAATTGTATGGGTGTGGATCGAAACAATATTGCTAGAATCTTTTGTCAGCGGCGTCATGCTTTGAAAGGATCAAGCTATTCCGGAACAAGATGCACTTGGTATGCCACAAGGACAAAATCAAGCTCGAAGCATGGACCTGCCGATCCTTTTGCTCGTTTGTCAAGATGAAGACCCACAAGAACTTGGGTTCCATCGCCCCTTGGCTCCAACATATGTATATCATGAAACATGTAAGAATTGTAAAGACACATCCTGCGTGCATGCCCCTTTAATTTGTTATACAATATTGTTGAAGGATTCAAGGCCGGCTGTTACAATACATATTGCATGTAACTGCATGCATGTGTTGTATTCTTGTGGGGTGATGTGGACACACACATGTACATAAACAATTAAGTTGGGCGCAGTTTCATCTCTTTGATATACATGTGGAGAAAACCGATCCACCTATAGGACTCGGAATTCTTGAAGATGCAGCGGATTCTTGACCCAGAGATCCAGGCACTGGGGGTAGACCAAAGAACAGACTATATATAGCTGGTTGTGGAACAACGTTTAGCATTTAAAATCGTGCAGCCATATTCCAATATGCAAAGCTATAGGTTGCCTTCAAACGATATTTGACCGGCAGTCTATTTAAACAAACTATATATGCAGCAAAACTAAAATAAATATGGATCGATATGTTTAAGCAAAAGGGTGTTGAGGGGTAAAATTTTAAATGTTTGAATTCACAAACCTGTCACAAACCCAGCTTTTTAATTGGCCCTGCAGCCTTGCAACCACGTGGAGTCGGGGGAAGAGATTGTGGAGCCGATGGGGAATGGCGTCTTCAATTCGGATGATGAGAACAGCGAGCAGGAAGAGGACGACAGCTGGTTTGATGAGCTGCTTTCGTCCAAATTGTCCGAGGTATCTGAAGGATCTGCAGTTGATGGCACTCAGCTCGAGGATTCTCAAGTTGCAGATTTCTCAGAAATGGAGCGACTTGTCGTTTTGGCAGCGAGCAAGGGTGTTCCCGAACATACCCGGCCAGTGGCAAGGCCTCTCCAGGCCCTTGAAGAGAGTCAATGCATGGAGATTTCAGACGAGGAGGAAAACAAGGCTGGTCAGGAATGTCAAGAGAAGCCCTGCCCAAATCCAGGTCCAGCGGTGTCCAAGCCATCAACTGCAGAAATCAAAACCGAGATCGCTTCTTTAACAGAGAAGCTTGAGAAGCTGAACCTGGTGCTTGAGAGAGCAGAGTGCCTAAGCCTAATTGGTCATTCTATATGATTTCCACTTTCCCTTTGAATTCTGTATGCATGTGATTACTTTTCAATGATGTCTGTTCAGCACAAGTTTTGTTAAACAAACAATGTGCATTTCTTTGGCCATGTGCAGCAAGGTCATCGCAAAAGCGAGTGCAGGGGACCATTGCTGAGATTGAGGAGCTGCATACCAAGTGTGAGCACGAAGTCATGCTCATCGCTGACAGTCTTCCTTATGGTCATGACACAGATTCGACCCTGCCAATGGACCTGTCCAAGGGCATTCCTGTGGATGTGGCCACAACGCTTGAGAAGCATGAGGGCAAGGCTGCGGCTAAGGAGCACTACTTTGAGGCCACGGCGGCAGCACCTCAGGGTTCAACTGCAAATGCTGCAGCCGGAGCTGGTGTGCGTGAAGAGCATCCGCAGGAAGAGGCATGTGGCATAAGAAAGTGCATGGATGCATGTTCATCACTGATTCCAACAATTCATTATAGAAATTTCTTATTTGGAACTTGTGGGGGCCAAGTGGGCCAAGCTTTTTGGTTGCTGGCAGTTACACAGGGGACAACTTGCATGTGGGATGCAAACTCCAAAGAACAATAGACTTTGAACTTTAAAGATTTCAATTTAAATTGGTGTGGTGCGAAAACTGTTGGTGCTCCCAAGTTCATTGTTTTTGTTGTTAATTATGTTATGGATATACTCATATCGGAGGGTCCCAGTGAGAGACCCCTTGAAGGTTCTTTCGCGGCGGCAGCAGCTTGGGCTCAATGGTAAGACTGATGCTGAGAAGAAGGAGGTGTCTGCGACAAAGGGCAATGGACGTGGTGGCGGTCGAGGGCGAGGGCGAGGCCGTGGTCGCAAAGCTGCGGTCAATGCCCAGGAAGACGCTGTCATGCAAACTGATGCCCAGGAAGGTGTGGCTGAGGAAGGCAAACCATCTTCCAAAAGACCTGCGCCAAAGGCGCCTGCGACTCCAGAGAGACGTCGGTTGTTTGCGGAGGAAGGGGAGCCAGCGACAAAGCCCGACCAATCGCCACCAGTGAAACAAACCAAGAAGCGGGCAAAGCAAGCAGCCAAAGCCAAAGCCAAGTCAAAGGCCTTGGCTCCAGAGGCAAATGCTGATGGAAAGCCTCAGGAGAGTGAGACCGCTCTTCCACAGGAGGGTGAGAGTGCTGTGGCAAGTGCTGGAGAACCGATTCGTGAGGAAGGGATTCCCAAGAAGCCTTCTCGCAGCAGCAAGGCTGCTGAGAAAGATGGTGGAGAGAAGGAGCCCAAGCAACCCCGCACACCTGGAGTGGTCCTGCAGAGGTCTTCTATGAATGCGATGATCGAGGCCAAAAAGGATCCTGCAGCCTGGCATCATGTTGAGCGACTGTGGAAAGCCCGATACGTTCCAGTTTCGAGGAGCGAGTTTGTCCAGCCTTTTGAGAATTGGCACTTGTCTATGTACTGGACTACCAATCGTGCTGGCTTGCTTCAGAAGACGCCCAAGGGAGACAAACATATTTGCTCCTTTGGTGGTGGTCATTGTTTGTCCGTGGCAATGCCCCTTGAAGCTGTCCGCATGTATGTCCGCTCCCAAGTTTCTATACGTTTAAACCTTGTTTTGAAAACTCATAGACATGCCCTTCATTCATGTCCCATATAAATATATATATATGTGAAATGAGGTTAATTGTTTGTGCCATTTAGTTGAACAGGTGGAGTTCGCGGGAGGCGACAAGCCTGCCAGTGAGCTGACGAAAGATGTGGATTCAGAGGAGATGCAAGCCTACAAGCAAGCATTGGCGGAGTTGCTCAAGGCCGTTTCCGTGGTCCAATACATTGGCAAGAGTTTGACACACTTTGACTGAGTGGGACATTTTTGCCAAACAAAATCCAGCAAGCTCTGACTTACCTGTGTTTTTGGAAACCTGTTGTTGATATTCATATATATATAGGGTGTTTCCATGTATTGTGTCTTCTCCCATCATGAGATGCGCTGGATGATTTTGACTCTATCTCAAATTTAATGTGTGGGCTAGATTCGGGCTTGGCTAGATAGAGGCAGGGAGGTGCGACAAGCTTTATGAAGCTGGCGGTGGTAGCAGCAACTGCAGTGATTTGCAGGTGTGTTCGTTCGATACAACTGGTTCTCTATAGGACCATTGGACAGCTATATATGCATTGCTTATTAAAATATATATGCGTGTGTATGTTTCCAAACATATGTGTGAGAGTTTGGGTGTTTATATTTTTCTATATGCGTGTGCAATTTGTAAACTATTAAGTTACCAATCTCCGACGCTGCAGTTGTTTGGGGGAGCAAGCTGTACACACGCAGCTTGCAATATAGAAAGCCAGTGCTTGGAGGCATCGTGAACCTTGTCATCCATGACTTGAAACCCTGCACAATGGTAAACAAAGGTGGACGCGGAACATGTCAGACTTTTTTGTCTTTCCTGCACTCTTTCTCTGGCTTTCCCTCTCTAGCTCTCTCTCTCTCTCTCTCCTCTCTCGATCTACTTGTAAGAGTTCTGGGAGAAAGAGGTGATTGGCAAAGTATTTCTGAATCTATAAACGTTCCTTTCAATGGTTTCGCTGAACCAGTGTAGCATTCATTTGGCTTTCAATAATCTGTGTTGGAACCCTCTATAATCCTCTATATATTGGAGCCCTCGATTGAACATACAAGTGCTTTTCACAACACGAGTGTCAAGAAAGGCATCCAGCCTCCGCTCTGAGGCCTTTCCATGGGGAAGCGCAAGGCCTGGGAAGCAAGGCTTGCAGAGCGGATTGGTGAGACCGATGGTATACCCAGCATGTCCTTCAATACTCAAGTTTGAGTTTGTTTTCGAGCTTTGCACTTGAATAGCTCAAATTCAATCATTGAATGTGTCCAACACGAAAGGATCAGTTTATATAATTGTATCAGCAGTTCGTGGGAGCATAAAGGAATGTGGAACGTTGGGTTACAAGAAGAGTTTGCATGCATTTTGCATGTGCATTAATGATGGCAAGTTTGCTGAACGAGAGTGGAACATGAAAAGACTCGCCCTGTCCTACCGGAGAAGTCTGTGTGGCTCGTGGACCTATTTAGGTGGCCAAAGAGGGCCTGTTGCATAGTTAATTTTTGGGCAGGATGGGACAGCTTACACTACCAATTCTCGTGTGGCGGCTTCATGTCCTGAAGGCACCAAAGGCGCTGTCCCAAGACGTTTCATATACCAGGGAAAAAACTTGATGTATCTTAAGAAGCCTGTCGATCCAAACCCACCTGTTCGACTGTATGTGGTTCGCCCAGGTCTTGACATGTATTATTTTGATGCTGCTGTGGAGTTCCAACGTGACGACGCTGTCGGAGGCTGACCCGCTGGACTGAACGTGTTGACCGCACAAATAATGCATGGCTGATATATATATATATATATTTAGATATATATACACGTAAAATAAGACTTTGCTAGCACAAGTCTTCAGATGCCTGCCTGAATATAGATAATTAATTAGATATACACTTGCCGCTGCTGCTCAAAAAAGCTGCATCTCACCAACCCAAGCCTGTCCCACCGTCTATCAGGCCTATGATTTTGTGGAGCTCTATGCAGGAAAGGGCCTCACAAGTAAGGTCGTCAAGAAGTCTGGCCGGGCAGTTGCGGCTTTGGACATCGAATACTTTGTTGCAGATCAAAACCACCCAGGGCGATCCAATCATTTTGATGTCCTCACCCCGAGTGGATTCTTGCTCCCCGCAAAAAAGAACAAACAGTTTAAACATGTGCATGCACATGGTGTGAATTTATTCTATGTGTAGATTCGGATGGATTCTTGAAACCCAAAGGTTTGTGGGCACAGCTAGATCAGGTTGACACTAGCAACCATCCTGAATGCCAAGAGCGGGGCCTTCACGGCCCTCATTGCTATAGTTTGCACATCTTGGACTACGATAAACATGGGGACGTCTGGGCGGACTTTCTGCACACCGCTGGGTTGGCAGCATCTACCCTATGTGGCACAAGCCAATACCATGGCCTCGAGGTTTCAACAAACATTGGAAAAAATCATTGGTTTCATATGGTGATAGAAAAGAGTCCATGGAACCAACAGTAAAACGTTTGAATCTATGTCACACCAACAATGTTTTTGTATATTGCGTCCATGCAAGAGATGTCCTGTTCAAGGTTGGCTTTGACGCTCTACGCCATTGTAGTGATGGGTGGCTGTTGGCTTGTGGAACAGCCCAGCACTTCATTTCTGCGGTACCATCCCCGTGTGATGGAGGCCTTCAGTGGGCTCAGGGTATCCTGGAGTAAAGCAGAACAGCGATTCAGGGGCAATTGTGACTAACACTCCCACCCCCCACATATAGCTGACTAAACTCAAGGGTTGCACCAGAAGGGTTCCCGCAAACTTTCCCAAATCTGCCAGAGCCTCACCGTCGACCAAGGCATGGAGCACGAGATGGTGGATGGGAGCCTATCGATCCAAAACGCCAAAACGGCACATAGCATGGTCGAGCTCCAAACAGGTATGCCTGCTCTCTTTAGGGAAGTTGGTATGGAACTACCAGGACCCAGCTTACCAAGCCAACCGCACAGCGAAGGTCACTGTGAGAAAGGATGGCAAACGTGGCTTCCAAGGAAACAAGAAGCAGCTCAAAGAGAGCCAGCTCCTTGCTCAAGTGATGGGCTGGAGGAGCTGGGTGGGCCTGTGGTGACCTAGCTTGTTAAGTTTGGGTGGCACCCCCAATGCAACACAACTGACTATATATATATATAATACGTGGATTCTTATAATGGGCAACGGGGTTGTGGATCTTGTTATTTAAATCCAGCGCAATTGATCTAGTTTATATTTCCCACATTTAAGTATATATATATATAAACTGACACTTATAGTGCAGCGCTTGCATATATGTCATACAAAAAATCTACAAATGGCTCAAGCTCGGTGAAAATACCTTTCACAATATATAAGGGGCTGTGCTGTCCCGCAATCCCAATGGCCATGTCAATTAAGTGCATGCAATGGGGAACCAAATCAATTTGGCAAGCGACCTGCTGCCAAAATGAACAATGAATCCTGGTGCCCAAATCTATGTGCAGCAGCTCTGCCTATATATAGGAGAGGCGCTAATCCTGAAGCAAGCAAAACAGAACTGCACAGACCTAAGGAAGGGTGAGGGCCAATCTTCAACTGCCTTCAACCCCGCCGTACACACACGCTGCCACCGATCTTGGGGAGGTGTGTGCAGGCCTTCCCTGGCCAACCAACCCCCTTGCCCTGCCTCCACGAAGCCATGGTATAAGGCCTTGCATAGGCCTTGGGAGAGCAGCAAGAACGCAGGATTAAAAATGGGCACCCTTGCCTTCCATTCTGCCCGGAGAACATCACAGTGCAGTTTCAAGCACACATATATGCAAGCGCGTATAAGAATGTAAATATATATATATAGTCATATATATACAGAGAGAGAACTGCAGAATCTAAACTTACAATCCCAGTGTGGAACCCTCAGTTTCTCTTTGGGACTGATGATAGCTTTGTTTTCTACCGGATGGTGTTTCTGCTGGTTATATACAATGCTCCTCCGGGTTGGTGGTCTGCCTTTTTTTGGACCTCCTCCATTTGCATGCAAAATCTAATTGGACCATGCATGATTTGTACCTGTGGTCAACTAAAATGGCCACCATATAAAGAAGTGGATCCATGGTGGGAAAACAATATAAACTATATTTATAAGTTAATTTAAATATATATATATATATGATGTGGTCATGAATCCTATACGTTTTGGTGGGTTAAGCTGGCTCGAGCGGGTGTTTGAGGCACTACCCATACAGATTTGGTCTACGAATCCTACGGATCTTGCCGCAACTGCTGAAGACTGGATGCAAGTCTTTCCCAGACCCGCCTGAAGGCTTTGATCCCCTAAAGTGTTACACAGAGCAAGAGTGGGGCAGCCTGTGGGAAGATGCCCAAATTCAAGAGGTGGCCTGTTATTTACGAGGCAACCGCCATCTGACCATTCCTATGGAATGGAAGCCAGTCCTGCTTCCCCCAGATTGGTGAATTGGATTGGAGACTGTTGCTTTCCATCAATTCCTATAATGTGCATGTCCTGTATAAAACTTGGTGGGAAGCAACTGGACTAATTCATGCGAGGCTCAGCTAATTTTAACACAGAATCAGGCCAGGATGTTGAAAACCAGGTTTTGGGGCGTAGACAACCCGTAGAAAACCGGGCACCCGTAGACAACCCATAAAAATGCGTAGATAGCCCGTAAAAATCCGTAGAAAATTACGTAGTTTTCCCGTAGGGGCGAGGGTCGGTCAATATTGAGCTTTTAAAAGAAATATGTTGACTCTGGACGGCTTCTGGTCTGAACCATGTGTTTTTCCTATAGCCATGATGGATGCAACCCGAGGGAAAGACGTCTTGAGAACAATTCTTGTGAGATTGCATTTTGTGTGTGCATTTCTGCAAGTGTGAAGCTCCTTCTTCAACAAGGGTTGTCTCAACAAACCATCAAACATACAAATACACTCCTGCCGTACCTGTCTTGGCTCTGACATATATATAGGAGGTATACCGGACCATCGATCGACTGACCCATTTGTCCATCAGGCATGGCTCCCCAGCAGATGAAATCGAAGCAGTGGAGCTGCGATTCCTTGGTAGCAGGGAACAATGGCCTTCTGGATGTGAAGGTTGAACCATCGATGTCTCGGGAAGAGATATTAGCACAAAAGAAGGTGGGGGACTTCATGTTCATGGATTCTCCTTTGGAATTGTTTACGCACCATCATCGTATTAAACTATGATCAATTTTGGGTGTATATATATATGACATAATTAATTTTGTCTCTAGTTCAGGCTTTGGAGGAGTCGTTGGCCAAACTGGAGGCTATGGAAGTGTCTTGACTTGGCTTTGGGGGATGTATATATATATGATGTATGCGGGTGAGGGTGTATCCATCTGGTTTGCTCGCACTTCAGGCGAATACGATGAATCCAGAAGTCTTTGAAGCTGAAACGCAACCGGCTGCTTTGCTTAAGCAGTTTGTTGCAATCGTGTTCAAAACCTATAACAAGACCCTTGTTCCTCATGCCTGTTTCCACTCGATGTCTCCAATGTATATCTATAAACAAAAATTGTATTTATTGTTTGGATTGAGACTCCTGAGGCCACTGATGCAGAGATCCGCGACAGTCTAGGGGCCAAGCGTGCAGTTCCACCATCCTCGAAGAGCACACCTACAAAGCCTGCGCCGAAAAGGACATGCCATGAGGTGGGAAGAAGTGTGAGCATGCAGGGATTTAAAGTCATGTCTATATATACATAAACATATGACACAATATAGGCATGAGGTTAGTCGTCTTGAAGGGATGGAATGCTGGAAGTCCCTGGTGTACACCATGCATGTGTTTGAGGCTTGGTGAAAGACGTTGCTATACCTGCAAGTTTTGACACGCTATCCCCAATGCGCAAACACTTAATTGGACGCGCGAGCTGGTTGGCAAACCATGTGATGCAGTCATATATAAATATAATCATGTGTTCATCATCGTCTCCGTCAGGGGGAAGAGCACAGCGATTTGGCCAAGCCAGCTGCAGCGGTGAAGTCCAAAGCGAAACCCCCAGCTGGCCCAGTGCAGGACATAAGGGTGGATGGAAGTTGTCCAAGGGAGATATCTCCTATATATATATATATCACTTATTGCAATTACATACAACGACATGAGTTGAAACAACACCCATATATATATATATATGCCTTTGAGTTTGCAGAGCTTAAAGTGCACGAGTCAACTCACTCATATAGGTGCGTTGTGGTGTCTCGTCAAGCATGTGCATGTGTGCAATGTACGCATTCCAAATTATGTCTTGCAGGACCCTGCGGTGCGGTCACTTCAGGAGCAGCTTGATGCTGCGCTGGGTGAGATCGCTAAAATGAAGGCAGCGTCCGTGTCAACGGCAACACCCTCGCCAGCTAGTCGTCTCAGTGGTGTGCCATCATCAGCTGCAACTACCCCAACCACAGCATCCAAGAAGAGTCCTGATACAGTTTCCGGGCTCGTTGAGATTGCATGATATAATTGTTTTTCTATAAAAAGCCTGACCAAAGAGGTATACGGCGTGTGTGCAGGGTTTTACTCAGCTGCGTTGATTGATCATCAGCGAATTATTCAGTGACAATTAAATGCCTATACATGTGTAGATGTATATGTTTTAGCTGGGCCTGTCATCTGCGCTCAGGATGCACCCCATGATGGTGACAAAGATCCATCCAGCGAAGATGAATCGGCGAAAGCGTTGAAACGGTACAAGCTTGTGGATGCCAGGCTTCGAAGGTTGTGCGAAAAGAAACCTTCAGGTAAACTCAACGTACCAGAGTCTATTCACCGTGCCTGGTTGGCTGGCGGTACACAGCGGGATGAACTCCGTGTCCTGCTTGAGAAACTGGAGCTTGATAAGGATTGGGAACAAATGTTTATGGCAACACCATGTTGGTGCAGACTAAAGGTAAAACATGTAAAACAAATAGACAAGAAAATAACAACTGCATGGAAACTTCCTCGGTACCATTTGGCTTGCATGGTTCCTATATATATATATATAAACATATGCCACCCATACTGCTACCCATATCTGCAATGGCAGGAACAATTTGTGCACCAAATGGTCAAAATCATCGAGAAGAAGCATACCGAATCCCAGGAAGTGCTCAAAGGATGGTTTACACCTGATCAAATGAAAACAAAGTTGCTCTGGACAACGTTTCTTGGTTGTAAGCAAATGGATGAAAACCCTTTATATATATTTATACAGTTTATATATATACATATGTTAAGGCTTTTCATGTGGAAAAGTCATTCATGCGCACTAAAGGACAAGCCCCGACTGCACTGCAGGCAGTACATCAAGGATGCAATTGCCTACTGCAACAAGCATGGACTGGTGAAGACCCTCTGGTTGCATTGGCTGGTGTGTGTCTGTAATAGTGAAATCTGCACTGAAGACACGATATATATACATGACTGATTTAGAAATGATTGCGACTGAGGCAGGACAAATATTCTTCAAAGGTCCGCAAGTACTTTGTTGAGTATGGAGATACGGAGTCGACCACGAGAAGCACCTCGCAGATTGAGAAGAAAACCTCTACTCAGAATGAGGCCTGTACATATATTTTTGACACATGCTATATAAATGCAAGGGGTTCCAAGCACCTTGATGCCTTTCATAGAGAAAACACTCTTCGATAAGGGTGTCAAAATGTATCCGCTTTTCTTTACTGAAGCAGGCTGAAGAGGTTGAGCTAACGGCGGATTTCTTGCCAGCGCCGACGGTCGAGAAGGATGAGAAGAAGGATGATGCCCAAGCTCCAGAAGATGGGGACCCGTTTTGATCGAGTGTGTGCTGTTGTCGGTGTTTGCAGATTTATATATATATATAGCTAGCTATAGCTATATATATATTTATTTACATATACAGCTCGATCTGCAGAATATCTATAAACCGCACTTGGGTCTCAGCTGTCCAGGAACTGGAGGTTGAAGAAAAGTTTGAAGCAGGGATGTTGGGCAAGATGTCGAAAATAACGGATTTGATGGCTCGATTGGATGCCTTCAACAGCGGGGAAGATGCAGCCAGGGTGAAAAAGTCCAACACTCATTTGCAACAATGAACCCCTGCAAACAAACCTAGTTCGGACCTATGCATACATGTTGACCCCCATCTACGCTTCCCACCGCTTCCGCCACAGGTCCTTGGCGGCCTTGGAGACAAAGATTCAGGCAGCGCAGGAATCGTATGATGCCTTTGTCGAAGCTCGATCGGAACTTGGGGATACCAAAAGAACTGAAGAGAAACCCGGCTGCAAATTTGGCATGCCCCCTTTGATCCACAAGAGAAGCCCATGTCTCTTTATAAAAGAAAGGGCTCTTGCGATGCAAGAGTTAACACGCGTGGACAATATATATATATATATTGCCTTCATGACCTGTGATGTTGAAAACAAGCGCCAAAAACAGTAGCTCATGTATCTCTATATATATATATATATCCATTGTTGGGAGAACACCACTGATATTACAACCTCTGCAGCTTGATAACGACTCAGGAACTCGAAGCACATTAAAACAAAGATGCGCGATGCTATGGGAAAGACGCTAGATTAGCACTTAAGAAACATTTGCTTGGCCAAAAGGACGTCGCTCTCATTTATCTTGATCCATTGGTTCCTTGGTTTCCGGGAATCCCCCATCCGCCAATTTCACCACAGGGCAGCGGCATTGGCATCTGTCGAAGCCCAGGCAAAGTGCCTGGCCCGCACCAGGAAACGACTGGAATTTGCTGGGCGCGAGGGAATTTGTGATGCAAGTTGTGGTGAGCTCAAACTTTGGTATCTTCTCATGGGTGTTTCATCCAAGGGCACTGGAGAAATCCATCAAGAAGAAGAAGAAGGAAGAAGCGGCAGCCGAGAAGCAGTGATGGTCTGATACTTCAGTGGGCTTCCTCAAGTGCAGGAAGTACAAATGGTTATCTATACCATGCGATGCATGGTAATTGGGGATTTTGTGGATGTGTTCGGTGCAGTAAACCTGCCAATCAACACACCCATTATTTGCAATCAATTTGCGGTAGATTTGGCAAGGTCAGGGCAATTGTTTGGGCTCATATAGCAGTTGCTACACATGTAGCAAATCTTGAATGCTTTCTGAGACGCTTGTGGATGAGAAAGGTGAAACAAGGTCTTGGATGAGTCTCCAACCACCAACCCCCCATTTTCCACCACTCTTCCAACCTTCATGAAGCACAGCTGCCCAAGCCATCCATGCCAGGTTATGAACCTGAGCTCGATGGACTTGCTCGAATGGTCGGAAACGGCGTTTGGTCCCCAGATTCCTGGGACATGCCTTTATGATTCAAGCGACAGTTATGCACTTAAGAACGCGTGGATATACAATTAAACATAATGATATATATAAATTTCATTGCGCGCATGTGCTTGTTGTACATAAGATCGAGGATGCCTCTATTGAAGATCACAACACTCCGCAGCAGTTTTGCTTGTCACTGGTATAGGCCATGCATGTGAGGTGGCCCATCGATGGGTCTGAAAAGGAAAAGTAGCAGCTTTGTAGTCGAAGAAGAACTCCGAGATTTGCTGACATACGAATGCTCCATCACTGGAAAAACTCGTTGCCCACCCTTCAACAAAAACCGTGCTCCTGAAAAGATGCTCAACTGCAAGAACACTTGTGCCAATATTTCACCAGTATATGCATATATATATATATATGTTGCGGTTTTTGTTTGTGAGTGCACGCACGCATGTTTTGTTGCGCTTAGGAAGGTATTGGTAGCCGAGAGCATCAACAGCGAAGGTTCACGTTGTTCCGTGACAGAGGGTGGAAAGGAGAAGGACCAGCGAACTGTGTCCAGGCCTGTTTGATTGTTTTACAGTTCCCCCTCAAATCCAAAGCAAACGTTTCCACATACAAAACGCTTGCCTCTTCCTTGGATGAACGACCTTAAGCAAAGCCCAGGTGACCTTGGATTATCCTGTTTGTGGCCAACATCGTATTGATAGAAGCCCTGTGACATCTGCCACACCTGGTGGTATTCCACAAGGCTTGCTAGAGCAAGAGAACATGTTCATCCAAAATGGTATCTGTGTCTCTTACTTAGCGTTCCGCCTGAGAGAAAAGGCAACAGCAGGCACCATCCTGCAAAGGTGCTTATCCCAGGTAGAATCGTTTCGCAACAGAATGAACCGCCAATTGTGTGTGTTCAAGATCGGCCTCACGGCTGCCCCTGTCACCCGCTTTCAGTATTACAAAGAAGCAAATTATTCATGCATGAGTTTGCTTCATGTGACAGACAATTTGGGGATTGCTCAAATGCTTGAGGCCAGCCTGATTGCATTTAACATTTCGGAACGGGGGTGTCGCAATCAGCGATATGGGGGTGAAGGTCCTCCCCACACTGTGAAAGAACCACTTCACTTTGTATATATTGTTGGTGCCCGTGCTGACCAAAAGAAACCAATTGGCTGATTATATATGATGCCTCACATAATTCAACATGCAATTTGCAAGTGCACATGCATCAGCAAAGTGCCAAAAGATGAACCGCTTTCTTGTGCATGTTGCTTTGCATTCCGGAGCTGTGTTATATAAAAAGATACTGTCAACAATGTGCAGTGTGCATGCGTGCATGTGTACTATATCAATTGCATGCATGTCTGTGTATGTATGAGGCATGGAAAATCATGGAAAGGTCTTCTGACTGTAAGAATGCATGCAATCATCATTATATGTTGTACTGCTGAGGTCACCTGCCGTGACGCTATACGGCAGGCACGAGTGACGAGGAATGCTAGCACAGGCATGCAAGCTTTAGCAAAGGTCAACCTGAAGAAGAGTGAGAATGGTGCTCACAGGGTCTTCCGTGAATTTGGACAGGCTTTGAACATTGCCATTAGTAGAACTGACCTCCCGACTCAAGCAAACTATCCTTACATCAAATTTGGTTCTTGGCTGCGATACTTGGTGGAGTTCGATTGCTTGGACCAACTTACAGGGGTGCAAGATCTTCAGGAGTTGGAGCCAATTTTACACATGTTTTGGCAAAGGTATCGAAGCGTTCATCCGGAACACGTTATCTTTGAGCGTGAGGCACGTGGCTTGATAGACTTGAAGAAGACGTTTCCATGTCTCCTTCACGGGGACGAAGGAAGATCCTTGAAGAAAAAGCAAGTTATGGTAGTATCACTGCACGGGTGCCTGGGAAGTGGATCTCGGCCTTCGAATGAGCACAGGCCACATGATGATGATGACAACTTGGAAGATAAGGCGCTACAGCTGAATATGCTCGGCTCGACAATCAAGTCTCATTTTCCAAGCTTCATCATGCCAGTGAGTCTTTACAAGGACAACGATGGCGCATTCTACCACATGCTTGAATTGGTGGCTGGGGAGCTGAAAGATCTGTTTGAAGACGGGTTGCAGCTCGGAGGCCGCAAGTTCTTCATGTGCTGCTTGGGTGTCAAGGGGGATGCTCCGTTCTTGGCAAAGGCAGGCCGCTTCAACCGCTCGTTCACTCGGAGACCCACAAGGCCTAGCTCCAAGAAACCTGCAACAGGTCTTTGCCACCAGTGCATGGCTGGCAATGAGGAGTTGGGGATTCCGTTCGAGGATTTTGGGAGAGAGAGGCCGCAGTGGCTCTCGACGGTGGGATCCGTTCCTGCATATTCGAGAGCTGCTCCTTCCCCTCTCTTGAAGATTCCATTCGACGGTACTGACATGTCGGTCTTCTTTCGATGGGATGTGTTCCACAACTGGCACTTAGGGCTTGGAAAGACCTTCATCACGTCGGCTGTATGTTGTGTCTTGGAACTCCTCAACCCGTTGAGTCTTGATGCTGCATTCAAAGTGCTGACAGAAGATTTTGGGTCCTATTGCCAAATGAACAAGCAATCACCGTATCACAAGAAGCTTACATCGCAGTTCTTTGGGGTTGAAGCTTCTTTCCAAGATTGGCCGGATGCTGGATGGAGTAAGGGCGACTTCACTCGGCTCATCTGCCAGTGGTTTGAAGACTACTGCTCCAGGAAAGTTGTTGGGCACACTGAGGACCCATTGTACTTGATGTGTGTTGCCATGGACCCGTTTAAAAGATTTTTCTATTTTTACGAGGGACTGATAGTACATGCGTGCATGTGCAATTTGCTATAATTTCTATAGCTAGGTGAAAAAGTAGGTGAGTACTTGCATATGTTTCTTAATTTGATATGGGATCTCGATCGAGTGTGTGAACTTCAGGCTGAAGCGACAAGCGATGCGAACTCTTGGCTCACTGCCTTGTACCATGAAGGCTTGTTTATTCGGGCTCCAGTGGCTCGTGGCATTGCCCTTCGAGGCCTGAAGTTCCTGCATGGATACGCCAAGCTTGCAAAGATGGCCTTTGATCGTGGTCAAAAACGCTTCGCTTTGATTCCTAAAGGACATTACCTCCACCATCAGGTCTTGGACCTGTTGCATCAAAGCGAGAGATCTCGATGGTGCCCAAATTTATTGATGTACGGTTGCCAGCTGCAAGAGGACTATGTGGGGCGGCCCTCCCGGATTAGCCGGAGGGTCAGCCCCAAGACAGTCCCTCTCAGAGTTTTGCAACGAAGTTTTTTAGCGATAAGGGCGGCGTTGGGAGATGATGAAAACATGTCACATCCTTTACCAACGTCGAAAGGATCTGCAAGCTCCAGGTGATCATCGATGTGCTAACATAGATCCACAGTATGACAAATGACACCCCCACCATGCACACATGCAGAACACATGCATGTTCTTAAGATTTCTTAAGTATGTGCGACATCATGAGACATCTAGATGTGCAATGTGCATGCAGTTGGCTACACGCAGATCCAGGTCAATTAAGGTCCTGGCCAGTTGACAAATGAGCAGTGATGCAAGAGCTGTCGAGAAATGGCTGCGGTGGGACACTGGGAGGGGTTCAAGTCAAGGTTCTGAAGAACACACCAGAACACACATGGATGTCAAAACTGGAAACCGGGTTTTCCTTTCGACAACCTTAAAAAAATAGGTCGCCACAAAAAACCTTTCTTTTTCATGGTCGCGAGGGCCGATGGTATATGGATATAGTTAAAGCAGAAAACAACTCATGAAGAAGAAGGTTTGAGCTACCTTTCAGACTAGGAGAATCCGACGGAGTGCCCGTCGGATTTGAACAGGGCAGCTGAACAGGGGTTGAAAGTTGGTCGCGTGGTCTTTGCTCTACGTTTGTTCGAAAATCGGCAGACTTATTGAGGGAAAATGCTGTTGAGTCCTAACAGCCCTATCATGGCTCGAATGCTTACTTGCCTTCGACTTCAGCATCCCTGCCTGGATGCCTGAGAGTGATGTTTTGTCGCTCCCAAAACCACGGTGGAAGCTCCTTGCCAGGCGCCGAACGAGAAGACGCTTCCAACCAAACCGCCTTCACTGCTAAAGGCAGAATGCAAAAGGAGATCTGGTAGACTTAACCCTAACAATCCTTATACATCATCTCTTGAAATCTTCAAGTCTTCAAGGATCCTTTGATCTTCCAAGGCCAACCCCGTGTCACCGGTGCCAAAATGCTCCTGCAAAGGCACGGCATCCAGCTCGATGGCCGCGGCCCACACCAGCCGTTGCTGCGGAGTGAGCCAAGCCCAGCTGAGCGCCTCCCGCGCCAGGCAGCGCAAGCGCTCCATGAAGGCCGCGTCTCGCTCCTCTGAGCCTTGCGTAGAGGAATGGGGATCTATCTTCTTGAAAGGTCCATGTAACTTGAGACAAACGAGCAAAATGATGTTCAAACTGTACTTTGGATATACTTAGTCCTGGGTTATGAAGTGCGGTGCGACACAAAACAACGAGGATGCTCCGTGCTGGGAAAGCATTGTCTTCAAGACGAGGTGCTGTTGGGTTTGAATCGAGTAGGGCAATTAATTGACAGGAGCGCGAGCAGAGTGTCTAACCTCCCATTTGGAGCCTACTTCACCAAATGCTTGCGAGGCTCTCACTTCAACAGTCTTTGCTGCCAAAGCGTGTGGCACCCGCCAACTGCCCGTCCTCTGACGGCTCAACTTGTAACTCGAGATCGAACCGACAATCGAAACACTATTCCCTATGACATTAGGATAAGACACAAACCAGTTGGCAAGTTGGAAGTTCTTGTTCGCAAACGGCCAGCTCTAATTCTAATAGTGTCCAGTTTTCGAAGCTTCAGTCCTTCTCACCCTCTGTGGCGGATGAGGACCCATCCGATCCATCCTCCAACCCGCGAAGCCGACCTCCATCCTCTCAGCCATCAGCCGCATCGCGCCCAAGACGCCGACCAGGCCGAGGAGAAGCCGGCTGCCACGGCGTCCCCGCCTTCGCTGTGCCATCAGGGCTCATCAACGAGGTGCTTCTCAATCCGCCCCCACAGGAGTTGTGAGAACTCCCGAAGGCTCGGCGGCAGCACTCTGCGCTTGGGCCAGTGGCTACAAAAGATGGAACAGTTGGCCTACACCGACCTACGACACTCACGAATGCACTGTAGATAAATTGGATCCCATGCTGAAGAATTTGAGCAACAAAACTTCCTGTCACACAAATCAATGATCGCTCAAGTTGCAGAAAGCAGGCTCGCTCTCTGCGTGAAAATGGTGTCCTGTTTGTCCATCTCTTATCAGGTCAGCGTGCTGTGTTTCTCTCTCTCTCTCTCTCCCTCCCTCCCTCCCTCCCTCCCCCCTTCTCTCTCCCAAATGGCTCCCTCTAAGGTAGCGGCTGGACCAGCTCAGTGGCTGGCCACGGTCGAAGCAGTTCCGCCGTGGAGGATGGCCTGAGTGGAGCAGCGCCAGCTGGGCTTCCCTTGAAAGGAGCACCGGTTCCGCCACAAAAAAGTCATGGGATGCGTCCGTAATGGTCTGTATATGTTTTACGGGATGGCATTTCGGTCCAGCAAGACAGTCCACCCTTCTCATATCCAAGTGCCACCATAAGCCCACGCAAAACCACCAGCTGTATTGTTTTAGATTGTCTCCGACTCCACACGAATTCCATTTCGATGGTCTCCCTTCTGCGGGGAAGCCTATGGTATCATATCTCTCCGGCCCTGGTCTCGTGGGTGGCTACTGTAAATGGAAGAAACCCGCCTGCGTGCAGGATGTTTAGGTTAGGGTGTCCGGTTCTGGGCTTGCCGCCGGGGCTTCGGATGCAGTATCACTCACCCTTGGAAACTTATGACATCAAAGCCTTGGCTGAGATGTTCGAGCATTCTTCAGACAAGGGGACCACAAACACACCATGGCACAGAGAGATTCACACCACAACGTGGCAAACAACAGCCAGGGCCCCTCAGAATGGCAACAACTCTTTTTACGCATTACTTGGCTTTTGTACCCTTCGCCTTCTGTTCCGACCTCCTGGCAGCTTCTGCGACGAGTGGATGAGAGCCACGAAGTCGCTTTGCCAACTCAGGCGGCAGAGTGTCGAGTCGTCGGAGCTGCATCCAGAGCCACTTGTACTCCGTTCTCTCAGTCTTCATTTTCGGGAGCCGCCTGTGCTTCTCCACGATGTGGAGGACTTTCTCCAACTGCCTTTCCCACTTTACCCTGTTGATTTTGAAAGGGCTGTTGTCCCGTTTCTGGAGGAGCTCTTTCACTAAAGGATGCACTTCCTCCAGCATCTTCCTCCTCTTAGGTATGACATGAGCTCCACTCGTTCGAACATTCTGCAACCACTTCGCCAGCTGGTAGCTCGAAGACTTGCGCTTTGTTTGCGTCTTGGTTGGAAGTTTGCCATTCATCTCTATGTACTCCTTCAGCTCTCGGCACTTCCGCTGGAAGCGGCCAACAAGGCCACCGGCCATCCACCCTTCAGCACGCCTGCGGACAAGATCGGATCTTGCATTCAGAAGTCTTTGAAGTCGGTGGGCTGGCATTTGCTGCGAGGTGACGCGCGAGCCCTGTGTGCGCAACCAATTGGACAGCACTATCTCATCATCATCACTAGCAGCTCGCCGCCGTCGAGGAAGCCTTCCGTTCTCCTCGACAAATGCTTCCAATTCTCTGAAGCGAGTCTCCCATCCGTCCCTTTGAGACAAAACCGCGTCAAGCCGGCCATACACCTCTTTGATGAATCCGTCCACACCAAGTTCTCCTTCCAGGCCCAAGCTGCAATCGACAATTTGGATCCTATGTCCGGCATCAGCCCCAATCCACCTGTGATCTGCTTGCACCAAGGCTCCCCAAAAGCTCTCCAGCTGATTCGCATACTTCTTGCCACAAGCCTGAACCCCATCACTGCTCCCAAACGTCAACCGTGGTTCCTGCTTTCTTCCCAACGCTGGTCGTGTCATCCGATGCGGCTGTGCTTCAGCGTCCAGGCTAGGAAGAGTCTGAGTATCCTGTTTGGTGTTGCCTGTGGGTGAGGGGGACGGATTTGCAAAGCCATCACTGCGACGAGCTTCTTCATCTGGACTGCCCGTCTCTGTTCTAGCTAAGTTGGGCTGCTCCTTGACCTCCGGCCTAGTGGTTTTGGTACGACCGTTGCGCCGGATGCCATCAAGACGGTCTGCTTCAAGGTATCGGCTGCGGCAGCCCCCCGGCCACGCAGCCTCAGTCTCAGGGCCCAAAACTGTGTCAGCATTCTGGCTGGTGCTAACACCTCTTCGGCTCATTATGTTGCTGCTGCCTGTGCCTGCTTGTGATAAACTATCTGGAAGCTGAGCTTGACCACTTGGAGCACACTTCACTGTAGCAGGTTTGCCCCTGCTATTCAGCCGCAGGCTGTCCACA